>JAUMJK010001533.1:0-109237 GCA_033558105.1 Coccyzus lansbergi | reverse complement strand
GGCCTCGGGGCAGGGTGGGGGGAGCCCCGGGGCCTCTGGGGGCGGTGAGCCCCCCCTCTCCGCAGCCATAACCGCTCTCCCATCACTTATTCATGCAGGGAGGAGGCTGTCGGCAGCAGGAGCTGGTATCTAGGTCAGGCTGGGGGGGGGTAGCGGGGGGGCTGCCTGACCCCCCCTACCCAGCACACAGAGAGAGAATCTGGGGGTCCATGTGGGGGGATGCTGGAGGCAGAATCGGGGGGACTGCGGCTGCTTGGGTTTTGGGGTCCCTGCTCCCCTGGTTTGGGCACCCCCTTCCCCTTCCTCCCCAAGGGCCCTCCCTGCTCTCAGGGTCCAATCCTGTGTAGTGCTGCGTGCTGAGCCCCCCCAGTTAAAAGGGCAGAGATTCTTTGATTTTGGGGGGGTCTTCTCTCCTGCTCAGGGGTCCTCTATCCTCCCCAGGACACCTCCCTCCTCCCCAGGACACCACCCTTCTCCTCACAGGGTCCAATCCTGCTCGGTGCTGAGTCTCCTCTGCAGTGGGTGCTGAGCCCCTCACTTGAAGGGGCAGAGATACTTTGATTTTGGGGGGGAGGTCTTCTTCCCTTCCCAGACACCTCCCTCTCCTTCCAGGGTCCAATCCTGCTTGATGCTGGGTCTCCTTCTCCATGGATGAGCCCCACTCTAAGGGGCAGAGATGCTTTGATTTGGAGGTGGGGGGGGGATGACGACAATGTCTTTTCCCCTCCTCAGGGACCCCCCTCCTCCCAGGGTCCAATCCTGCTCAGTGCTGGGTCCCTCCCTGCAAGGCTTCACCATTCCCAGCTCCCATCCAGCACCCTTTGTCCATCAAACCCTATGTCCCCTGATTCTGGGGTGCTGTTCCCCCCCCTTCAGTACCCCCACACAGTGGGGTCGCGGGTGCTGGGTAGCACCAGGGGGCAGGATGAGGCCCTCTGGAGGTGATTGAGATGGGGTTGGAGGAGGTGGAGGGGTTGGAGGTGGAGGAGATGGGGTTGGAGGTATTTGAGATGGCGAAGATGGTGGAGATGGGGTTGGAGGTGGTGGAGATGGAGTTGGACGTGGTGGAGGTGGTGAAGGTGGTGGAGATGGAGTTGGAGGTGGAGGAGGTGGAGCTGGAGGTGGTGGAGATGGAGTTGGAGGTGGAGGAGATGGAGTTGGAGGTGGAGGAGATGGAGCTGGAGGTGGTGGAGGTGGGGTTGGAGGTGGAGGAGATGGAGTTGGAGATGGAGGAGATGGAGCTGGAGGTGGAGGAGATGGAGCTGGAGGTGGTGGAGATGGAGGTGGTGATGGTGGAGATGGAGTCGGAGGTGGTGGAGATGGTGGAGATGGGGTCAGAGGTGGTGGAGATGGGGTTGGAGGTGGAGGAGGTGGTGGAGATGGGGTTGGAGGTGGTGGAGATGGTGGAGATGGGGTTGGAGGTGGTGGAGATGGTGGAGATGGGGTTGGAGGTGGTCGAGATGGAGTTGGAGGTGGTGGAGATGGAGTTGGAGGTAGTGGAGATGGTGGAGATGGGGTTGGAGGTGGTGGAGATGGAGTTGGAGGTGGTGGAGGGGTTGGGGATGGTGAAGGGACTGGAGATGCTGGAGGGATTTGAGAAGATACTGAGTGAGATTAGATATAGTGGTGGGGCTGGAGATGATGGTGGGTGGGGTTGGAGGAGCCCATGGGCACAACCGCCTCCGTTGTCCCTCTCAAAACCCTTTGAGCCCGCGGTGGCTCTGCCTGTCCCTCCAGAAGCCACCCTACCCCAGCCCTGCTTGTCCCCTTGGCCTGAGCTTCTTCAGGTCCCCTTATCAGGCTGTTCTGGGCTGGTGTGGCCAGCAGTTGATAAGCTCCACACGTGCCACACACCCGTCCAGCGCTCCCTTATCGGTGCAGTGGCATCGGCATCTTGGCACGGAACTGGCCCAGAGTGCTTGGCCAGGAGGGACCTGGGTGTGTGGACCATGATGCAAAGATCAGCTAGGCTACGAGTGGCCACTTGAACAGGATGGGGGTTGGAGACCCTCCAGAAGATGAGTGAGGGCCAAGCTGGTTTCAGAGAGTCGCAGAATCACCAGGTTGGAGAAGACCCACTGGATCATTGAATCCAGCCATTCCCATCAATCACTAACCCATGTCCCTCAGCACCTCATCCACCTCTCCCTTAAACTCTCCAGGGAAGGGGACTCAACCCCCTCCCTGGGCAGCCTCTGACACTGCCCAATCACCCTTTCCATGAAAAATGTTTTCCTGATGTCCAGTCTGACCCTCCCCTGGTGGAGCTTGAGGCCATTCCCTCTTGTCCTGTCCCCTGTCCCTTGGCAGAAGAGCCCAGCTCCCTCCTCTCTACAACCTCCTCTCAGGGACTCGCAGAGAGCAATGAGGTCTCCTCTCAGCCTCCTCTTCTCCAGTAAAATACACCCCCAGCTCTCTCAGATGCTCCTCTTGTTCTCCAGCCCCGTCCCCAGCTTCGTTGTTCTTCTCTGGACTCGCTCCAGAGCCTCAACATCCTTCTTGTGCTGAGGGGCCCACAACTGAACACAGGATTTGAGGAGCAGTCTCCCCAGGGCCAAGTCCAGAGGGAGAAGAACCTCCCTGGCCCTGCTGACCATGCCGGGTCTGCTCCAAACCAAGATACCATTGGCCTTCTTGGCCACCTGGGCCACTGCTGGCTCCTGTTCAACCAACCCCCCCCGCCAGGTCCTTCTCCTCCAGGCACTTTCCAGCCACACTTCTCCTAGTCTGGAGCTGCTCAGGGTTGTTGTGCCCCAAGTGCAGGATCTGCCATTTGGCCTCATTAAACCTCATCCCGTTGGTCTCAGCCCACAGATCCAGCCTGCTCCAATCCCTTTGGAGCCTCCCGACCCTCCAGCAGATCCAGCTTCCACCCAGCTTAGTGCCATCCTCAAACTCTCTAAGGGTGCATCGGAGCAGGTGACCCCTCCAGATGATGGGTGATGACCAGGCTGGTTCAATGGTTGCCTGGGCTATTATTAGCCACCCTTGGTGCCGTTGGCAGCTCATTGTTTCCCATCGTGATAGCGGATGTGGGGGCCAACGTTTGAGGTTTCGTTGTTGAGTTTTTGAGTTTCCTCTTCCAAACAGAGGCGTTTCCTCCCCCTCGCGCTGACGCCAGATGCCGCCGGTGGGGCGGCAGGACGGGACGCTTGATGGCCTCACGCCCAACGTAGGCACCGCTCGGTGAGCTGGGCAGAGGGGTTTGGGGGAGTGATTGCCCCCCATGTGGGGTCGGAGGAGAAGATGAGGGCTTGGGGCTGTGGGGATGGAGGGCGGAAGAGCGAGAGGTGGATGGATGTGGGTTTGGAGGGGGATAAATGGGGCTCTGGTGGCCATGGTGACGCCAGGAGGGGTGATTCCTGTCCTCTGGGACCTTCAGGACCAACGAGTTCTTGGTCCACCATCCATGGTCCCACAGCTCCTTGCTGGGCTCTGCAAAGCCCTTGTTGGACCCTGTTTTATTCAACCCAGGGGGGACACGGGGGCTGTTACTGCCAATCCATGGTGGAGGCAGCATCTCCGGAGTCTTCAGCTCCGATGGGAGAGAGCTTGGCCTCGTGCCTCAGATGAGGCCTTGGTGAAGAGCTCAGCTATGAGGCCACCGAGCCCTAATCACCCCGAGGATGACCTCCCCATCACGAGTATCACGGGGGTCCAGGGTGACCCGGGTGGGTGCTGCTGGGTCCTGCCCAGGGATTCAGCCCTTCCCACACCTTGCACAGCAAGAGATGGAACAGGGAAATGGAGATGAGGTGCCCTCCCTCCATGGGGACTTTTGGAGCGGCCGTGTTGTGGTGCAATGGGGTGGAGGATGAACCACCCTGGCCTTGGGTGTGAGGGTCCAGCATCCTGGTGGCTCTGTGAAGCGTGTCCCTTCCCATCGGTGCGGTGGGTGGTGGTAGGACCAGGGCACTGGTGCTACGGGAGGTGGTTGGACCAGGATATTCCTCCTCTGGGAGCACTTGTGTGATGATGGAACTGGGATGTTCCCACTCTGGTAGTGCTCAGGAGGTGATGGAACTGGGATGTTTCTGCTCTGGTAGTGCTCAGGTGATGATGGAACTGGGATGTTCCTGCTCAAGTAGTGCTCAGGTGATGGTGGAACTGGGATGTTCCCACTCTGGTAGTGCTCAGGAAGCGGTGGAACTGGGATGTCCCCACTCTGGTAGTGTTCAGGAGATGGTGGAACTGGGATGTTCTCACTGTGGTAGTGCTCAGGTGATGATGGAACTGGGATGTTCCTGCTCTGGTCATGGTGGAACTGGGATGTTCCCACTCTGGTAGCACTTGTTTGATGGCTGGATCGAGATGTTCCCACTCTGATAGTGCTCAGGAGATGGTGGAACTGGGATGTACTCTGTTCGATAGTGCTTGGGTGATGGTGGGATTGGGATGTTCCTGCTTTGGCAGAGCTCTGGTGATGTCCTACGGGTGAAGAGATGGAGGAGTCTCCCCTCACATCTTCGCGGCTCTCCTGTCCTGCAGGGAGCCCCCTGTACCACCAAGGGCTGTGGCCATGGAGGCCACCTCAGTGCTCAGTCCCTCGTCATGGGAGAAGCGGCGCGCGTGGGCCAGGCAGAGCCGGTGCTGGAGAACCACCGTGCTGGAGGAGGAGGCGGCTGCCGCCATGCAGGACGTCCCTGAGCTGCAGCCGCCCCACGTGGATGACGTCTTCCTCGAAGGTCAGGAGGACCCTGGGGTGCGCGTGGGACAGGGTCCCTGTGTGCTGGGTCATCTCACGGGTCTTTCTGTCCCCTCCCAGCAAGTCCCTCCAGCAAGATAGAGACGTGGCTGCAGGAGTGCGGGTGAGCCGGGGGCAGCTCTGTTCCCACATGGATTTGGGGTCACTCCAGGGGTGGTGGGATGATGCTTGTGCTTAGTTCATCCTGGAATCACAGAATCATAGAATCACCAGGTTGGAAGAGACCCACGGGATCATTGAGTCCAACCATTCCTATCAAACGCTAAACCATGTGCCCAAGTGGATGCCTGGGGGATGGTGATGTATGTCTGGTCACACCACGACCACCAGCTCAGGATGATGGTATCACACCTGGCATCACACAGGTGCCTCCAGGAAACTCTTGGTGGGGCTGGAAGAGCAAGGTGGTGGCATCTCCCCTCCTTGCACCACTCCAGGGCATCTCCAGGAGTTCCTAGAGGTGTGGGACTCTGCTGAGGGGATGCAGCCACCTACAAGCCCAGCTGCCACCTCCTTGCTCTCACCCCATCATCTGTGTCCTTGTCCCCACCACCTGTCCTGCCACCCTCGGGTCTCCCATCCAGCCATCCAGGATGGAGAGTGGGGGGCTGTAACCAGTGTTTTGTCCCCGTAGGTCATCGCTAGAGGTCCCGCTGGAGGAGCTGGGCTTGCTGGGCCCCTTGGGTATGTTGGCTTTACCCCCGTGGTTCTCCTGGGATGTTGAGGTGGTCCCTGCTCACCCCCAAAGCCCACCCAGGCCAAGGGCTGTGCGTGAGGTGCTGGGAGATGGGCAGGGAGGTCTCCAAGGACCCTTAGACCTGTCCCCAGGACTGCGTGTCCCTGTGCCTTGCAAGTGTTTGCTCTTCACAGGGTGTGGGAGCAATGGGACCAGCTTTGAGGATGACCTGACCCTGGGAGCTGAAGGTACCAACCACCCCTGGCTGCGTTGGGGTGTCCTCGCTCATGGTGTCACCATCACCCCATGGGCAGAGCTACCTGGGTGGAGGCAGGGGAGCTGGGCACAGCCACCACCAAGAGTAGCTTTTACCCTAGGAGGGTTTTGGTGGAGTTGGGCTGTCCCCAAGCTCTGTCCTGCTGGGCAGTGGCCACTGGGAAGGACATTTCCCATGGTGGTAACTGGGGGACCTGTCCCCTAAATGCCCCATCTCACTGCTTGCCGCCTCTCTGCTCTGTTTTTCCAGCTCTTCTGCTGCCAGGGAGCGACAAGACCAAGAGCAGGTGAGGTTTGGGGTCTCAGGTGAGGTTTGAGGTCTCAGGTGATGGTGGCAGGAGGGCTGGGGACATCCTTCCCCTGCATCCCCCTGGCAGCGTCCCCTCCCTGCCACAGAGCTCTGAGGGACAAGCACCTCCACCTGGGGCACAGCTTGGCCTCCAGTGCCCTCTCCAGCCTCACCACCAAGACCAGCTCCAGGTAGGACTCGGGAGGATCTCTAGGGGGTTTGGGTCTCCTCTTTGTGAGTCTGGTCCCCAAATGTCTGAGCTGGGGATGTCCCTGACCCTGCAGCATCTCTGAGGTCCTGGAGTGGTGGCAAGCGGATGCTGAGGAGATCCTCTACAACTTGGGCTTCGTGCAGAGCGAACCAGGCGCCGTGTCCCGAGTCCCCGTGCGCTTCTTCTCGGCTCCTTCCCGTGCCAAGGGCATCGACTTCCAGGTCTTTCTCAAGGCCCAAGTGCGGCGCATGGAGATGGAGGATCCCTGCCTGATGCTGGCCAGTGAGTGACACGTGGGGTCCCAGCATCCCTGGGAAGACGCCGACACGTAGAGTAGGATCCACCAACCTGGATGGGTTTTGCTTCTTTGTGCTGGTGGGACAGAAGCTCCCGTGCCTCAGTTTCCCCTGCCCCACCAAGCATCAAGCCCTTGTGATCACCCCACCTCCTTCTGCTCCCTCAGGTCGTTTCCAGCAGGTGCAGGCTCTGGCTGCCACGGCCGACGCTTTCTTCTGCCTCTACTCCTACGTCTCCCGCACTCCCGTGCAGCGCATCTCCCCCACCCGCCTCACCTGGACTTGTCCCGACCTCCCCGACATCCTCCTTGCACCCACCCAGCCCTGCACCCTCTCACCCGTGGAGCGTTTGAAGAAGGTCGTGGCCACCATGTGCCTCTACACGTCCCCACGGGACGAGGACGGCGTGCGGGGGACCTCCAGGGTGGCCACCGCGCCCATCAACCCACCCAACACCCTCCTGGGTGAGGTGGTGCAGGAGGGGCTGGAGCGGGAGCCACGGTTTCGCTTTGACCTGGATTATGTCCATGAGGGAAGGGATGGGGGTGCAGGGATGGAGCAGCAGGGAGAAGATGGGGGTCCCCCAGTGCTGCCATCCCCACGGATGGAGCATGGTGTCCCCATGTGTCCCCATCGTGGTGGTGGGAATGCTCTGGGGGTCTGTGGAGGGGAACAAGAGGCATTACCGAGGCCAACCACAGCAGGGACACCAGCAGGTGCTGCACGGGGACACACAGAAGGGTCTTGTCCCCATGGCAGCCCTGGGGGTGTCTCTGAGGGGGCTGGGGATGCTCCGTGTCTGGTGGGAACAGGTCAACTTGGCCTGGAGGACAACCAGATGGCTGCCATGGCTCCATGGACAGATGGTACCTTGTCTCCAATGCTGGGTCCCCATGTCAGCTGGGTGTGTGTCACCCCACAGCACCCAGAGGGCCTGGGGTCCAAAGGGGACTCTGGCTTTGGTTCTGTCTCCTCGGGGACCTCCTCCAGGAGGAAGGCAGAGTCCCACGGGTGCTACCTTGGTGACCCCATGGGTCCTGCTGGGATTCATCCTTCTGGCTCAGAGACACCGAGAGCTGGAGGCCACCGGACTCTGCAGAGCAGGGGCTGGCACGGGGGAGGACCCAGAAGGGACACTGGGCTGCAGCCACCCACCAAAGATCCCTTACCCCATCGTCCCAGCTGGCAGGAACCGGTGGATTCCTTTGAGATGGAGGAGGTGAGGGGGATACCTGGGTTATGGGAGCAGAGGGTGCTGGCAGCGATGGGGACACCCACACGGGGTCCTGATGCTGGGCAAGCGGGTGCAGGACGGGAAGGAGCTGGAGTGGGAAATGTCCCCAGAGCCTCCTCAGGCTTTTAAGGTTTGAATGATTTAGAACTTCAAATGGAGCCTTCCTGCAGGAGGGAGCTGGGGTCACGGCACAGCGGGTGGCTCTGTGCACGCACGTCTGCATCCATTGCCTTCCTCCAAGGCAGGCAAGGATGCTTCTGCCTCCCCCTCTCCTCTCCAAGAGAGACAAGGATGTTCCTGCCTCCCCATCTCCCCTCCAAGAGAGTTAAGGATGCTCCTGCCTCCCCCTCTTCTCTCCTAGAGAGACAAGGATGCTCCTGCCTCCCCCTCTTCTCTCCAAGAGAAACAAGGATGCTCCTGCCTCCCTCTCTCCCCTCCAAGAGAGACAAGGATGCTCCCACCTCCCCCTCTTCCATCCAAGAGAGACAAGGATGCTCCTGCCTCCCCCTCTCTCCTCCAAGAGAGACAAGGATGCTCCTTCTTCCCCCTTTCCCCTCCAAGAGAGATAAGGATGCTCCCGCCTCCCCCTCTTCCCTCCAAGGCTTGCACATAGGCACGAGCATGCTTGCACGCCCACACGGGTGTGCACAGATGAGCCTTCGCACACGCGCTCACACACTCACCCAGTGCAGCTTCTCACCCATCCCACCTGCAGGTGCTGAGTGCCAGCGAGGATGATGATGATGATGATGATTGCGATGCTTGTGAGGAAGCTGTCTGGCATCTCCATCCTTCTGCTGGGATCCGGAGAAGTGAGTTGGATGGTTTTCTCACCCTCCTGGAGGGCAGAGAGGGGGTGAGCCTGGTGCCAGCACGTGTTCCCCTGCTCCAGGTCTCATGCTGCACGCCAGCAGCGGACAATCCGACAGCAGCGGCTTCTTGGAGGAGCTGGCTCCTGGCCAGCCACCCACTGGCCACCTCCACCACTCCGAGCAGATGACCTGAGGCCACCATGGAGGGACCTGGGCTTGCAGGAACCACGGTTTGGCACCAGATGAACTGCACCGTTCACCACGGAGCCCACCAGGGCTGAGCACTCTGGGTGCACATAGGGGTGTCTGGCACTGAAAACCTTTGGACTCAGGAGTTTTTTGCCCCTCTTCTCCCAGCCCTGTGAGCGCTGGGGCCACGGCTGCACCGGGGTCATCTCCTCATGCCTGGCTCTTGGGGACATCACCCGCACTTCAGTCCCCTCAGCTGCAGCACCTCTAACACTAGGATGGGGGGGATCACTGGGCACAGCCAGTGTCACACTGGGAATAAAGCCCCTCAAGCGATACTGGTGGCTCTGGAGCTCCTGGAGGGGTGGGATCCAGCCCTGCCCACCCCATGTTGGGAGAAAAACCTCAGTGTCAACTCTCCCGGTCCCCAAAAGGGGCCTGAGCAAGGGTTGTGCAGCCCCACATCTTCCCTGGGGACAGGAGCTGCCACCAACATTGGGTAGACCTTGTCCCCAGATCTCATGGTGTGGCTGGAGCAGTGGGTGCTGCTCAGGAGGATATGGGCTTCTCCGTCTTCACTGTTGAGCCTCCCTCTGGTTCCTTATCAGGGTTCTTCATGGGTCCAGGCTTGTTCTTTGTCTTCCTGCCACCTTATCTTTCTGGCTGGCAGTTCTTCCCCTTCGAGAGATCTGGGCAGCTGAAGGAAACCACACTGAGACGATGCTGCAGCTGCACCAGCTGCTCCTTAACCCTTCCTGCACTGCTGCCACACTAGATCAACTCAGGGGATGGGGACAGGTCACCAGTCACCCCAAACCAGATGCCCAGACCCTCAGGAAGGAGCACCCATGGCTCTCCTCTTCTCCAGGCTTGCACTGTCCCCTAGTAGAATTCCCCATCCCAACCACTACAGCCCTTTGCTCTCAGGTGCCTTGTGCTGCGGAGAAGGTTGGGACCAGCCCCAGGGCATCAGGGCAGGAGCTACTGGAAAAAGGAAACTGGTGGTGGATAAACAAACCCCAGGGCTTCCCTGTGGAGAGCAATCAAAGATGGGATTATCCTGGATTAGCCCCATGGCCCCTCCGGCACCAAATCTGGCTCCCACAGCGCATCCTTCCTTCCTTGGTACATTTTGAACCGGCCAGAGCTGCTCCCTGCGGGTTTGGGTGGCTCAAAGCTTCATCCTTCTCTGTCCCTGCAGTGGGGCCCCCCCCCATCCAGGATGCTCCTGCAAGTTGTGTCCCACAGGTCCCGGAGGGACCCACAGACACCTTCTCAGTGCCCAGCTCTGGCTCATCTGAGAAATAAACTCTCAACAGCTTCTGGATTTTCTGGACAGGTCCTGGATGGGGTGTCTGAATCCTTGGTGGAGCATGGCTGGAGCTGAGGGCTCAGTTCCCCAGCCCTGGGGACACCTAAGGACAAGCCCATCCCCACAGTTCCTGCAGAAATCAGACTGGAAACCAGTTTCCTGGGCAGAGGAACCACTGGGGACAAGAAGCTGGGGATGGGGTTGGGGACACGGCCTGACATCTCCATCCAACTTTAGGGCTGAACCCATGGAAATGGGAGCTGGGGCTTCATCAAATCAAAATCATAGAATAACCAGGTTGGAAGAGACACAGCGGATCATCGAGTCCAACCATTCCTATCAAAATTAGATGCAAACGTTGAAGCCTTTGGTGCTTCTGAGACCAGAGCTGGAGGTTTTGGGGCAGTGGTGAATTAACCTGGTGGGATGGAGGACCTGGTGACCGGGACAGCATCCAAATGAAGTTACACTTGTGCTCCCAGACCTCTTGGTGACAGTTATTTGAGTATTTCCTCCCTGAGCCAGGATCCCAGCTGCAACCAGTTCCCTCCCTGGGGGCTTTTGGCTCGTCATCATCCATCCAGGGGCCTAAAATCCCTCCCTGGGGCAGAGCTTGGTGCTCTGAGGTTCTCCTCTCCTTCCTCTTCCCACCAGGAATGAATGGGTTGTCATGAGAAGCTGATTTCACAGCACAAATCCTCCCTCAGGCACTGGGCAGGAGAAAGGTGTGGAAAATACCAAGGATTTATTCCCCATCGCTGAAGCCAAGAGGCAGTGAAGGCTCTGCCTGGGACCAGAGAGAGGGATTTATAGGTGCAAACAGAAAAGTGCCCTCTCCTCTGAGCTCTGGGCCCCCTCAAAGAGGCCACACAATTCCCGCGACCCCACCAGGGCAGAGACAAGGTGATTTTGAAGGTTTTAAAATGAAAGCAGAAGACTTGAGAGTGTGCAGAGCGTTTAAAGCTGGTGATGAGCGAACCCCCAGCCCAATGCAGCAAGAGTGCATTTTATGGAGTCATAGAAAGGTTTGGGTTGGAAGGGACCTTAGAGATCATCCTATTCCAACCCCTCTGCCACGGGCAGGCACACCTCCCGCTGGCTCAGGGGCTCCAAGCCCCATCCAATCTGCCCTTGAACCTCTCCGGGGATGGAGCAGCCACAACTTCCCTGGGAAACCTGATCAGGGCCTCCCCACCCACACAGGAGAATACTTCTTCTGAAGATCTCATCTCAATCTCTCCTCTTGCAGCTCAAAACTGTTCCCCCCATTCTCACCCTGCCCTCCCTGATCGAGAGCCCCTCCCCAGCTTTCCTGCAACCCCTTTCAGTCCTGGAAGCTGCTCTAAGTTCTCCCTGGAGCCTTCTCTTCTCCAGGCTGAACAACCCCAGCTCTCTCAGCCTGGCCTCATACAGGAGGTTCTCCGGCCCTTGGATCATCTCCATGGTCTCCTCTGGCCTCGCTCCAACAGCTCCATGTCCTCCCTGTGCTGAGGACTCCAGAAAGGGGCACAGGGCTCCAGATGACGTGTTACCTGCTGCAGGTGTGGACCATGATCTCCATCTGGGTCTGGGTTTGCCCCACACCCCATCCACATCCCTGCCCAGGATGCAGCTGCTGGAGCATCTTCTGGGCACGTTCCCCACTAACAGCCCTGGGAGCTGCTCCAAAAACTTTCCCTAAAGCTTCGCTTTAACCTTTTCCCTGCGTTTTCAGCTTGTAGCTCTGAAACCACCGAGGCGAATCCCTCCATGCGGTGCCGTCAGCGCTGTCAGTGCCGGAGTCGTGGTGGGTCATGCTCGGCTGCTCCATCCGCGTCGTGATGCTGACGCAGGCTGTCAAGGGCTGTGCCGGCATCACTCTTCCCTCACGCCCAGTGTGTCTGGAGAGCCCTGCCAGGGCTCACTCCCTCCCCAGCTCACGTACACTCCGAACGGGGTTTGTTTGTTAAGCAGCGCTGGGGTGATTGTTCATCCAGTTCGTGGCAGACTCGGCTCTCCCCACAGAGCCTCAGCTTGTCCTCATCTCTTGGAGGTCATGGTCCCTCCTCCCATGCCCTTGGTCCCACAGCATCCTTGGCTCAGTGAATCCCTGTAACCAGGGAAGATGTTCTGAGTTCAATCCGCTTCCTCGAACTGGAGAGAGATGCTCTGCCCCACTCGTCTCCAAACCAAGGAGGAGCTGGGGGCAGGCTGGACCATGAGGATTCACTCAGCACTGGTGAGGCCGCTCCTTGAATCCTGTGTTCAGTTCTGGGCCCCTCAGCACAAGAAGGATGTTGAGGCTCTGGAGTGAGTCCAGAGAAGAGCAACGAAGCTGAGGAAGGGGCTGGAGAACAGACCCTATGAGGAGCAGCTGAGAGAGCTGGGGGGGTTTAGCCTAGAGAAGAGGAGGCTGAGAGGAGACCTCATTGCTCTCTACAACTACCTGAAAGGAGGTTGTAGAGAGGAGGGAGCTGGGCTCTTCTCCCAAGGGACAGGGGACAGGACAAGAGGGAATGGCCTCAAGCTCCACCAGGGGAGATTTAGGCTGGAGATTAGGAGGAGGTTTTTCCCAGAAAGGGTGATTGGGCATTGGAATAGGCTGCCCAGGGAGGTGGTTGATTCCTCTTCCCTGGAGGTGTTTAAGGGACGGGTAGATGAGTTCCTGAGGGACATGGGTTAGTGTTTGATAGGAATGGTTGGACTCGATGATCCAACGGGTCTCTTCCAACCTGGTTGTTCTATGATTCTATGATGCTCCCACAGCATCCCTGTCCCACGGCCACCAGGGAAGCCCAGCTCTGCCCCAGCTCCTGAGGGGACCCATCCTCCCCTTGTGTCCTCTTGGTGTCTCAGAATGCATCAGTGTGATCCTCACCATCACCTTCTGAGTGGATTCATCTTCCCCTCCTGTTCCAGCCCATGGCAGGGAACTGGGTGATCTTTAAGTTTTTCACCGAAAGGGTCACTGGGCATTGGAATAGGCTGCCCAGGGAGGGGATTGATTCCCCTTCCCTGGAGGTGTTTAAGGGATGGGTAGATGAGGTCCTGAGGGACAAGGTTTAGTGTTTGATAGGAATGGTTGGACTCGATGATCCAGTTGGTCTCTTCCAACCTGGTGATTCTATGATTAAGGTTTCTTCCAACACAAACCATTCTGTGGTTCCATGATTCCATGGTTCCATCATTCCTTCAGCATTTCAGTGGCTGCACATATTGGCGAGATGGTCCCCACCATCATCTCCTGAGTGGATTCATCCTCTTCTCGTGTTCCAGCCATGGAAAGGAAGGTTGATGATCTTCAAGGTTTCTTCCAACACAAACCATTCTATGGTTCCACAATTCCATGGTTCTATGATTCCCTCCATCTCCAAGTCTAACCATCTCTGTCCACTACAAAACCATCTCTGAGCACCTCATCTTCTCGACTTTTAAACCCCTCCAGGGACGGGGACTCCACCACCTCCCTGTGCAACCTCTGCCAGGGGTCAAGAACCCTCTCATTGAGGAAATGTTTCCCAATATCCAAGGTTTGTGAGCTGGTCTGGAGGATATGATAGGATATGATAGGAATGGTTGACCTCAATGATCCAATGGGTCTTTTCCAACCTGGTGATTCTATGATTCTATGATGTTTATTCTTGGTCTGTTTAGAAACCCTCAGGGTGGCATGGGAGGACCACTGGGATGATCTGGAGCCCACTGGGATGGTGTGAAGTGGTAGCTGTGGGGTTGTCGGGGCTTTGAAGACTTGGGAATTTCTTGGCGCACAGATGGTTTGGGAGCCCTGGGACTGGGACCAGGACTGGTTTGGGTGCTCTTTGAATGGGTTGAGCTGCCCAGAGGGGCTGCAGGGCTAATCCAGGCTAATCCTGCCCCTGGCTGGGGGCCCAGACACCGGCATCTTCCCACAGCTGGAACATCCCCTGCCTTCCCGAGCCCTCCCAGTCCAGACGATTGGTGGCCGCTGCCTTCATAAGGAGCAAACCCTGATCTCAGCTCATCCCTGGGTGGCTCTCAGCTGTGTTTGTTGTCCAGAATCCTCTGAAATGACGAAGCTCTGGGTCATCCTGCTGCTGGCAGGGCTTGCCTGCAGCCTGGCTGCTGGAGGTGAGCTGGGCAGGGACATAGGGTGGCTCCAGAGTGGCCCGGGGGGGGGTGCAGGAGGGGGTCAGGTCTTCCAGTTGCCCGTGTTGAGGGATTGGATGCGGAGCTGGGGGTGCCCTGTGTGCAACAAGGGGGCCCCAGTGTCCCACCAAGGTGGGTGACACCCTGTCTCTTCCTCCTGCAGCACCTCATGATGAGACGACTTCTGCATCCTCCGGTGAGTCTGTGGCCCCACGTGCAAGTCCTGCTCACCCAGAGTGTTTGATGGGTGGGATGGAACATCCCAGAGACCCATAGCCCTCCAAGGAACAGCAAATTCTGTTGACACTGGGTGGAAGTGTCCATCTGCTGGAGGGTTGGGAGGCTCTGCAAAGGGACCTAAACAGGCTGGATCCATGGGCAGAGTCCAATGGGATGAGGTTTAACATGGCCAAGTGCCGCTTCCTGCACTTGGGGCACAACAACCCTGAGCAGAGCTCCAGACTGGGAGAAGTCTGGCTGGAAAACTGCCAGGAGGAGAGGGACCTGGGGGTGTTGGTCGACAGCCAACTGAACATGAGCCAGCAGTGTGCCCAGGTGGCCAAGAAGGCCAATGACATCTTGGCTTGTATCAGAAATGGTGTGACCAGCAGGGCCAGGGAGGGGATTCTCCCTCTGGACTCAGCACTGGTGAAGTTGCTCCTTGAATCCTGTGTTCAGTTGTGTGCCCCTCAGCACAAGAAGGATGTTGAGGCTCTGGAGCGAGTGCAGAGAAGAGCAACGAAGCTGAGGAAGGGGCTGGAGAACAGGCCTGATGAGGAGCGGCTGAGAGAGCTGGGGGTGTTTAGCCTAGAGAAGAGGAGGCTGAGAGGAGACCTCATTACTCTCTACAACTACCTGAAAGGAGGTTGTGGAGAGGAGGGAGCTGGGCTCTTCTCCCAAGTGACAGGGGACAGGACTAGAGGGAATGGCCTCAAGCTCCACCAGGGGAGATTTAGGCTGGAGATTAGGAGGAGGTTTTTCACTGAAGGGGTCATTGGGCTTTGGAATAGGCTGCCCAGGGAGGTGGTTGATTCCCCTTCCCTGGGGGTGTTTAAGGGGACGGGTAGATGAGTTCCTGAGGGACATGGTTTAGTGTTTGATAGGAATGGTTGGACTCAGTGATCTGATGGGTCTCTTCCAACCTGGTTGTTCTATGAGTCTATGATTCTATGAAATCTTTGGGTTCTTTTCTCTTCTTCTGTGGGGTTGTTCCTAGTGGATTGGGATGCTCCTGTCTCCTTCTCTTCCCTCCAAGGCAAGTGAGGATGCTCCTGCCTCCCCTTCCTCTCTCCAAGGATGATGAGGATGCTCCTGTCTCCTTCTCTTCCCTCCAAGGCAGGCAGGGAAGCCCATGGGTCAGATACATGCAGCACCCATGGGATCTGAGCATCCCCAGCTCCCTGCAAACAGCAGGAGGCACCTTCCTTGGGACCAGAGAAGGAGCTGGTGGCCTTGATCAGGGTGTCAGGGCATCAGGGCCACCGATTTTGGTGGGTGGGTGGGAACCAAAGGGATGAGGAACATCCTGTTAGCGATGTATCGGGGCGCTGGGGTAGCCCCATGTGTCTCCGCAGATGTCGAGTTGGTCGAGAGGACTAGCAGAGGGCTCCTGGCCTTCCTCATCAACCAGCTGAATGAGCTGGTGAAGGGGCTGAGCGACCAAGTCGTTGGGTGAGCAGGGGAGCGATGGGGGATGGGAGGGCTGTGCCGCAGTCAGGGGGAGCAGCGACACCCCGAGAGGTGTCCCCAGCTCTTATCCACTCACCATGATTGGTGCCAGGGGGGTTGCAGTGGGGTGGTGTCTGGGATGGTGGGACTGGGCCAGGTCTCACCTCTTTGGTGTTTTCTTTCCTCCAGGTGACAAGCACAGTAAGTTCCTTCCTTCCAAGGGGAGCCTGGGGACACGGGGTGTCCTGCTGCTGGCAGGGGTGCAGCTCCAGGACGGAGGGGTGGGTGGGAAGATGCTCTCCTGGGAGCCCCAACCACATCCCACTGATGCTCAGGTTGATGTCCAGCTCCTTCTCTGCTCCTGCCCTGAGCCCCCAGACCTCTCTTCTCTCCCACAAACTCTCCCCTGATCCCACACTAGGGACCTCCACATCCCCATGTGCCATACAGTTCATCTGCAGCCGCCTGTGGGCTGGGAGGTGGGGGGACTCAGAGCAAGTTCTGAGGCAGTGGAGGACCCAGAACCTGCTCCCCCTCCATGGTGCAATTTGGGGTCCCCCACAGGGCTGGCTCTGGGTGCCTGCTGGTCCCCAGTGAGCAGAATGCGTCCCCCTCCTCCTTCTGAACATCCTTGGCTCTGTGCAAGCATCATGCAGCAACCTGACGTCTGCTTGACTCCCAGCTCATCCCACAGCTCTCCGAGCGCCTGTGTCACTCCAGACCAAAGCTACCAATAAAGCAAACCCCTAACTGCTGCCCATCGTGTCCTTGGTGTTTGTCTGGAACCCGCAGCTGTGAGGGATTGAAACCCAGACCAGATGTGGTTTGATGCTGATCCCGTTGCGGGATGGAATCTGGACTGGGTCCAGTCACCCATGGGGAGAACTGAATCATAGAATCATAGAACAACCAGGTTGGAAGGGACCCATCAGATCTTCTAGTCCAACCATTCCTATCAAACACTAAATCAAGTCCTTCAAGACCTCATCCACCAGTGCCTTAAACACCTCCAGGGAAGGTGACTCAACCACCTCCCTGGGCAGCCTATTCCAATGCGCAATGACCCTCTGTGTGAAGAACTTCCTCCTAATCTCCAGCCTAAATCTCCCCTGGTGGAGCTTGAGGCCATTCCCTCTTGCCCTGTACCCTGTCGCTTGGGAGAAGAGCCCAGCTCCCTCCTCTCCACAACCTCCCTTCAGGTAGTTGTAGAGAGTAATGAGGTCTCCTCTCAGCCTCCTCTTCTCCAGGCTAACTGGTGCCTGAGGAGCACTACGCCCCATCTCCCACATGGTGGTCCCAGACCTTCAGCCCTTAACCAGCACAGAGACCATCCCACTGCTTCCTAGGTCTGCTGGGACCCTTCCAACTGTGCTTTTGAGCCCATCCTGCAAGGACAGACCCCCAGACCCTGAGACTTCCCTGTCCTGCAGCTCTCTTTCCTCTTATAGGTCTTGGCTGCCATTCACTTCATTAGCAAAGTTCGTTAACTCCCAGGGTTCTTCCCAACTGGTTTCTGACACGAGGAGTGGGAAGAGCATGAACCTCTCGTGAGGTCCCTGTGGTGCAGGGAGGAGGATGCTCTGTGTTCTCCTCTGGGTGCTGGGACATGAGGTGACCCTCCAGGTGACTCTGGATGGCTGGGGATGGTGGGGCCAGGCTGGCCACATCCAGCACCTTCTGGCCTCCTGGGGGCTAATGATTTCACCCCTTTCCCTTCGCTCATCACCGAGGGGGTGACCACCAACCCTGAGGGGCTGTTCCTTCCCCTCCAGTCGTCCCGTGGAGGTTGGGGTGTTGGATTTGCAGCTCTGACACCCCCTGCTCTGCCAAAAAACCTGGGGGGAACGGGGGGGGGGGGGGGGGGGGGGGGGGGGCTGCCAGGTTGCCATGGCAACGAGGGTGATGCTGGCAGCTCCGTGGGAAGCGGGTGATCTTCTGAAGGATGGGGGAGGCAGAAGCTCCGTGTCTTTCTGGAGTCGTGGGATGCTTCGGAGAGACGCCACTCCATCTGGGACAAGCCTGATGCAACCTTGGCAAGAGCTCCTTGGGGTGCAGCTTTGAGTTGTACCCCCAGATCCACGTGCGACCAGTGCTTACTGGTTTCCAGTTTGGGACACCAGTAAGTAGAGCCACGTGGCTTTAGAGGATGGAAAAAACCTGGTTGCCTGTGACTGGCTCATCCTACCTCCTCACTGCTAGCAGGATACCCTAAATGAATGATTCTTCCCCCCAAAAATATCTCATTCTGGGAATAAACTCTGCACCTCATGGAGCATGCTTCATCTTAGTGCTTCCTCCTCCTTGCTTTCTCCAGCTGGGAGCAGGGGTGCACACTGCTGCACACATCTCACCTCCGCCTCCCTCCTGGCATCGCTGGGCAGCTTCTTTTTTTTCTTTTTTCTTTTTTTTTTTTGAGTAAATAAAGCAGTTTTTGAGGGGGGCGGAAAGGTGTGAGCGCATCAGAGAGCTCCCATGGCCAAGTCAGAGGGAAGCGGTGGGAGTGGATAAATTTATGCAGTGCCTCCCGCTTCCCACGGCAGGTGAGAAATCGCAGCTTAAAAACCAGCTTTTTGGGGTACTTTCTTTTTAATTTTTTTTTTTTTTATAGCTGGGAAAAGACTCCAGGGATTCTAAAAGCTGGGATGCTCTCCGCAGGGTGGGATGTCCCCAGGGAGGTGGCACAAGTTATTCCTGACAGACAGCTCCTCACCCCCTAATTGTTCCCGGAGGTGGGTGAGCACATTATTAGTGATGGATTTGCTAGGGATGGAGCTTAAATTAGACTCCGGCTGATGGAGACCTCTTTAGGTTTGTGTTGAATGGTGTAATCCCACGTGAAAGCCTCGCCCATGTTTGCCTTTCGCACAAAGCAAGGCGCCATGTAGGCCCTGAAGCTCAAGAATTGGCTTTAAAAAGGGGTTTGGCTTGAGCAGAAACCCTCTGAGCGAGGATGTTGGGGGCAGCAGGGTGGATGTCACCACCCCAAGAGGTTGTGGGGTTCCCAGTAATCCTGGAGCTGGGGACCAACCTCCATCCAACATCTCTGAGGCTTTGGGGCATCTTCTATGTCTCTCCAGCTCAAAAGCATCTATAGCAGGTGATGGGGATGACCCCAAGAGGCTGTGGGGTTCCCAGAAATCCTGGAGCTGGGGATCAACCTCCATCCAACATCTCTGAGGCTTCGGGGCATCTTTTATGTCTCTCCAGCTCAAAAGCATCTATAGCCGGTGATGGGGATGGACCCCAAGAGGCTGTGGGGTTCCCAGTAATCCTGGAGCTGGGGACCAACCTCCATCCGACATCTCTGAGGCTTCTAGGCATCTTTCATGTCTCTTCAGCCCAAAAGCATCTATAGCAGGTGGTGGGGATGGACCCTAAGAGGCTGTGGGGTTCCCAGAAATCCTGGAGCTGGGGATCAACCTCCATCCAACATCTCTTAGGCTTCGGAGCATCTTTTATGTCTTCAGCTCAAAAGCATCTATAGCAGGTGATGGGGATGACCCCAAGAGGCTGTGGGGTTCCCAGTAACCCTGGAGCTGGGGACCAACCTTCATCCGACATCTCTGAGGCTTCAGGACATCTTTTATGTCTCTCCAACTCAAAAGCATCTATAGCAGGTGATGAGGATGGATGTGGTCCCAGCTCACAGAGGGTCTGGGGCAAACAGGTGAATTTAGGGGACCCCCCAGTGCCCCAGGACACCCCCTCCTGCTCAGGTGCCTTCAGGAGCAGCCGTGGCTGCAGCCTCCACGTGCCGTTTGGAGGCCAAAGCCACGATGCTTGGAGCCGACCCAGCTGGCTGGGAGACATCACCGCAATTATTCCACTTAACTCAATTACTGCTGTTACTGTCAGCCGGACCTAACGACCCGACACGGAGCAGCAGCCCTTAGAGGACCCATTTCTAATTAATTTTAGCTCATAAACTAATTAATGGGTATGGATTTATTTGTAAATTCTCAGGAAATCTGTGTTCTGAGCATCCCCTTCTCCCATGGGAGGTCAAGCATCCTTTGGGATGCTCTGCTCTGAACATAGATGATGTCCGTTGCTCCTCCAAGTCACCTCTCGGATGGATCCTGATGCCCCCAGAGGTTTTGGGACTCCTCTTCCCGACGGATTCTTTCCCCAAGATGAGGCAGAGCTGTGCAGCCTTCCCAGGGCTGCAGGCAAATCTCCAGGCCTGGGTCAGGGCCAAGTTGGCCCAGGTGCCGTGATCCCAAGGGATGGTCCAGGAGATGCTCCGGAGGGTAGGAAATCAGCAGCCTCGTCTGCGGAGCCGGAGGAGAGGGGGTGGCAGCTGGGCGAGGACGATGCCAAACGGGCAGAGACGGCAAAGCGGTGCCCGCAGCTCAACATCTGGGGCCCGTGGTCGGCGTCCAGGCAGCAGTGTCCCTGCCTGTGCCAAGGAATCTTCCTCCTCCTCCTCCTCCTGCAGAGCCAGCCTGGGAGCAACAGCGGACACAGTTCCATCCCTGGGGGACTTGGAGGAAGGCTCTGGGGAGACCCAAAGAGACTGTTTTTGAGGATCAATCCCGTCCCAAGAGACCAGGACCCCATGTCCTGGTTCCCCCAAACCATCTTGTGACCCCAGGGTTGTGCTGTACCCCATGTTCTGACTCCCCCAAAACCATCCCGTGACCCCACGGTTGTGCTGTACCCCATGTCCTGGTCCCCCTAAACCATATTGTGACCCCAGGGTTGTGCTGTACCCCATGTCCTGGTGCCCAAAACCATCCTGTGAACTCAGGGTTGTGCAGCATCTCATGTCCTGGCTCCCTTAAACCATCCTGTGACCCCAGGGTTGTGATGTATCTTACGTCCTGGCCCCCCCAAACCATCCTGTGACCCCAGGGTTGTGCTGTACCCCATGCCCTCCTCCCCCAAACTGTCCTGTGACCCCAGGGTTGTGCTGTACCCCATGTCTTGGTCCCCCAGAACCATCATGTGACCCCAGGGTTGTGCTGTACCCCATGTCCTGCCCCCCCTCAACCATCCTGTCCCCCCAAAACCATCCCGTGACCCCAGGGTTGTGCTGTACCCCATGTCCTAGCCCCCCAGAACCATCCTGTGACCTCAGGGTTGTGCTGTACCCCATGTCCTGGCTTCCCAAAACCATCCTGTGACCCAAGGGTTGTGCTGTACCTTATGTCCTGGGCACCCCCAACCATCCTGTGATCCCAGGGTTGTGCTGTACCCCATGCCCTGGTACCCCAAACCATCCTGTGACCCTAGGGTTGTGCTATACCCCATGTCCTAGCCCCCCAAAACCATCCTGTGACCCCAGGGTTGTACTGTACCCCATGTCTTGGTCCCCCAGAACCATCCTGTGACCCCAGAGTTGTGCTGTATCTCATGTCCTGTCACCCCAAAACTGTCCTGTCTCCCCCTAAATCACCCTGTGACCCCAGAGTTGTGCTGTACCCCATGTCCTGTCCCCCCAAAACCATCCTGTGACCCCAGAATTGTGCTGTACCCCATGTCCAGGTCCCTCAGATCTGTCCAGTATCACCCACGTTACACTGCCTCCAACCTTGTGTGGCAAAGGTTTGGTCAAGGACCTCCCCACGGACCACATCGTGCTCCCCAAATCGGTGGTGTCGCAGGGATGCTGTCCTGCTGAGCACCCCGAGCAGTTTGCGGGGCACCCCAAGGGGTACTGGCGGCTGCTGAGATTTCTTACCAGTAGATGTCAGCTCCCGCCCGGGGATGCGCAACCAGCGCTCGCCCAGCTCCGTCTGGGACTCTGCGCCCTGGCACACGCCTGTGGGTGGGTTCAGCCTTATCCAGGGTGGCCAACGGGGCCAAGAAGGGGGATTCTACCCTTCTATTCCACTCTTTTCAGACCCCACCTGGAGCCCTGTGTTCATTTCTGGAATCTCCAAAACAAGAAGGAGACGGAACTGTTGGAATGAGTCCAAGAGGAGGTCTGAGAGATTTGGGGTTGTTCAACCTGGAGACCTTAGAGCAGCCTCCAGGACTGGACAGTCTTATCCAGGGTGGCCAATGGGGCCAAGAAGGGGCATTCTACCCTTCTATTCCACTCTTTTGAGACCTCATCTGCAGTCTTGTGTTCATTTCTGGAGTCTCCAAAACAAGACGGAGATGGAACTGTTGGAATGGGGCCAAGAGGAGGTCTGAGAGAGTTGGGGTTGTTGAGCCTGGAGACCTCAGAGCAGCTTCCAGGACTGGACACCCTTATCCAGGGTGGCCAGTGAGGTGAAGGGGAGGGGGTTTCTTCCCTTCTATTCCACTCTTTTGAGACCCCACCTGGAGCCCTACCTTCATTTCTGGAGTCTCCAAAATAAGAAGGAGGTGGAACTGTTGGAAAGGGTGCAGAGGAGGTCTGAGAGGGTTGGGGTTATTCAGCTTGGAGACCTTAGAGCAGCTTCCAGGACTGGACAACCTTATTCAGGGTGGCCAGTGGGGCGAAGGAAGGGGATTCTTCCCTTCTATTCCACTCTTTTGAGACCCCTCTTGGAGCCCTGCCTTCATTTTTGGAGTCTCCAAAATAAGAAGGAGACGGAACTGTTGGAATGAGTCCAAGAGGAGGTCTAAGAGATTTGGGGTTGTTCAGCCTGGAGACCTTAGAGCAGCTTCCAGGACTGGAAGGGGATTGTGCCTCAGTCCCTCAGCTCTGCGATGTCCCCTGTGAGTGATGCCTCCTCTAAACAGTGACTCCAGGCTGTCCCCAGCACTGCTCTTGGGAGGAGGACGCGTGGGCATCACTGCCAGCTCGAGGAGGCTGAAGGCAACTGGGAGTGAATCCAGGCTCTCCCAGCTGTGCCAGCAGCTGCTGTGGCCTGTGGGCTGCCAGGACATCCTGGGGGACAAAGGGGGGTGTGACCCTGCCCCCCCCCCACTTTTCTGGGGGTGTTGGAGCCCATCTGAGCCTCCCGATCCATCTGGGCCTTTCAGCATCCCACCCTCACCTGCATCCTCACCAGGGGAGCCGCCTGGGACTGCGTAGGGGAAACTGAGGCAGGGAACGATGCGAGAGGCTCAGCCCTGTCCATCTCCAGAGCATCAGGTGTTTCATCTTCTGTGCCCCACATCTGAGGGGTTTGGGGGGCAGGAGGTGGCTGGCAGGCAGGAGGAGAGCTGGGGTAGAGTGTCCCCAGCCCCTGACGTGTCCCTTCTCCGGCCCCAACAGCCACCGAGGGTGGGGAAAGAGCCAACAGGACCCCCTGACTGTGCCACCAGGATGGTTCTCGTGGGATCTGAGAGTTCCCCCAAACCTGAAATGTTGGGGGACCCTGGGACCAGGGTCCCTTTGTCAGGGCCCCCCCGGCCACCTCTCCCCGGTGCCACCATCGCTCAAACTGACAACCACGGGTCAATGAGCGTTGGCTGCAGCCCCTGCCGCCCCACCGGGCCCCCCAACCCCTGATTTCTCTTTAATTGCATTCCCCAGTGTCATGCAAATCAGGCAGCCCGGGCGCAGCTGCCGGGATTAAATTAGACCCCGTTAATACGCGGTAATTGCGTTTCCGCACAGGCCCAGGAATGCCAGCCCGGGCACCCAGCACCGGGGCAGCAAGTGCCTTTCACAATATTTACTCTGGCAATTACCCTCCCTTCCAGGCTGCGGCTGCTCTGAGGGGAGCAGGGGATGGAGAGAAGCTCTGGGAGGAGGGTTGGTGGCTGGGGAGCGTTGATGGGACACAGGGATGCGATGGGATGGGATGGGATGGGACGGGACTTGAGCCCCAGGGCTCAGTGCTGAGTCCAACCCTGTTCAATGTCTTCATTAACTACCTGGATGAAGGCATTGAGGGTACCCTTAGCAAGTTTGCAGATGACACAAAGCTGTGTGGAAGTGTGGATCTGCTGGAGGGAAGGGAGGCTCTGCAAAGGGACCTAAACAGGCTGGATCCATGGGCTGAGTCCAATGGCATGAGGTTAATACGGCCAAATACCGTGTCCTGCACTTGGGGCACAACAACCCTATGCAGAGCTACAGACTGGGAGAAGTCTGGCTGGAAAGTCCCAGGAGGAGAGGGACCTGGGGGTGTTGGTTGACAGTTGACTGACCATGAGCCAACAGTGTGCCCAGGGGGCCAAGAAGGCCAATGGTATCCTGGCTTGGATCAGAAATGGTGTGACCAGCAGGGCCAGGGAGGTGATCCTCCCTCTGGACTCGGCACTGGTGAGGCCGCTTCTTGACTCCTGTGTTCAGTTGTGGGTCCCTCAGCACAAGAAGGATGTTGAGGCTCTGGAGCGAGTCCAGAGAAGATCCACGAAGCTGGTGAAGGGGCTGGAGAACAGGCCCTATGAAGAGTGTCTGAGAGAGCTGGGGTTGTTTAGCCTGGAGAAGAGGAGGCTGAGGGGAGACCTCATTACTCTCTCCAACTACCTGAAAGGAGGTTGTGGAGAGGAGGGAGCTGGGCTCTTCTCCCAAGGGACAGGGGACAGGACAAGAGGGAATGGCCTCAAGCTCCACCAGAGGAGATTTAGGCTGGAGATTAGGAGGAAGTTTTTCACGGAAAGGGTCATTGGGCATTGGAATAGGCTGCCCAGGGAGGTGGTTGATTCCCCTTCCCTGGAGGTGTTTAAGGGATGGGTGGACGAGGTCCTGAGGGACATGGTTTAGTGTTTGATAGGAATGGTTGGACTTGATGATCCGATGGGTCTCTTCCAACCTGGTTGTTCTATGGTTCTATGGTTCTATGGTTCTATGGGATGGGATGGGATGGAATGGGATGAGCTTCCTCTGCTTCTCATCATCCTCCAGTGTTGCCCCTTCTACGTATAGGTTTGTGACTCGCCTGAAGCATCCGAAGGGTGACTCCATCTGCTTTCCAGGTAGAACATCATCCAAATGGAGTATCCCAAGGTAAAGCATCCAGGTAAAGCATCCCAGGGTGGAGCCCCCAAGACCTCCCCCAGGATGGGGCAGGGGAGCTGCACCACACCCCCCCAGCCCCATCTCCTCCTGTGAGTCCCCCACCCTGTGGCTAAGCTCCCCATCCCCAGGGCTGGCCCCGGAGGTGGAAACGGGAAGGTTGAACATCTTGCAGGAACGTTCCCGGGGGGCCAGTGCCTCCGTAACCCCAACAGATGCCAAGCCCCACACAATGGGATTAGTGAGCGGCACGTGGCTGAGCCCTGAAAGGCGGCGGGGGCTGCAGACAATACTCCCCCCCACCACCCCCGCCCCTCTTTCTCATCACCCTACTCCTTCCCGGGGGTCACTCCCGCCATCCGCATCCCACCGCCCCATCCCAGGAGGGGACGTTTTGCCGTCGTGTCACCCCCACCCCCCGTGCCCCCAGGCGCCCCCCCAGCCCCTTTGTGTGGGTGCCGGGACCTGTTGGAACCATCTGTCAGGGAGGGGACGAAGCCGTCGCCGCGGCGGGCGATGAGGCAACAGGCAGATTTATTGGCTGCAATCTGTTCCCCTTCGCCCCTGCCCCACGCAGGGCCCAGCCTGGCAGTGGGAAGTAAGCCATGAATCCACTAATGAATTAATTAGTATTCCCTGTAATCCTGGGCTGCCAAAGCCGTGATTGCCGGCGCGGTCAATGAACGCGAAGGGTCCCGGGGGCTGGCGCGTGCGGGGAGGCTCCCACGCGGCCATCAGAGAGCGGCTGCAGTTGGAAAGGGGCATTAAGATCATTGCATCCAACCGTGGGTCCATCACTGGACCATGTCCCCAAGCGCGACGTCTCCTCTTCTTTTAAATCCCTCCAGGGATGGGGACTCAACCACCTACTTGGGCAGCCTCTTCCAATAGTTTCAGTAAAGAGATTTTGAATCATGAAATTACGGAATGGGTTGGGTCAAAAGGGACCTCAAAGCCCATCCAGTTCCACCCCTGCCATGGGCAGGGACACCTCCCGCTGGATCAGGGGCTCCAAGCCCCATCCAACCTGCCCTTGAACCCCTCCAGGGATGGGGCAGCCACCCCTGCTCTGGGCATCATGAAGAATTTCTTCCTAATGTCTAGTCTAAATCTTTCCACCTCCAATTTAAATCCAGTTCCTCCTGCTATCCAACCTCAACCTCCTCTGGTGCATCTTGAGGCCACACGATGCTCAGCACTGGGACCAGAGTCTAGATAGGGATGGAGTTGAGAAGGGGAAAGGACTTTAAGGGCTCCACCACCCAGCACAACCCCTGTCCCAGGCTGGGTGGCTGCAGCCCTTGCAATTGGAGAAGTCAAGTTACAGGTCTGAGGGGTGACCACCCATAATGATTGTCTGTTAATCATAGAATCATAGAACAACCAGGTTGGAAGAGACCCATCGAATCATCGAGTCCAACCATTCCTATCAAACACTAATGAACTGGGGGGGGGGGGGGGGTTCTTATCCATCACCCCCTCTCACTGACTGTGGAGCCTGGGGGCCCCTTCTCTTGTCTGAGCAGTGGAGGGCTCAGCCAGGCCCCTTCTGGCTGTTCCAGCCGCTAATTACTCCCTCTTTGCTCTCTCATTACTGCTGGGAGGGAGCCACGGCCCCCACGCCCATCGCCAGCACTGGGGTTGGGGCCAGCATCACCCGGGGCTTGGCCCCTGGTGCCCATCTAGGTGTCCCCAAAGAGGGGTGCTCCTCTGGGGATGCGCATCCTAAGGTGCTCATCCCAGGATGCTTCTCCAAGGGTGCTGGTCTAGGGGTGCCCATGTAGGGTTCTCCAACCACAGGTGCCCATCTAGGGATCATCACGGGAGAAGTCTGGCTGGAAAACTGCCAGGAGGAGAGGGACCTGGGGGTGTTGGTTGACAGCGACTGACCATGAGCCAGCAGTGTGCCCAGGTGGCCAAGAAGGCCAATGGCATCCTGGCTTGGATCAGAAATGGTGTGACCAGCAGGGCCAGGGAGGTGATTCTCCCTCTGGACTCAGCACTGGTGAGGCCGCTCCTTGAATCCTGTGTTCAATTCTGGGCCCCTCAGCACAAGAAGGATGTTGAGGCTCTGGAGCGAGTCCAGAGAAGAGCAACGAGGCTGGTGAAGGGGCTGGAGAACAGACCTGATGAGGAGCAGCTGAGAGAGCTGGGGGTGTTTAGCCTGGAGAAGAGGAGGCTGAGAGGAGACCTCATTACTCTCTCCAACTACCTGAAAGGAGGTTGTGGAGAGGAGAGAGCTGGGCTCTTCTGCCAAGGGACAGGGGACAGGACAAAAGGGAATGGCCTCAAGCTCCACCAGGGGAGATTTAGGCTAGAGATTAGGAGGAAGTTTTTCACAGAAAGGGTCATTGGGCATTGGAACAGGCTGCCCAGGGAGGTGGTTGATTCCCCTTCCCTGGAGGGGTTTAAGGTGAGGGTAGATGAGGTCTTGAGGGACATGGGTTAGTGTTTGATGGGAATAGTTGGACTTGATGATCCGATGGGTCTCTTCCAACCTGGTTGTTCTATGATTCTATGATTCTATGATCTAGGGCTGCTCTTCCAGGGATGCCCATTCTCATCTCAGAGCGTTCATCCAGGGATACTGATCCCACCCAGGGACCCCCCCGAGGATGTGGGTCTAGGGGTGCCCATCCAGGGGACCCCGTGGCTGCCGTCGGGGTCCCGGTGAGGCTGCGGGAGGAGCCGGGCTGGGTCACCTCCCCCCGGAGGAGGAGCCAGGAGGGATGCTCGGCCGGGCAGGAGTCCCCGGCAGCTCGGAGCTCTCAAAACCTCCCGAGAGCGGAGCTGCCCGTTCCCGGTGCCGCCCCCGGGGCTGGAGGCACCGGGTAAGAGACGGCGGAGATTCGCTCCGGTGCCCAGGTAAGGGCTGACCGGGACCCCAGGGGGTCGCAGGGGACCAGAAGGGACGGGGCAGCCTCTCCGATGGGGGCTCCTCGGCCGCTCGCTGCCCCCGGTTGCCCGGGAAGGGGTTGGGAGAGGCTCAGCCCCGACGAGGGAGCTCCGGGATCCCATCCCTAGCAGGATGGCAGGATGGAGCAGGTGGCATCGAGTCCCAGGTGCCTCCTCCCGGCTCCCTGCAGCCGTCGGGGGTGAAGCTGCGTGGGGACCCTCGTGCTCGGGGGGACTCGGAGCTGGGGACCGGCTGGCAGCGCATCCAGCACCCCTGAGCACCCTGAGGATGGAGATGCTGAAGGGGATGGAGATGCTCAAGGTGATGGAGATGCTGAAGGTAGTGGAGATGCTGAAGGTGGTGGAGAAGCTGAAGGTGATGGAGGAGATGAAGCAGCAGAGCAGCTGGACCCCATCCCGTGGGGCTCTGTGCCCTCTGAGGGGAGCAAAAAGGGGGTGCAGGGTGGGATGGAGCCAGTGGCACCGACCCCCAGATGCTCCCCCTCACCTCCCCACAGCCGTCGGGGATGGAGCTGCGTGGGCACCTCCGTGCTGGGGGGGGTCGGAGCTGGGGACCAGCACCCCTGAGCACCCTGAGGATGGAGATGCTGAAGGTGGTGGAGATGCTGAAGGTGGTGTTGATGCTGAAGGTGATGGAGGAGATGAAGCAGCAGGGTAGCTGGACCCCATCCCGTGGGGCTCTGTGCCCTCTGAGAGGAGCAAAAAGGGGGTGCAGAGTGGGATGGAGTCAGTGGCACCGACCCCCAGATGCTCCCCCCCACCTCCCTGCAGCCGTCGGGGATGGAGCTGCAGTCCCCAAGCCCTGCGGGGACCCCATGCTGGGGGGTCTCAGAGCTAGGGACCAGCAGGCAGCATGTCCAGCAGCCCTGGCCACATTGGAGCTGAGCTTTTCCTGGGGATGGAGGTGATGGAGGAGATGAAAATCCTGTCCCAGCCTCTAGTTTTTGTTTCTCAGGTCCTGGAGAGGGGAGTCCGAGCCCCTTCCCCAGTGAATCCTACCTAGGAGCAGGACCCCAGCAAGGAGGAAACCAGCATTGTCCATCTTCTTTCCACTTTTCATAGAATCATAGAACAACCAGGTTGGAAGAGACTCATCGGATCATCGAGTCCAACCATTTCCAGGTCTGTGTGGCTGCTGCAGGGCTGCCCTTCAGCAGGTTTCCCCCAAAACATCAGTGTGTCCTCTCTCCCTCATCAGTGCGTCTCCTGAGGGACATGGTTTAGTGTTTGATGGGAATGGTTGGACTTGATGATCCGATGGGTCTCTTCCAACCTGGTAATTCTATGATCCTATGATTCTATATGATTCCCCTGTGAAAGTGGGATTGAAACTGGGACCATGAAAGGTACTGGGAGCTCTGGGCAGCCCTGGGTTCAAGATGAGCCAATACCAATGGCCATCGGTGATCCCACAGCCCTGCTGGAGCTGATGGAGCAGCTGCAGGGCTTTTATTCTGCCCTTCCTGGGCAGGACGTGGTGCAGAAGGCTCACATAGATCTTCCTGAAGGACATGGTTTAGTGTTTGATAGGAATGGTTGGACTCGATGATCCGATGGGTCTCTTCCAACCTGGTTGTTCTATGATTGTATGATTGTATGATTTGTTTTCATGGTTTGCTTGAGGGTGGCTTGTCCCTCCTACCGCTCTGTGATGAACTCCTGGCCCCAGCTGTCTGGTTTGTTCTTGGCTCTTAGAATCATGGAATGGGTTGGGTTGGAAGGGGCCTCAAACCTCCTCTCCAGCCCTCTGTGTGTCTTCTGCTTTGGGTCGGAATCTTCCTTCCAGGGGCTGTGCAGGGCTGGAGTTGCTCACTCTTTGTCCTGAACCAAGTGTTCTCCTCTCGGGAACGTATTCTCTTGGAAAGAAATCAGGGAAGGCTTGAAACCAAATTCCTGGTCCTGCAAGAAGAAGGAGTTGACCCCACTTGTTTCCAAACCTGGTTGTTTTCTTCTGTGGTGGATTCTGGTGCACAGGAGCAGTGAGGGATGGGAGGTACAGGCAGAGATGCTGCCTTTGGGCTGGATCCCCAAGGGTGGAGTGGAAGGAAACCTCAAATTGCAGTCTGGGAACTGGAGAGCTGGAGCCTGGAGTTGGGAGCTCCTTTGGAGCAGTTCTGCAGCTGTTTCTGAGCTGCTGTCCCCACGTAAAGCGTTTGCAACCCTGTGGTCCCATCATGATGCTGGCAGAAGGTGTTAAGACCAGCTCCATCCTATCTCAATGGCCTCAAGCTCCACCAGGGCAGGTTTAGGCTGAACATTAGGAAAAAAAAATTAATGGAAAGGGCCATTGGGCACTGGCAGAGGCTGCCCAGGGAGGGGGGTTGATTGATGGGTGGACAAGGTGCTGAGAGACATGGGTTAGTGATTGATGGGAACGGTTGGACTTGATCCGCTGGGTCTTTTCCAACCTGGTGATTCTATGATTCAACCAGACCCTTCCATTCACCCCAAAGATGATCCTTCACCACCTACGTCCACCACCGCATCTGACAGACCCTCTCTCCCTCTCCTGAAGAGTTAATTGGGGCCACATGGTCCTCTGGGGATGCGATGGCTGCGCGGAGCAATTAACACCCTAATCCAGCCCCGCAAGCCCCATCACACATATTAAAAGTGGGATTTTCCATGTGGGGTGGGCAGGGGCGGTGGAGCTGGGGCTCGGGCAAGCACACTTTCAGCAAAGCTGCTTAGATGCTAAGCTTTATTAAATGAGTCAGGCACGATGACAGGATTTGGGGAGAGGGGGGCTGATTAACATGAAACCCGGACGCGTGTGAGTGCAACTGGCTTCGTTACGGCAGAGGGAAGAGAAGGCTCAGGTTAGAAGAACCCCTGGAGGCAGCTCAGTGGAAGACTTTTACTTTCAGGCTCCTTTTTTTTTGCAACAATCGGGGTTGAAGCCATGAGGGGAAGGACCTCGGAGTGGGAATAACTTCCAAATGGAACTGTTGGAAGCCTTAAGCCCTGGCTAAGAGGTGCTGGGCGCCAGGGAGAGGCTTCACCAGAAGGGATTGTAGATAGATGATGGATAAATAGGTTCTGTAGGTTCCATTAGTGGCCAGAAAGCGGTTGATGTCTCTAAAAGATGATTTTGAGCTCAGTTCCTAACACCCTCGAGACGTCAAGTGACTCTCATGCTGGAATTTGTTAACATCTCCTTGTCTCTTTGTTGCAGAGACCAGAGATGACCAAGACGTACACCAAGCCCAAGGAGATGGCAGAGCTGGTGAGCACCCAGACCTGGATGGATGAAACGCTCAGCTCCAAAGAGGAGCTGAAGGAAGAGGACGGCAGGCAGGGTCCTTTTGGGCTGCTGTCTGGCTTGAACGAAGAGCACGACAGCATCGAGGAAGAAGAGGAGGAAGAGGATGATGGGGAAAAGCCGAAGAGAAGAGGACCAAAGAAGAAGAAAATGACCAAGGCGAGGCTGGAGCGGTTCAGGGCCAGGCGGGTGAAGGCCAATGCTCGGGAGCGCACGCGGATGCACGGCTTGAACGATGCTCTTGACAACCTGAGGAGGGTGATGCCCTGCTACTCCAAGACCCAGAAATTGTCCAAAATCGAGACGCTGAGGCTTGCGAGGAACTACATCTGGGCTCTGTCGGAGGTGCTGGAGACGGGGCAGACCCCTGAAGGGAAGAGCTTTGTGGAGATGCTCTGCAAAGGCTTGTCCCAGCCCACCAGCAACCTGGTGGCCGGCTGCCTGCAGCTGGGACCCCAGACCTTGTTCTTGGAGAAGCACGAAGAGAAGTCCCTGGTGTGTGAATCGGCCATATCCAGCCACTCCTTCAGCTACCAGTCGCCAGGGCTCCCGAGCCCACCCTACGGGTCCATGGAAACGCATCTGCTGCATTTAAAGCCTCCGACCTTCAAGAACTTGGTGGATGCTTCCTTTGGGAACCACCCCACTGACTGCAGCACCCCCCCCTACGAGGGTCCCCTGACGCCACCGCTGAGCATCAGCGGGAACTTCTCCTTGAAGCAAGATGGGTCTCCAGACCTGGATAAATCCTACCCCTTCATGACCCACTACCCCTCAGTCAGCCTGGCTGGAGCCCACGGACATGCCTCCCACTTCCAAACCACGGTGCCGCGCTATGAGATCCCCATAGACATGAGCTATGAGTCCTACCCGCACCACGTGGCCGGACCTCAGCTCAACGCCATCTTCAACGAGTAGTCAAGCAGAGTTAGAGCCAAACTGTTGACGCAGAGAGAAGTTCAAGCCGTGTAGCGGAGCTGTTTCTAGAACGGACACAACTGGAGAGAGGATGTCGCTGCCACAGGGTGAGAGCCCTCTGAGCATCTCTGCAGGACAGGTTCAGCTCCCGTCCTCCTCAACTGCACTGGTGCCACCTTGATGAGTTCCTAGCCATCCCCAGGAGCCACGTGGACCCTTTTTCAGCAGCTGAATTCTGAGCAGCCACATCCCAAAGCTGAGCCGCTGCCTCCCTTCCCCTCTCCCTTCAGAGATGCTCAAGAAGGTGGCTTCACTGTGTGGGACCGAACACACTCCAGCACTTGGGATCGTCCCTTGCCAAGATGTTCCTTTTCCTCCCTCCTCGAGGTGTTGGGGTGTGGACACACCTCGGTCTCACATCAGGTGGAGAGAAGCCACTCCTGATCCCTAGGAGAATTGGTTCTCCTTCCACAGGCTCCACTGGAGTTATGATTTTCCCATGTTGACTGTCATTGGACATGATCTCAACATCATTGGGAATGATCTCAGTGTCGTTGGGAACGATCTCAACATCATTGGGAATGATCTCAACATCGTTGGGAACAATCTCAACGCCATTGGGAATGATCTCAACGCTGTTGGGAATGATCTTAACATCGTTGGGAATGATCTCAACGCTGTTGCTCCTACTTGAAGCTTTCCATGCAATGGAGAACCTTGACTTTGCTGCCACCGCGTCACCCGGGGACAATGTGAGGCTCCAAGCTTCTCTGCGATGGCCCCTCCACCGCCCCCCTCCTGCACTGAACCTGTCCTGTCCTGAGCCTCAGACCTCACCTGTGACCTCCAACCAGCACAAGATGATCAGCACGCGGCTCCTGAAACCTCGTGATGGGACTGTCGAGTTTCAGAGCACAAGTATCTGGAAGAGGAGTTCGCGGCTCGACCCTTGAGGTCCACGTCTTTGTAACGATTTGTAGCGTTATTTATCACCATCCACATCCTGAAGACATCCTACCAAAAGAAATGTGTCTTAATTTCCTCTTTTATTTATTATTTACTGGAGAGAGTGTGTGTGTCTAATTTATTTCTCCTCCATTTTCCATGAAATGTGGGATGTCCTGAAGAACCTCCTCATTTTCCCATTGCCTTCCCAGCACTTCATTAGCTTTGTGGAGACGTGTGACTTTTTTTTGCAGCTCTGTTCCTCCAGGGTTTATTTATTAGCCATTATTTATTTAATTTATTTCTCTTCCTGCCCTGTGCACTCTATTTTTTTTTTTTTTTGGTGATGAAACCAAGTATTTAACCATATTTAGTGTTGAACTGCATCTTGAACGTGGCCATTCCTTGGCTTTTGGCAGCTGATGGTGCCCGGCAGCTCCCAACTCCTCCCTCATATTTCTATATTAGCAATAATTTCGAAAGGCTATGCAACTATTTTTGTTTTCAAGAGAATCCAGGCAACTATTTTTGATGTCCCACTGGCCCAAACCTCCCTGTTTTGCAGAGGTGTTTTGTATAGAGTTGGGAATTTGGAGATGATTTGAGGTCCCCGCCCGGCCCCCAGGTCCCTTTTGTACTGAGAGCAAATGTTTATCCTTTTGTAAAGAAAGCAAAATTGGAGTTTTAGCTCAAATAAAGTTGTGGTCTTGTTTCAAGCAGTCCAAGGGTTGTTCATCTCCTTTTCTATGGTCTTCAGCATGGTGGTGATGGGGAACCAGAGGATCTGACCTGCTCCATGCTGAGGTCCAGCTGGGATTCTTGGCTTTGGTGTGAGCAATGAGGGCTTCTGATTGTACCTCCTCCCTGGGCAGCCTCTGACGCTGACCAATCAAACTTTCCAGGGAAAGTTTTTCCTAATGTCCATCCTGCCCCTCCCCTGGGGGAGCTTGAGGCCATTCCCTCTTGTCCTGTCCCTTGGCAGAAGAGCCCAGCTCCCTCCTCTCCACAACCTCCTCTCAGGGAGTTGCAGAGAGCAATGAGGTCTCCTCTCAGCCTCCTCTTCTCCAGGAGAACCCCCCCCAGCTCTCTCAGACACTTCTCTTCTTCTCCAGCCCCTCAACATCCTTCTTGTGAGGAGGGGGCACAAGTACAGGGATGCACACACAGGTATCGTGCGCACAGGTGTGCACAAGCACGTGCACCTTCATGGATGTGTCCGTACAAGTGTGTGCGCGCACACACACACACACACACACACACAGACTGGACAGGATGAGAGGGAATGGCCTCAAGCTCCACCAGGGGAGGCTCAGGCTGGACATAAGGAAAAAAAAATCATGGAAAGGGTCACTGGGCAGTGTCAGAGGCTGCCCAGGGAGGAGGTTGAGTCCCCTTCCCTGGAGGGGTTTAAGGGTCGGGTGGACGAGGTGCTGAGGGACATGGGTTAGTGATTGATGGGAATGGTTGGACTCGATGATCTGATGGGTCTTTTCCAACCTGGTTGTTCTGTGATTCTATTCTATGACTCTATCACTCTATCCCTCTGCGATTCTAAGGGAAAATGCAGGGAACACGGGTGTCCTGCCCTCACTCAGGCATCGCCTGTCCTGTGAGCGTGACCTGGCTCCCGTGAGTCCCCATTTCCCAGCTCTGTGACAAACCTAAACCACTTTTTTTGCTGCTGTGGAGGTTTCTCCTCCCCACAGCCCCTCGCACAGGGACCCCGCGCTGCACGTGTCCTCGCACAGCTCAGTGCTTTGCCGTCCCTCGGCCCAATGCGCCGGCTGCTGCCGGGAGCCCAGTGGGATCTGGCGAGCGCTTCGTCTCCGCAAGCTGCGCCTGGCACGTGGCGAGAGCCACGGACCCTCTGGGGGCACCTGCAGCTGCAGTCGCCCCGCGAGGGGCTGGGGGAGACACTGCAGCGCTGAGCGGGGACAGGCCTGAGGCGCCTGCAGAGCCGGGTGAGACCTCGTGTGTCCCTCAAGCAGGTGGGGAGCATCCGCTTCAGGAAGCGGGATGGGGATGCGGCTACCTGGGGATGGGCCTACCTGGGGATGCCCCTACCTGGGAATGTACCTATATGAGGACGTGCTTACCTGGAGACGCATCAACCTGGGGATGAATCTACCAGGAGATGCACCCACCTTGGGAAACATCTACCTGGGGCTGCACCCACCTGGGAACACCTCTGCTTGGGGATGGTCCTACTTGGGGACCAACCCACCTAGGGATGCTCCTGCCTGGGGTTGAACCTACCTGGGAATGTACCTATATGAGGATGTGTTTACCTGGAGACGCATCTACCTGGGGATGAATCTACCAGGAGATGCACCCACCTTGGGAAACATCTACCTGGGGATGCACCTACCTGTGGTTGCACCCACCTGGGGACACCTCTGCTTGGGGATGGTCCTACTTGGGGACAAACCCACCTAGGGATGCACCTGCCTGGGGTTGAACTTACCAGGAGATGCACCTACCTGGGGCTGCAACCACCTGGGGACACATCTGCTTGGGGATGGTCCTATGTGGGGACAAACCCACCTAGGGATGCACCTGCCTGGGGTTGAACTTACCAGGAGATGTGCCTACCTGGGGATGCAGCTACCTGGGGCTGGGTCTTACCCTGCCATGACCCTCACAGTGAGCTGGGGTTTATTTCAGGCTGCAGAAGACCCTTTCCAATACCCAGATGTGCACACACGCATTCCAACCACTCCGGCACTTACACAGGTGTGCACGCAGGGTGCACGAGCATGCAGGTACAGTGTCAGTGCATGCACATGCCAACTCACACCTCTCCTGTCTTGCTCTAGGCTGGAGACCTAAGACCTTGCACAAACATGTGTGTGTGTGTGTGTGTGTGTGTGTGTGTGTGTGTGTGTGTGTGCGCTCACAAACCCACAGCCTGGATGCCTCCAAGGATGCTCTGGGAGCAGCGGCGTGAGGACAAGGGCTGGCTGCCCGCTGGTGCTTGGAGTCCAGCTGTGCCCCCCGCTCCCCCTGTGCCCTTCGCTTGCTGGCCAGTGGCCAAACCCTGCTCAATGCCAGGTCCCTCAGGCGCCTGCACTCCCGCCAGCAGGGGAATTGCCCCTTCCAGCAGCCGCGGCCTGTGCCAAGAGGGCAGAGAGAGGTGCCAGGGGCTGCGCGTGTGCACGGGTGTGTGAGGGCACAGCCGGACCCTGGTGTGTGTGTGTGTGTGTGTGTGTGCTTTATGAGGAGCTCCAGGGTCACGGATCGCACGTGGGATGGTTTAAATTCCCCGTGTCTCTGCAGGATGTGGAGAGTTAGAGAATCATAGAATCACCAGGTTGGAAAAGACCCACAGGATCATCGAGTCCAACCATTCCCGTCAATCACTAACCCATGTCCCTCAGCACCTCGTCCATCCGTCCCTTAAACCCCTCCAGGGAAGGGGACTCAACCCCCTCCCTGGGCAGCCTCTGACACTGCCCAATCACCCTTTCTGTGAATTTTTTTTTCCTAATGTCCAGCCTGATCCTCCCCTGGTGGAGCATGGCCATTCCGTCATTGTCCCTTGGGAGAAGAGCCCAGCTCCCTCCTCTCCACAACCTCCTTTCAGGGAGTTGCAGAGAGCAATGAGGTCTCCCCTCAGCCTCCTCTTCTCCAGGCTAGACACCCCCAGCTCGGTCGAGGCTGCTGTGATGTTGAGGAGCTGGGAACTGGCACACTTGCTGCACCACATGCTCCCCAGCACTTACCCAACCTGAACACTGATGGGACAGGTCCCTCTTCCCCCATGAGGATCCCTCTCTACCCCACACTTTGGTGGGGACCCACAGCTCCCCACCACCCACCTCCTTGCAGCCTGGGACAGGTCTCACACCTGGAAGGGGACAGGGCAGGTAGGGTCTAGGTGCTGGGAAGGGCTCCTAGGGAGGACACTCCACTTCTCAGAACCCTAGGGAGAGCCCAGGAGCTCCGCCCTGCAAATTAAGGCATCAGCTCAGCTGCACCTAGTTGGCCTTAATGACTAATTAGCATCGAGCATAAAGGAGACCTTCCCACACGGTGGTACAGCTGGGGCAGAGCAGTGGCCTTTCTCCTCAAAGAAGGATGAGCAGGGAGGCTAAAGAAGCTTTTGGGGAGCCACAGTCCATCATCCTAATCTTCTCTTTATGTTTCTATATTTCAATCTGATGGACGAGCAGCAGATTTAGACACAGTGCGGAGGCAGCTCTGGCAAAGTCCTTGGGCTTCCATAGTTTTGCTTTAACTCCACCAGGGTCTCTCTCCAGGCCCATGTGCAATTTGGTTTGGATGGTAGAGCAGCTCTTCCAGCCCAATCCTTGGAGAAGCTGGCTGGAAACCAAGATACTGGAAGGAGAAATACAGCTGCAGAGTGTGTGTGGTGAAGGAAGACAATCAGAGATGAGAGGGCTTGGAATGGAGCATGTCTGCTGAGAGAATTGGGGTTGTTCAGCCTGGAGAAGACCTTAGAGCAGCTTCCAGGACTGAAAGAGGCTCCAGGAAAGCTGGGGAGGGATGTTTTACAAGGGCTGGGAACGATAGGATGAAGAGGAATCATATAATCATAGAACAACCAGGTTGGAAGAGACCCATCGGATCATCGAGTCCAACCATTCCTATCAAACACTAACCCATGTCCCTCAGGACCTCATCTACCCATCCCTTAAACACCTCCAGGGAAGGGGAATCAACCACCTCCCTGGGAAGCCTATTCCAATGCCAAATGACCCTTTCTGTGAAAAACTTCCTCCTAATCTCCAACCTAAATCACCCCTGGCGGAGCTTGAGGCCATTCCCTCTTGTCCTGTCCCCTGTCCCTTGGGAGAAGAGCCCAGCTCCCTCCTCTCTACAACCTCCTTTCAGGTAGTTGTAGAGCAATGAGGTCTCCTCTCAGCCTCCTCTTCTCTAGGCTAAACAACCCCAGCTCTCTCTATGGCTGTATATTGGAACAGGGAAGATTTAGATTGGATATTAGAAAGGATTTCTTCATGATGAGGGGCCCTGGCCCAGGTTGCCCAGAGCAGGGGTAGCTGCCCCATCCCTGGAGAGGTTCAAGGCCAGGTTGGATGGGGCTTGGAGCCCCTGATCCAGCGGGAAGTGTTCCTGCCCAAGGCAGGGGTGAGATTGGATGGGTTTGGAGATTCCTTCCAACCTAAACCATTCCATAATCCTAAGGGCAGCTGGGAAGAATCTCCTCCTCGATCCTTCCCTGGGCATGTGGAGAAGCCCCCAGGGCAGGGATGCTTTACCCCTCATCCCATACAGGCCATTCTCACAGCCGCGATCAGGGTGTCCAGTACCATCTGCCTCACTTACTGGTGGTGGTATCCAAGGAAAAGTCACAGTTGGGAGCAACTCTTTGCTCCGAGGGTCCTGGCTCTGTGTCGCCCTGGTTTCCACGGTAGGGTGGGAGTGCCTGGAGCTGTATAATTGCTAAGTCTTTCTAAACCCCAGATTTAAAAGCTGTAATTCTGATATTGTTTGTAATCTGATAACACCATGAGCCATTGAGCTCCTAATGTGCCCAGCTTGGGAAACCACGCGGATTTTCCCACTAAGCTGAAATATCAGACTGTTGATTCTTGATTTAATCGTCTTTTCCCCCCTTGGGGACATCAGATTTTGGCAACTAACTTTCTTGCTGATTAGTGTGGGCCGGTGGGAGAGGAGCCACACACGGTCCCAAGAGGATCAATGTGGTGGCCCAGCACTTAATCCTGGGGAAACTGGGATGAGCCAGGACGCAGCTTGTCTGCACCCACTGAGCAGCGAGGGCTGAGTTGGGTTTGTGCAAAGTCCTGGCCTTCAGGCTCCTCATCCCAGTTGTAAACCAACCCATAATGTGTTTTTGCAGCCTTCAGGACAAGTTTCTTCTTTCTTTGAGTCCAAGATGCTGCAGCAAGGCTGAGCAGGTGAGTAACTCCTGGGCATGGGGTTGTGGATGGTGTCCCTGCCCTTGGCAGTGAAGTTGGAGCTGGATGATCTTTAAGGTCCCTTCCAACCCAACCGCTTCTATGATTCTACGTCCTCATCCTGCATCACCCAGCATCCTCCAGACCATCTACACAGCATCCCACCAAGCCCTGGAGCAGCGCATGTGGATCTCCAGCCACCCAGGTCCCAGTTTTGCAGCACAGATTGACCCTGTTGGACCTGCTGTGGGGCTGGAAACCTGGGGGAAGAGCCTGGTCAGCTAGACTTCACCTCAGCACAGCAGATTGTGGTGTTCTGTGAGCTTCTGAAGGCTGCACCTCACCCAGCTGGAGCTCCCACCACCCTGCTGAACCCCCTGCACCCAGAGGAGGGCAAGGCCCCCTTTCCACATCCAGCCCGGGGGAGACAGGACCAGACTCCACATCCTTCCAGCTCCTCCGGAGCCTCCCACCAGCTTGGGGAGGGTAATTCGCTCAAATCCCAGCGCTGGCTCCACAGAGCCCCTAAGCTCTTTGCCGTGCTCCAGATCAGCCGCGGTTCAATCTGTTTGCAAAGCTGTACAGAGTGTTTACGCAGCGGGGACTAGTCCAGTGGATTAGGGGGGACGTTCCCCCGGCATCTGCTCACTCCAGGAGTGGCCAGCGCTGGAGCATCCCTCATCTCGGGGGGCCAGTTTGGCTCTTGCTACCTTCCTCATCCTCACCCTGCCACGGGGTGCAGGGAGTGTGCTGGCTCCAGAGGTTGTGATTGGGTTGCCTTGGCTACTAAAGGTGCTCTTGAATGCTCCTGGCACCCAAAGGGATTTTCTTAGAGTAAGAGAATCACCAAGTTGGAAAAGACCAACTGGATCGAGTCCAACCTTTCCCATCAATTACTAACCCATGTCCCTCAGCACCTCATCCACCTGCACCTTAAACCCTCCAGGGAAGGGGACTCAACCTCCTCCCTGGGCAGCCTCTGACACTGCCCAATCACCCTTTCCATGAAATATTTTTTCCTGATGTCCATCCTGAGCCTCCCCTGGTGGAGCTTGAGGCCATTCCCTCTCGTCCTGCCCCTTGGCAGAAGAGTCCAGCTCCCTCCTCTCCACGACCTCCTCTCAGGGAGTTGCAGAGAGCAGTGAGGTCTCTCCTCAGCCTCCTCTTCTCCAGGAGAAACACCCCCAGCTCTCTCAGGATTTTGCTGCTGGCAAAGGGTCCTGCTCGTAGGCAGAGGACGTTATGGTCTTCCCGTGGTTCTGGTGTGGGTTCTGGAGGGCTGGCTGACCCAAAAGGGAGCTCAAGGTGACCAAGAGGGACTATCATGCAACTAGGAGATATGTCACCCCTTCTATTGCATTTTGGCCAGGGCGTCCCCACCCTCATCATGAAGAATTTCTTCCTTATATCTAATCTAAATGTTCCCCCTCCCAATTTAAAGCCATTCCCCCTCATCCCCTCACTCCAGACCCTTGTGAAAAGCTCCCCCCCCACCCCCGTTTTCCTGGAGCTCCTTTCAGCACTGGAAGCTGCTCCAAGGTCTCCTTGGAGCCTCCTCTTCTCCAGGATGAGCAACCCCAACTCTCTCAGCATCTTCAATGAGATCAGGCTGCTCAAAGCCCCTTCCAGCCTGACCCTGAATATTTCCAGGGGTGGAACATCCAGGACTTCTCTGAGCAACCTGGGCTGGTGTTTCACCACCCTTGGCATGAATAATTTCTTCTTAAAACATAAATTGTGCCTTGTAAGATCTTGTGCCTTCCTCCCCATGAGGATGGTGGCTCCTGGCAAGGGCTGAGAGCCTGAACCATCCTGAAACATGGCCAAATGCCGGATCCTGCACTTGGGGCACAAAAACCTTATGCAGAACTACAGACTGGGAGAAGCCTGGCTGGAAAACTGCCAGGAGGAGAGGGATCTGGGGGTGTTGGTGACCAACCGACTGGACATGAGCCAGCAGTGTGCCCAGGGGGCCAAGAAGACCAATGGCATCTTGGCTTGGATCAGAAATGGTGTGACCAGCAGGGTCAGGGAGGTGATTCTCTCTCTGGACTCAGCACTGGTGAGGCCGCTCCTTGAATCCTGTGTTCAGTTGTGGGTCCCTCAGCACAAGAAGGATGTTGAGGCTCTGGAGAGAGTCCAGAGAAGAGCAACGAGGCTGGTGAAGGGGCTGGAGAACAGACCCTATGAGGAGCGGCTGAGAGAGCTGGGGGTTTAGCCTAGAGAAGAGGAGGCTGAGAGGAGACGTTATTACTCTCTACAACTACCTGAAAGGAGGTTGTAGAGAGGAGGGAGTTGGCCTCTTCTCCCAAGGGACAGGGGACAGGACAAGCGGGAATGGCCTCAAGCTCCACCAGGGGAGATTTAGGCTAGAGATTAGGAGGAAGGTGTCATTGGGCATTGGAATAGGCTGCCCAGGGAGGTGGTTGATTCCCCTTCCCTGGAGGTGTTTAAGGCACGGGTGGATGAGGTCTTGAGGGACTTGGTTTAGTGTTAGATAGGAATGGTTGGACTAGAAGATCCGATGGGTCTCTTCCAACCTGGTTGTTCTATGATTCTATGATTCTATGAAACCAAGTGATGGGAGCAGGTAGGATGTGGGATGCTCCCCCCTGGAGGCTCCATGAGCAGCTCTGGGTGATTCCCAGAGCTCGTGCTGGCGTTTAGGTGGCACCAGGCATTATTTTTTTTTTTTTTTGTCCCTGGCTGAGATGTGGGAGGTGGCAGCTACCGCGTGCTGACCACACCACACACACACTTGGGGTTTTATGTACAATAATACAAGTTCAGGAACCTCCCGGCTTAATCCCCACCAGATAAACTAACAGCGGAGAGATTTGGAGTTATTGACGAAGTCTTGCTGCTCGGGTGAGATTAGAGCTCGGTTTAATCTTGTAGCAGGAGGGTTTGGGGACGCTTTAATCAGAATTTGTACAGGAATAATCCTGTCTTTGAACTCGTCCCCCACCCCATCCCTCCCAAGTTGTAATCGGGCAGGAGCCTCTCAGATGAAGAAGCCTCAGGGTAAGGGGGGTGGGAGATGTGTGTAGGGGGCATTTTCCAGCCTAAACAGTGCAGGGAAGGTCCCAGAGCTGTGACCAAGGGCAAGGCAGGTGCTGAAGACCCCACACTGCCACCTCCTCCTGCCATTCCCAGAGAGGGAAACTGAGGCACGGGTCCTAACAAGCCTTGAGTGTCTCTCCTCCTGTGTAGTGACTCAAGACAAATTTCTGCAAAGGATTAAGCCCTCTGCATGTGGCCCGTGAGGTGCCCAAGGCCTTGGAGGCACCTGGAGACTCGAGAAGACACTGAGATGTCACCTGCCCAGAAAACATGGAGCATGGTTGGACTCGATGATCCGATGGGTCTCTTCCAACCTGGTTGTTCTATGATTTTATCTCTGGCTGATGGGATAGTGGCACCAGGACCAGCCCAGCACTAACCCAAGGTCTGGTGCTCATCCTGCTTCCCACAGCCCTTTCAAGCTTCAGATGGGGCCCTAAGCAGCCACACAAAATACGCTAAGAACCCCTGGGCAACCAGTCCTGCCCAGACCTCACCTAACCCACAAATAAGATCATAGAATCATAGAACAACCAGGTTGGAAGAGACCCATCGGATCATCGAGTCCAACCATTCCTATCATCTGTGAATGCGGTTGCCACCAGCATCAGGAGAGCTGGCTTCACACTTTTGCCCTCCAAACCCTGCCAGGGGTGCTGTACGTTGCTCCCTTAACCGTTCCGTGCCTCAGTTTCCCCCCCACCGGGGCTGCTGGGATGACGAGACCCTTGTTGGGAGCCAGCGCTGGGCAAAGACGCGGCTGCTTTTGTGCCACGCTGGCTCTTTCAGCGAGCACAAAGACGGGACCCGGCGGCACAGATGGACCCTTTCAGAGGAGACCAGGCTCTTTTCTCCGTCTGCCGCCAGGCTCTGCCTTCCGTCGCGATCCTCCTTAATTGAATCCGCACTTTCATAGCTCATTACCCCCCTGATGGATTGGATTAGGCCGGGCTGCAGCCCGCCAGCCTCTGCGGGGAACAGTTGGCTGCTCGGCGTCCCCGTAGGGACCAGGAGGAAGGTGCAGAGGGGGCCCAGTGGGCTCCTGCCCGTTAGTTGTAGCTCGGGGGCAACGGAAGCGACCTTGGCTTGGCTCTCCAACGGCTGGAGCCAGCTGTGGTCCAGCAGTGCCGGTGTTCCTGCCCGCTCACTGTGGCTGGGGTGTGGGGTCACCCAGGTGAAAGCCCCATGTTCCCCAAAGGTCTTGATTTGGTCGCTGGAAGAGCATCCCTGGGATGGGAGAGATGGGGGGACCAGCTCTGGGATGGGAAGAGATTCAGGGATAAGCTCTGGGATGGGAAGAGATGGGAGGACCAGCTCTGAGTTGGGAGAGATTAGGGGATCATCTCTGGGATGGGAGAGATGGGGTTCTAGCTCTGGGATGGGAAGAGATGGGGGGACCAGCTCTGGTTTGGAAGAGATGGGGTTCTAGCTCTGGGATGGGAAGAGATGGAGGGACCAACTCTGGGTTGGGAAGAGATGGGGGTTCTAGCTCTGGGATGGGAAGAGATGGGGAGACCAGCTCTGGGATGTGAGAGATGGGGGGATGAGCACTGGGATGGGAAGAGATGGAGGGATGAGCTCTGGGATGGGAACAGATGGGGGGACCAGCTCTGGGTTGGGAAGAGATTCAGGGATAAGCTCTGGGATGGGAAAAGATTCAGGGATCAGCTCTGGGATGGGAAAAGATTCAGGGATCAGCTCTGGGATGGGAAGAGATGGGGGGACCAGCTCTGGGATGGGAGAGATAGGGTGAAGAGCTCTGGGATGGGAAGAGATGGGGGGATGAGCTCTGAGATGGGAACAGATGGGGGAACCAACTCTGGGTTGGGAAGAGATTCAGGGACCAGCTCTGGGATGGGAAGAGATGTGGGGACCAGCTCTGGGATGTGAGCAATAGGGGGGACAAGCTCTGGGATGCGAAGAGCTGGGGGGACCAGCTCAGGGTCGGGGCATCGATGCTCTAACCCTGCATCTCGGGTGGCTTTTTGTGGTGCATTAGGAGGAGGAGGAGGGGGATGCTCCACCAGCCCAAACGTGAGCCAGGACGCTGGCACGTGCCAGTCCTCCCCTGCTGCCACCACTCGCGTGTCCATATGGACTAACGGCCGCCGATCCCATCCCTGCAGCTCGTTAACCTTCGCTCTGTGATTGGACCCTCACCCAGCTGCTCAGCGGGCTTGGGGGGTGGGCTCTGTTTCCCCCCATCCCTTTCCCCCTCGGGATGAATCCCTGTAAAAGGAGGCTTTACCCCACCTAAACCCTTGATTCCTCCTCCCTGAACACAGTGGGACTCAAACTCTTTGCTGCATCCCCGGTGGGTCAGGGGAGAAGAATGCTGGGACCCCTTCCAGCTGGTTGCACAGTGTGGACTGGCTTATTCTGGGTTGTTTTCTCAGTTAATTTGTGCTTGAGGCTGGGATGAAGCATTTCTGAGGCACCTTGGAGCTTCCCATGTGCAGGACGGTGTCTCCCTCGCTGTACAGCCGAGCATCACTGGGTTGTTTTGGGTCATTTTCTAAATTAATTTGGGCTCAAGACCAGGAAAAGGGGTTCCTGAGGCACCTTGGAGCTTCCCATGTGCAGGACAGTGTCTCCCTTGCTGTACAGCTGAGCATCGCTGAGTTGTTTTGGGTCATTTTCTAAATTAATTTGTGTTCAAGGCTGGTAAAAGGGGTTTCTGAGGCACCTTGGAGCTTCTCGTGTGCAGGACGGTGTCTCCCTTGCTGTACAACTGAGCATCACTGTGTTGTTTTGGGTCATTTTCTAAATTAATTTGTGCTCAAGGCTGGTAAAAGAGGTTTCTGAGCCACCCTGGAGCTTCCCATGTGCAGGATGTTGTCTCCCTTGCTATACAACCGAGCATCACTGGGTTGTTTTGGGTCATTTTCTAAATTAATTTGGGCTCAAGGCCAGGAAAAGGGGGTTCTGAGGCATCTTGGAGCTTCCCGTGTGCAGGACGGTGTCTCCCTCGCAGATGAGGATAGGGCAGGGCATGGGACTCACCCATGGACGGGCATCCCTGCGCCACTTAAAGCACCAAATCCCAGCAAAGGGAGGTGGCTGTGTCCACACTGAGCTTTTTCTAAGAACCCAGAGGTTCTTCTCCACCGAGGAGCGATGCCGCCCAGGGTGCAGGAGCAAGCGGAGGGCTGGGGGTGACCATCCAGATGGAGATCCCGTCCTGCCAGTTCAGACATCTGATCCCGGCGGATAAAAAAAAAAAAAAAAAAAAAAAAAAAAAGTGCCCTCAACGTAAATGGTTTAGCATATTCCCTTCTGCATCCTCATCCTCTTAGCAAAAGGTATCGGCGGGCGTTCCCCGCGGGCTCCCCTACCAGATGTGGCCAGAGTCCCATCGGGGTAGTTAGTGCCGTATCGTTTACGGGAGGGGATTAGAGGGACTCCACTTAGAGTCCCCGTCCCCAAGGCCTCTCGGATTAGGATATAATGCAGAAGGCTTTGCCTTCCAGGGGCTCAGATGGAGCGGTTAACCCTCTTCGTCTTCACTTTGCAAGAGCTCTAATGGCTGGGAGCTGGAGGGGGGCACCCAGGGCAGCGGCTGCGATGCCTGGGCTGCTGGGGACTGTGGCAGGAGGAATCGTGGGGTCGTCTCTTCAGAAAACTCATCTGTTTCCAATGGTGGAAACTAGGTGAGACCCCGAGGATGAGCTGGGGTGAGGACCTGGTGGTGATGGAGCATCCCTCAACCCAGGACCATGAGGTTTCAGCGTCTCTCCTTCAAACCATGGGGATCGTCTCCTCCTCACCCTCATCACCCTGCCCCAGGAGAGGGAAACTGAGGCTGCACCTTGAATCCCGTGCTCAGTTTTGGGCCCCTCACTACAAGAAAGGCCTTGAGGCCCTGGAGCTAGTCCAGAGAAGGGGAATGGAGCTCGGGAAGGGCCTGGAGAACAGGGGAATGAGGAGCAGCTGAGGGCCCTGAGGTTATTTAACCTGGAGAAGAAGAGGCTGAGGGGAAACATCACTGTCTACAACTGCCTGAAAGGAGGTTTAGTGAGGTTGGGCTCCTCTCCCAGGTTATAGGATGAGAGGAGATGGTCTTAGGTTGTGCTAGAGGAGGTTCAGATTGGACATCAGGAAAAATATCTTTACCAAAAGGGTTCTCAGAGGCTGCCCAGGGAGGTGATGGAGTTCCCATCCCTGCGGATAAGGTGCTCAGGGATGGTTCAGTAGTGAACAGGCACAGTTGGACTTGATGATCTCAAAGGTCTTTTCAAAACAAAAGATTCTATTCTATAATTTGGACACACACACATGCGGATGTTTTGGAGATGTTCTGGGTGTCCCTCCTGACCTCTCATGGCCTCTCTGGAGGGACTTGTGTTTGCAAGCCCTAGGGTTGTCCCCCAGAACTCCAGGAACCTCAAAGGGAAGCCCTTCTTCACAGAATCACACAGAATCACAGAATCACCAGGTTGGAAGAGACCCACTGGATCATCGAGTACAACCATTCCCACCAATCTCTAAACCATACCCCTCAATACCTCATCCACCAACACCTTAAGCACCTCCAGGGAAGGTGACGCCACCACCTCCCTGGGCAGCCTATTCTAGTGCCTAACAACCCTTTCTGTGAAGAATTTTTTCCTGATGTCCAGCCTGAACCTCCCCTGGTGGAGCTTGAGGCCATTCCCTCTTGTCCTGTCCCCTGTCCCTTGCGAGAAGAGCCCAGCTCCCTCCTCTCTATAACCTCCTTTCAGGTAGTTGGAGAGAGTAATGAGGTCTCCCCTCAACCTCCTCTTCTCCAGGATAAACCCCCTCATCTCTCTCAGCCATTCCTCGTAAGGTCTGTTCTCCAGCCCCTTCACCAGCTTTGTTGCTCTTTTCTGGACTCGCTCCAGAGCCTCAACATCCTTCTTGAGCATGGCAGCTCATCCAGGCGTAGTTCTTCTTGGCTTTACATGAACTGTGATGTAAGGAGCCCAGACCAGGCTCTGGGGGTGGATGGAGAGACCTCTGCCTCGGGGCTGGCAGGGGTGCTGTGATGACCAGCCCCTCACATCTCCTCCTCCTGGTGTTCTGGGCTCAGGGAAGAGGAGAAAACACAGAAGCAACCCTCCGTGTGTGCTACCAGATCAAGATTGCACCCACAGCCCAGGGTCCAGTTGTCCTCATATCATAGAATCATAGAACAACCAGGTTGGAAGAGACCCATCGGATCATCGAGTCCAACCATTCCTATCAAACACTAAACCATGTCCCTCAGCACCTCATCTACCCGTCCCTTAAACACCTCCAAGGAAGGGGAATCAACCACCTCCCTGGGCAGCCTATTCCAAAGCCCAATGACCCTTTCCGTGACAAACTTCCTCCTAATCTCTAGCCTAAATCTCCCCTGGTGGAGCTTGAGGCCATTCCCTCTCGTCCTGTCCCCTGTCCCTTGGGAGAAGAGCCCAGCTCCCTCCTCTCCACAACCTCCTTTCAGGTAGTTGTAGAGAGCAATGAGGTCTCCTCTCAGCCTCCTCTTCTCTAGGTTAACCCCCCCCAGCACTCTCAGATGCTCCTCATAGGGCCTGTTCTCCAGACCCCTCACCAGCTTCATTGCTCTTCTCTGGACTCTCTCCAGAGCCTCAACATCCTTCTTGTGCTGAGGGGCCCACAACTGAACACAGGATTCAAGGAGCGACCTCACCAGTGCTGAGTACAGAGGGAGAATCACCTCTCTGGCCCTGCTGGTCACACCATTTCTGATTCAAGCCAAGATGCCATTGGCCTTCTTGGCCCCCTGGGCACACTGCTGGCTCATGGTCAGTCGCTGTCGCCCAACCCCCCCAGGTCCCTCTCCTCCTGGCAGTTTTCCAGCCAGACTTCTCCCAGTCTGTAGCTCTGCTCAGGGTTGTTGTGCCCCAAGTGCAGGACCCGGCATTTGTCCGTGTTAAACCTCATCCCATTGGACTCTGCCCAGTGGTCCAGCCTGTTTAGGTCCCTTTGCAGAGCCTCCGGTGCCAGTCAGGGCCAGACTCGTGCTGTCTGGAAGCTTTAGGAGCTGATCCTCCAGTTGAGGTGAAGGAGCCCAAGCTCTGGTTTGCAGGCAGTCGCTGCTCTCAGCCTCCTGTGCCCAGGGAGGGGACACCTCTGGACTTTTGGGAGTGCAGAGGGGAGTCCACAATCCCTTGTCCATCCAGGGAGCCTCCCTGTGAGCTCAGCAGTGAAGAAGGCTCCCAGGCACCCCATGAGCTCCATGGAGGGAGGGTCAGCAGCCCCCTCCCAAACTCCCCACAGCGGCTGCGCTCAGGTGGGGAATGAAACCGCGCCATGTCGTCCCCCCCTCCAAAGCCTCGAGCATCATCCCCATCAGGCACAGAGCTGGGGGGGGGAAGGGGGCCCTGGGGTCCCCGAGCTGGCCACAGATGGCTGGAGGCAGCTTGCTGACACCTGCCCCTCCTCTCCTGCCCTTCTCTTTCTTCTCTGCTCATTTTGTTTGAGCTCCCAGTGCTTGGGGAGAAGCTGGAGGGTCCTGCTGGGCTGTTCCCCCTGGCCCAGGGGACCTGGACCCGAAGGTAGAAGGATGTGTGAGCACCAGGGGGTCTTTCAGGTGGAGGGTGATGCTGTGGGGAGTTGGGGACATGGGGAGAGCTGGCTTTCTTTTGCTCTCTTTGGTAGGTTGGGTATGACTTGGAGCCTCCTGGCACACTGCTGCCTCTTACCCTGCAGGAAGAAGGTCCATCCGACCAGCAGGCACCCCCAAAAGTAGCCACCTTAGCCCTCCTTGCTCCTCCTTGGCTTGCTGCAACCAGATGGATTCCTTCTGGATGTGGAAAAGGTGTGGAGCACCTCCCCAGCACCACCTGAGCATCTCCAAGCTCCGACCAGTCCCCCAGTTCTACACCCACAACCGCGGCTGAGTGGGTGACTTCCCTCTGTGAGGTTTTGGTTCCGTTCACCCCAGAAATGGGGACTCGATTGATCGGACTCGATGATCCGATGGGTCTCTTCCAACCTGGTGATTCTATGAAATGGGAGCTGGATCAGCACCTTCCTAGCCCCTGGGTGCAAGGCTGGCAGTGACTTGGAGCCTTGGGGAACATGTGGGGACGTGCCTGTGACTCTTGGGGATGTCAGGGTCCTTCTAGATGGGCATGTTTGGCATCTAAGAGGCTGTTGGTGAGATGGGCAGGAACAGGAGAGTGCTGAGGGATGCAGAACCAGGAAGAGGAACTGGGTCCTGTGCCAGCACAGCCCAGCAGTGAGCAGCAACCACCCACTGCCTCCTGCCAGCACCGGTGCCAGCCTTCAGGATGGGTTCTAGCAAGGATGAAGGTGCCTGGAGCATCTTTATTCCAGGCTCTGGCCTGCCCTGCGCAGTCTTGCAAACCAACCTGCCACGAGAGAATCTACCAGCTGGCACGAGTCGCCTTGGCCGGGGCCCCAAGCTGCCCCGAAGCGCTTGAACCCACAGCTTAACCCTGTCCTGGAGCCTGCAGCCAGCGCCTGCTGCACCCCAGCTCTGGGACGCAGGAGGGGAGTGATGCCCACGCCGCTGGATGGCGAGGAGCCGACCTCCATCCATCCTGGGGTCCCCCCGAACCTCCCCTTCCCCCCGTTTCCCAGTGCATTTCTATAAATCAAGCTCTGGCATCCCCCCCACCTCCTCTCATTCCCTGCGGCAGGGTTTGGGGGTCACCTGTGACCCCTGGCAGATGGCGCGGGGACTCCCACCCCTTCGGCAGGAACTGTTGCAGCCAGCCATCTGTCAGCCAGCTCAAATCTCCTCGCTCCTGCCTGGGAGCCGCAGTGCAGCATCTCCACCCTGGGACCCGTGACGCTGCCTGCCCTTGAAAACAGGAGGGGTGCAGGCAAGAATGGGGGTGACCAGGGCTGGTGGGTGCCCTGCCCTCTGCCCACAAAAATCTGGAGGGTTAAGGAGGAAAAGGAGTTGAACTTGGGGGGATTAAGGGGTCCAGTACCTTGTGGGAGCTCTAGGGTAGACCTGGTTGATCAGGTAGGGATGGGGATACAGGTAAGAGGGAGTAAGCAGAGCTGGTGGGTGTCCTGCCCTCTACCCACAAAAATCTGGAGGGTTAAGGAGGAAAGGGAGCTGAACTTGGGGGGATTAAGGGGTCCAGTACCTTGTAGGAGCTCTTGGGTAGACCTGGTTGATCAGGTAGGGATGGCGATGCAGGTAAGAAGGGGACAAGGAGAGCTGGTGGTTGGTCCTGCCCTCTGCCCACACAAATCTGGGGGGTTAAGAAGGAAAGGGAGCTGAACCTGGGGGGATGATGGGGTCCCAGCACCTCGTGGGAGCTCTTGTGTAGAGCTGGTTCTTCAGGTAGGGATGGGGATGCAGGTGAGACGAGGGGCAAGCAGAGCTGGTGGTTGGTCCTGCCCTCTCCCCACAGAAATCTGGGGATTAAGGAGGAAAAGGAGCTGAACTTGGGGGGATTAAGGGGTCCAGTACCTTCTGGGAGCTCTTGGGGAGGGGTGGTTCATCAGGTAGGGATGGGGATGCAGGTGAGACGAGGGGCAAGCAGAGCTGGTGGGTGCCCTGCCCTCTGCCCACACAAATCTGGGGATTAAGGAGGAAAAGGAGCTGAACTTGGGGGGATTAAGGAGTCCAGTACCTTCTGGGAGCTCTTGGGTGGTTGATCAGGTAGGGATGGGGATGCAGGTAAGAAGGGGACAAGCAGAGCTGGTGGTTGGTTCTGCCCTCTGCCCACAGAAATCTGGAGGCCTAAGGAGGAAAAGTGGTTGAGCTTGGGGGGGTGATGGGGTCCCAGTGCCTCAGGGGAGCTCTTGTTGAGGGGCAGTGAGGTTCCCTGTCATCTCTTGAGTATGGAGCATCGTTTCCCTAGATCATCTTGGGGGGCAGTGACTGGAGGAGCCTGGAGAGCTGGGCGAGGGTGAATGCTGGGGGTCACCCTGGGGGAGCTCTGTGTCCACCCCCCCACTCCCAGCCCCAAATGCGATGCTGAGAGAAGCACCTGGAGCTCGGAGCAGCTCCAGCTCTGGGTGTGGGACTCCAGGGAGCTGCAGCCCACGGGGAGGGCACAGCTGGGCAAGGATGGAGTACGCACTTCCCTCAGCCCCCAATTTCCTTGGGATGGTCCCCAAGGAGAGGCTGCCTCTGGGACAGAGATGGGGGGCCCAGCGGCTCAGCTGGCTCCTCAGTCCCCAAGTGGGGCAATTCCTCAGGGAGCAGCTCCTGGGGCTCAGAGGTGGCAGGGAGTGAGGCTGAGCTGGGTCAGAGAGGGGTTGGGGAGATAAATGAGGATGAGGCATCTATCTGGTAAGACGACCCTGTCCTGCGGATTCTCTCCCATCCCACGGGGTCCCCCCAACAACCTGGCTCGGCTCAAAGCTGCAAGAATCACCCTATAGATGGTGGGACCAGCTTCTAGGGGGGCTGCAGCCACTCCCCCACCCTGGGCAGGGGTCCTGGGGGTGTCACCATCATCACCACAGGCACCGGTTTTGCTCTGTGTCCCCACCTTGTAGGGACCTATAGCAAGAGAGGAGGGACGTGAAGCCCATCCTGCTCATCCCATGGGATGGATGTGGCCCTGGTAGCATCTGGGGGTCCCAGCTCCCATTCTGGGGTCCCAGCACCCATCCAGAGGTCCCATCACCCACCCTGGGGTCCCACTACCCACCCTAGGGGTCCCAGCGCCCACTCTGGGGTCCCAGCACCCATCCTAGAGGTCCCAGTGCCCACCCTGGGGTCCCATCACCCACCCTAGGGGTCCCAGTATCCACCCTAGGGGTCCCAGCACCCACCCTGGGATCCCAGAACCCACCCTGAGCCAGTACCTGCCCCGACATTCACACAGAAGTGGTGAGGAGCTGCTGATGGGGCTGAGGGCAGGTTGTGTGGGGAGCTCCTGCACCAAAGAATGAAACACTTCTCCGTCCAGGGCCAGGATTTAGGATTTATTTCAGCTGCAGGTCCCTGCATCCCCCCTACTCTTCTGTTGTGACCAGGAGACACAATATTCAATGGGACTGGGGGGTAGGTGGCAAAACAGTTGTCTCCATCCTCTTGCTGTTTCCATCCTCTCGTTGTCTCCATCCTCTCATTGTCTCCATCCCTTTGCCGTCCCCGCGCACGGCCTGGCCACCACCTTCTTCCCAGCTCCTTCCAGAACCCTGCGCTGGTCCTGCAGAATCTCCGCCTGCCTCCCACTGCAGGACCAGTCCCGCCCAGTGCCGTGGGGCAGCCCAGAGCCCCAGTGCGGGTCCGGGGTCACCCCCCTGCTCCCAGTCTCAGGGTGAGATCACGTAGGCGGTGGCGATGTACTTCTTGCCATTTCCGTAGGTGGACTTGGTCCAGGTGTAGGTCTGGATGCTGAGGCTGTAGCCGCCCAGGCTCAGGTGACATCTGTGGAAACACAGTCTGTGTCATAGCCTGGCTCCATCCCTGAGCCCTGAGATCGCATCTCCAGGGTGTTCTTGGTGTCCCCACACCATCCTGCTCCATCCCTGAGCATCTCCAAGGTGTTCTTGGTGTCCTCACACCAGCCTGTTCCAACCCTGAGCCCTGTGATCGCATCTCCATCTCCATCCCCATCTCCATCTCCATCTCCATCTACATCCCACCCCCATCTCTATCCCATCTCCATCTCCATCCCACCCCCATCCCCATCTCCATCTCCATCTCCACCTCCATCTCCATCTCCATCCCCATCTCCATCTCCATCTCCATCCCCATCCCCATCCCCATCTCCATCTCCATCTCCATCTCCATCTCCATCCCCATCCCCATCTCCATCTCCATCTCCATCCCCATCCCCATCTCCATCTCCATCTCCATCTCCATCTCCATCCCTCCCCACCTTTGATACTCGGGAGCCAACCCAGCTGCTGATGGAGCTCAGGAGGACCCTGCTGTCTCCATGGACAGAGGACAGACAGATGGATGCAGACAGCTACTTACGCCCTCCCGGGACGAGCGATGAAGCACAATGTGTAGAGGCCAAACTCAAACTCGGGGCTGGAGCCGATGAAGGCAGAACCCACCTCCTTGTAGAATCCATCCCAGCTGAACTGCAGCCCCAGGACATCGGGGTACGTGTCCCACTAGAGAAAAGGGGGAAAGGATCAGATCCTCAGCTCCACTCGGCTCTGGGTGCAGGAGGACATGGATTTCAGGTAAAACCCATCCATCTCATACTGGATTTTAGCTCATCCCCAGTAGATTTCTACTAGTCTTGGGGTCCACCAGACAGAGTTCCCAACCTCAAATCTCTGGGAACCACTTGAGCCCATTGCAAGGTCTTTTCTGGACCTTCCCACCTTGTCTCCCTCTCAGGCTCCTCATGGGGCTGGTAGAAAGGAGGTGGCAGGACGAGTATCTCCGAAGCTTCTGATTTGCCCCCTTCGGACTGTGGTTTGTTTGGGACTCTGCCAGCTGGGGCAGTGCTGTGGCCACAAAACTTGATCCTAATTGGTTATTAGTAGCCTAAGACCTCCAGTCTTTGTGAAAATTGATGCTTTTCTTCTTTTATAATTGCCAACTTTAGAAATCTAGAGGCTCTGAAGCACATCTCTGGTGCGAGTTAGTAATTCGTGCTACGATTTCATGAAAGAACACTTTTTACTGAGGGGTATGGTTTAGAGATTGGTGGGTATGGTTGAACTTGATGATCCGGTGGGTCTCTTCCAACCTGGTGATTCTATGATTCTATGAAAACCCCACTTGCTGGCCACAGAACACAACTTAGTGCCCACAGAGCCCCACTTGCTGGCCACAGAACACAACTTAGTGCCCACAGAGCCCCACTCTGCTGGCCACAGAACCTCACTTGCCAACCACAGAACCTTACTTGCTGGCCACAGGACCCCACTCACCGGCCCGTTGAAGTTGTGGCTGAAGTAGTTGAGGAAGCCCTGCTTCTCAAGGAGGTAGAAGCAAATCCAGTTGTGAAAACCAGACACTTTCCCTTTTTTCACCTCCCCTAAACACAAACGAGACCCTGGGGTGAGTGCCCCTGCCCAGTGCCGCCCCAGACCCCCCTGTCCCGCTGGTGTGGGCTCTACCTGAGAAGACGTGCTCGAAGCCACTGGAGTCCTGCTCACCAGCACCGCGGGAGTAAAGGCCAAACCACATCTCCTTTAAATCAGCGAGGAACTCCTGCTCGGAGCCGTAGCGATCTGTGGGAAAGGTGGCGTGGAGAGGTGGGAGCAACATCTTGAGATGGGAGCACTGGCAGAGCCAGAGCCAGGACTCCCGAACATCCATGACCCTCAGGTCCTCTCTCTCAGGAGCAGCTCATCTTATGCCCCATGTCCTGGAAGCTCTGGAGAACCCCTTTCCATCCTCTTTCACTCTCCCAGGTCACCTCCCACACATCTAGGGGTTTCCATTTGGATGCCAAACATTCCCCATTCCCCCTGGTCAGCCCTCCCCTGCTCCACACTCACTTTTCTTGTGGAGGAAAGCAAACAGCTTCTTCATGAGCTCCGTTTTCATCACCTCCTTGAGGAAGTTGTCCTGCTCCCTCAGCTCCTCTGCTGTCACGTCCTCCTCCCTGCCAGTCGCCCTCTGGTAGTTGTCCAGTAGTTTAATGAAGCTGGCATAGGTGGGTTTGGAGAAGAGCTCCTCGTTGACGTATTTGTAGAGCCTAGGAGAGAGCAGGGAAGCAGAGAATCACAGAATCGCCAGGTTGGAAGAGACCCACTGGATTATTGAGTCCAACCATTCCCATCAATCACTAACCCATGTCCCTCAGCACCTTGGCCACCCGTCCCTTAAACCCCTCTAGGGAAGGGGACTCAACCCCCTCCCTGGGCAGCCTATTCCAATGCCCAATCACCCTTTCTGTGAAAAATTTCATCCTGATGTCCATCCTGAGCCTCCCCTGGTGGAGCTTGAGGCCATTCCCTCTAGTCCTGTCCCTTGTCCCTTGGGAGAAGAGCCCAGCTCCCTCCTCTCCACAACCTCCTCTCAGGGAGTTGCAGAGAGCAATGAGATCTCCCCTCAGCCTCCTCTTCTCCAGCCTCAACACCCCCAGCAGCTCTCTCAGCCACTCCTCTTCTTCTGAAGCCCCTTCCCCAGCTTCCTTGCTCTTCTCTGGACTCACTCCAGAGTCTCAACATCCTTCTTGTGCTGAGAGGTCCACAACAGAACACAGGATTCAAGGAGCGGTCTCACCAGGACCGAGTCCAGAGGGAGAAGAACCTCCCTGGCCCTGTTGGCCATGCCGTGTCTGCTCCAAGCCAAGATGCCCTTGGCCTTCTTGGCCACCTGGGCCCCTGCTGGCTCCTCTTCAACCAACTCCCCCAGGTCTTTCTCCTCTAGGCACTCTCCAGCCAGACTTCTCCTAGTCTGGAGCTGCTCAGGGAAGTGAAGGAACCCTCCAAACCCAGCCCTGTGATCCCGACTGGCTGGCTGGTCTCTGCTAGCGTTGCCCCTGACCACCTCACGAGGATGCTCTGCACACTCACGGGTGTGGGGACCTGTCCTCCTGGTCACCCGTCTCATCTGGGGACGCCTGGTACTGGGGGTTCAGGATGATGTCACTTGGCCGGGCTTTGTTGTGATCTGCCTTGTACAGCTGCTCCGAAATGTGGAGGAGCTCCTCGTCGTTGATGGCATCTCGGCTGCTGGAAAAGCCGTCTGCAAGGAGAGAGAGGTGAGAGGGTGGCGAGAGCTCCCTGGGCTGCAGGTGAGCTGCCCATGGAGAAGTGAGGGTGCTGCAGGAGCTGCTGCTGCTGTGTCACTTCACGAGTGTCACAATCCTGGGGCACTGGGAGGGTTGGATGCTCAGCGGAGCAGGTTACGGGGTGCAGGGATGTCAAGGGGGGCTCTAACCTGCACTAAGCACATCCCCTGGGGACAAGAGGTGGCTTAAACACTGGATGAATCATAGAATCATAGAACAACCAGGTTGGAAGGGACCCATCGGATCTTCTAGTCCAACCATTCCTATCTAACACTAAACCAAGTCCCTCAAGACCTCATCCACCCGTCCCTTAAACACCTCCAGGGAAGGGGAATCAACCACCTCCCTGGGCAGCCTATTCCAATGCCCAATGACCCTTTCCATGAAAAACTTCCTCCTAATCTCCAGCCTAAATCTTCTCTGGTGCAGCTTGAGGTCATTCCCTCTTGTCCTGTCCCCTGTCCCTTGGGAGAAGAGCCCAGCTCCCTCCTCTCTACAACCTCCCTTCAGGTAGTTGTAGAGAGTAATGAGGTCTCCTCTCAGCCTGCTCTTCTCCAGCTCGGAAGCATCAGTCCCTGTCTCCTAGGTGTGACTCTGCTCCTTGCAACATCTCTACTCGGACCAGCATCCTCTTCATTTTAGGTGTGTGGGGATCAGGGGATGCAAACAGGAGCTCACTCCTGCTTCTGGCTGCTCTATGCCTGCTTCACCCGCCTCTGGAGAGGGGAGATGCTGCTGCTGGCAGGCAGAGAGATGATGCTGGAGCTCTGGCTGCGCCGTCTGCTCAGCAACGACACGCAGTGGCTCGGAGCAGCCAGCGATGGGGCAGATGGACATGGCCAGAAACCCCTGTGACGCCTCAAAGTCATCGACTCCCAAGGGTTCCAGGTGACACCTCAAAGTCATCGACTCCCAAGAGAGTTCCAGGTGAGTGAGTTGCCCTGAGGTGTGTGGGGTGCGTTAGGAACTTTTTCTGTCAGGACATTTTTTATTTCTTGCTTATTTTCAAGGAAGGACAGGATTCCCCTGTCAGAGCATTTTTATTTCTTGTTTATTTTCAAGAGTGGGCTGCTGGCCTGGTATGGATTGGAGATAAGGCCTGTCTGCCCAGACTCTGGGAGGGAAGAAGAATGAAGGGGAGTTTCAAGAGACATCTCCCCTCAGGATGACCATAAATCCTTCTCCGAAGATATGAGCTAACACCACGATGTTAGTATCTGGCTTGTAAAATTCCTGTATTAATTGCATGTCTTTGAAGTCTTTGTTTAACTGAAAGCCTGGCCTCTGTAAGAAGCCCTCGAATTCTCATGTTGAGGTTCGTTCCAAATTGGCCATGGAGCTGCCACTGATTGATCAGCTATAAAATTTTATGTGCATTTATTTTTAAAATTGGTAATAAACATTTTTGTTGCTAGCAACTCTGCCTCATCGTCTTAGCAAAATGTTTTGGACCCTAACAGGGTGAAGCTGGGGAGCTGGTTTATTACCCTTGCTCAGAAGCTGAGCTACTCACCGCGGGTGTGAGCTGTCTCCTCAAACCATTCTCCACCTGCACGGAGCAGAAAGGAAAAGGAGCTCAGAGGGATAGAGATACAGGTTGGGGACTTCCCAGGACCACGCACACAAATGCAGGGAGACACACACTCACAACCGAGCCCCCTGCACCCCACAACTGGGCTCTGGCAGCCTCGGGGTGGGGAGCAGCCCCTCTGTCACCCAGGATGCTCACCAGGTTGGCAGCGCCTGTAGTAATCCTCACAGCAGTTGTGGTACCTCTCGCACTCGGGGCTGCAGTGGCACTCGTCCTCCTCTCTGTAGGGTTCCTCACAGCGACCCTCACAGGAGTCAGGGGACACGTACAGGTCTTGAATCATAGAATCACCAGGTTAGAAAAGACCCAGCGGATCATTGAGTCCAACCATTCCCATCAATCACTAACCCATGTCCCTCAGCACCTTGTCCACCCGTCCCTTAAACCCTCCAGGGAAGGAGACTCAACTGCCTCCCTGGGCAGCCTCTGCCGGGGACCAATGGCCCTTTCCATTAATTTTTTTTCCTAATGTCCAGCCTGACTCTTCCCTGGTGGAGCTTGAGGCCATTCCCTCTCATCCTGTCCCCTGCCCCTTGGCAGAAGAGCCCAGCTCCCTCCTCTCCACAACCTCCTCTCAGGGAGTTGCAAAGAGCAATGAGCTCTCCTCTCAGCCTCCTCTTCTCCAGGAGAAACACCCCCAGCTCTCTCAGCTGCTCCTCTTCTTCTCCAGCCCCTTCCCCAGCTCCCTTGCTCTTCTCTGGACTTGCTCCAGAGCCTCAACATCCTTCTTGTGGTGAGGGGCCCACAACTGACCCCAGGATTTGAGAAGCAGTCTCCCCAGGGCCAAGTGCAGAGGGAGAAGATCCTCCCTGGCCCTGCTGACCATGCTGGGTCTGCTCCAAGCCAAGATGCCCTTGGCCTTCTTGGCCCCCTGGGGCCCTGCTGGCTCCTCTTCAACCAACCCCCCCAGGTCCTTCTCCTCCAGGCAACTCTCCAGCCAGTCCCAAGGTTAGGATGTTCCAGGGTGAGGGTGTCTCAGGGTGAACCCACTCACTCCTGTGTTCCTCCATGCACACTCAGCTTCTCATCCCCTTCTGCAGATTTGAGGCTTGTTGAAGAAGACAAGAGAGAAACGAGAGCATGGCCCTCTGGATGAGGGCCCCAACCATCCTTTCCTGTGCCCACACTGCCCTCCTGGGAGAACCTGAAGGACCAGATCCTCCCCTGGAGCTATTTGGGACCATTTGTCAGCATTTAAAGGTGGCATTTCAACCAGCTGAATCCTCAGGATGCAGGTTGTTGTGGGTCACTCCTCTTTGGCCAGGTCCATCCACCACATCAGGGCCACTTCCCACCAGGAAACACGTTCTTGGCTTCCCAACAATTCTGATTCACCCTTTGAGTGCCAGGCTGGGCAGGAATGCCCTGGGGCCAGCTGCCTGCTGCCTGGAGGAGGAGCGACACATTCCAGACACCCTGATTTGCAACCCGACCGTCACTCATTCTGCTGTTCCGAGAGAACTGGGGACTCCTTTCTGAACTGCCTATAGGATAAAGGTTTTGCCGAGCATGTGCTTTACGACACGTGGCAGCAAAGCTAAAGCAAATCAAGCTGCGCTCTGAGCAGTGAAGAGGCCACATCTCAGAAGGACAATGGACCATTGCTCTCAAGAAAAGAGGGGTCGGAGGTGACCAAGGTGAAGGTTTATACTAGGAGACCAGGTGCTTCAGGAAGGTGCTTTTCCCTCTGTGCTGCCCATCAGCTCCTGATGGGAAGAATGAGACAGCAGAGAGCCCAGGAACTTTTGTAGAACCATAGAATCATGGAATCACCAGGTTGGAAAAGACTCATTGGATCGTTGACTCCAACCATTCCCATCAATCACTAAACCATGTCCTCAGCATGCTGGAGAAGAGAGGGTTCTGGGGCGACCTTAGAGCAGCTTCTGGTACTGAAAAGGGCTCCAGGAAAACTAAGGAGAGGGAATGGTTTTGAGCTGAAATAATGGAGATTGAGATGAGATCTTAGGAAGAAACGTTTTGGTAAACGACAAGCAATGTGGGTGCAGAGAGAAGGCAGCAAGCAGGACACTGGGAGGTCACTCTCTTCATTGCTGCATCAGGATTTGCCCCGAGGACACGTTTCAGCTGCTGGAGTTCAAGGCAGGCAACCCAGAGATGTTTAGGGTGTTGTGTGATTGCAGGTTTGCTGGGAAAAGCACCACCCTTTTCCTCCAGGGATCACGGGCAGCCTGTTTGGGACACGGCTGCTCAGCGTGTCCTTGGACATGGGAACCTTCCCGGCTGGATTAAAGGGATCATTTGCCACAAAGCCCATCCAGATCCAACCCTCTGCCATGGGCAGGGACACCTCCCACTGGATCAGGGTCTCCAAGCCCCATCCAACCTGCCCTTGAACCCCTCCAGGGATAGGGCAGCCATCCCTGCTCTGGGCAACCTGGGCCAGGGCCTCCACACTCTCATTGGGGAGAATTTCTTCCTAATGTCTAATCTAAATCTTCCCCCTTCCAATTTAAAGCCATTTCCCCTCATCCTATCACTCCAGGCTCTTGTAAGAAGCCCCTCCTCAGCTTTCCTGGAGCCTCTTTCAGTCCTGGAAACTGCTCTAATGTCTCCCCAGAGCCTTCTCTTCTCCAGGCTCAACAACCCCAACTCTCTCAGCTTGTCGTGTTTTCAGATGTTCTCCAGCGCTTGGATCATCCCTATGGCCTCCTCTGGACCAGTTCCGACAGCTCCATCTCCTTCTTCTGTTGGGGATTCCAGATCTGGACAGGGGACTCCAAGCGGGGACTCATGGGAGTGGAGCAGAGGGGCAGAACCACCTCCCTTCTTGCTCCCCAAGTTGGGGTAAGTCAGTCATACTGAATCATGCATCCAAGCTCATTTTCCAGGGGGGTGGCTGGTGGGGTTCTGCAAGGCAGGAGGTGCCCACACATCAGTCACTGATGAGCCGTCCTGCTCCCGGGGCACGTGCTGCCAAGCGTGTCACCGCACAGCACTGATCCTGGGGTGCGCGGTGACTCACGGTGAGCTCAGCATTGACCCGTTTCTCAACTAGGGGATGCCCAGGTTTCTCCCTACCCGGGGAGCATGAGCAAGGCAAGAGGAAAGGCTACACGAGGGTGTTCGTCCCCCCTCACCCAGGCAGGATCCTACAGAGCAGGTGGCTACTCACAGCGGTCAAGCTTGGAAAGGTTGCTGATGCTTCTGGGGAAAGAGTCGGTTGGATGGGGCTCTAAGCAACCAGATCTGGTAGAGGATGTCCCTGCTTCTGCAGCAGGTCTGGGCCAGATCATAGAATCATAGAACAACCAGGTTGGAAGAGACCCATCAGATCACTGAGTCCAACCATTCCTATCAAACACTAAACCATGTCCCTCAAGACCTCATCTACCCTCACCTTAAACCCCTCCAGGGAAGGGGAATCAACCCCCTCCCTGGGCAGCCTATTCCAATGCCCAATGACCCTTTCCATGAAAAACCTCCTCCTAATCTCTAACCTAAATCTCCCCTGGTGGAGCTTGAGGCCATTCCCTCTTGTCCTGTCCCCTGTCCCTTGGGAGAAGAGCTCAGCTCCCTCCTCTCCACAACCTCCTTTCAGGTAGTTGTAGAGAGTAATGAGGTCTCCTCTCAGCCTCCTCTTCTCCAGGCTAAACAACCCCAGCTCTCTCAGCCGCTCCTCATAGGCCCTGTTCTCCAGCCCCTTCACCAGCTTCATTGCTCTTCTCTGGACTTGCTCCAGACTCTCAACATCCTTCTTGTGCTGAGGGGCCCACAACTGAACACAGGATTCAAGGAGCGGCCTCACCAGTGCTGAGTACAGAGGGAGAATCACCTCCCTGGACCTGCTGGTCACACCATTTCTGATACAAGCCAGGATACCATTGGCCTTCTTGGCCACCTGGGCACACTGTTGGCTCATGGTCAGTCACTGTCCACCAACACCCCCAGGTCCCTCTCCTCCTGGCAGTTTTCCAGCCAGGCTTCTCCCAGTCTGTAGTTCTGCTCAGGGTTGTTGTGTCCCAAGTGCAGGACCTGCCATTTGGCCGTGTTAAACCTCATCCCATTGGACTTAGCCCATGGATCCAGCCTGTTTAGGTCCCTTTGCAGAGCCTCCCGACCCTCCAGCAGATCCACACTTCCACACAGCTTTGTGTCATCTGCAAACTTGCTAAGGGATGCCAAGGGATGATAAGGAATTACAGATGACCTGTAAAGGTCCCTTACAACCCAAATGAAGGTGTTGCTGCCTGTGGCTTTAGGTTGGACTGGATGGGCCGTAAAGGTCCCTTCCAACTCCAAGTGTTCCATGATTCTATAAGGGCTTCTGGGAGAACTGGGAACGCTGGAGCCAAGGGACGGTGGCTGGAGCAGAGGGACATGGCCAACAGTTCTCATCTCAGTGCATCCACACTCCTCAGTCAATCGTGGATCCATCTGGTATGTATTTTCTGGCTGCATAAAGCCAAAACCTTTATTCTTTCCTATTTTTAGTTCTTCAGCGGCTCCACCCCTCCCTGAGCACAGCCTTTTGGACAAGAACAAACTCATTTTCATTGTTGCCAGAAGAACTTTTGACCAAGAAAACACGGTTATGTCCTGAGCAGCTCCATCCACTGAGGTGTGGGAAGGTGTCCAAGAGATGACGGAGCCCTCCCAGTGGTTCCCAGCTCACTTCAGTCCATGAACGTGAGTTACATCCCTGGCCTGACTCAAGACCTCACTGCATGGTGCAAACACAGCCCGAAGATCACTCCAGCCTCTAAAAGGGCCCACTTGAAAGACAAATTAACTTGCCACAGGAGAGCTATTGATAGCCCGAGCTCCCCAAATATTTAGTTACTTGCTCCTGGCCCCTAAAACCACCCTGGGTGCAGGTTGTCTGTGAGATAATGAGGCAGAACCTCCCATCACGGTCCCACCAGCTCAGGATAAGTGAAGCTATTCTGTGGTGGAGGTGTCACAGCTCAGACAGGTCCATCAAGGTGATGCTCTGATAGCTCTGGGCCACACCAAGGACAGAATCATAGAATCATAGAACAACCAGGTTGGAAGAGACCCATCGGATCATCGAGTCCAACCATTCCTATCAAACACTAAACCATGTCCCTCAGCACCTCATCTACCCGTCCCTTAAACACCTCCAGGGAAGGGGAATCAACCACTTCCCTGGGCTGCCTATTCCAATGCCCAGTGACCCTTTCCGTGAAAAACTTCCTCCTAATCTCTAGTCTAAATCTCCCCTGATGGAGCTTGAGGCCATTCCCTCTCGGCCTGTCCCCTGTCCCTTGGGAGAAGAGCCCAGCTCCCTATTCTCTACAACCTCCTTTCAGGGAGTTGTAGAGAGTAATGAGGTCTCCTCTCAGCCTCCTCTTCTCTAGGCTAAACACCTCCAGCTCTCTCAACCGCTCCTCATAGGGCCTGTTCTCCAGCCCCTTCACCAGCTTCATTGCTCTTCTCTGGACTCTCTCCAGACTCTCAACATCCTTGCTGTGCTGAGGGGCCCACAACTGAACACAGGATTCAAGGAGAGGCCTCCCCAGTGCTGAGTCCAGAGGGAGAATCACCTCCCTGGACCTGCTGGTCACACCATTTCTGATCCAAGCCAGGATGCCATTGGCTTTCTTGGCCACCTGGGCACACTGCTGCCTCATGGTCAGTCTCTGTCGACCAACCCCCTCAGGTCCCTCTCCTCCTGGCAGTTTTCCAGCCAGACTTCTCCCAGTCTGTAGCTCTGCATAGGGTTGTTGACAGACCACATGCTGCTCAGCTTCCCAGCCCTAGTAAACCCAGGGATTCCTTGAAGCAAGAAGAATTCAGCACTCACATTAAATAAGTTGAGACCATGGTGAGTCCTCCTGCTTTCAGAGCAACCTAACATCTGGTTTGCAGCAGCAACAGCTCCTCTTCCATGCTGACCTTGCAAAACTCCTCATTATTAATCCTGAGAGGAGTCATCTGCCTCCGAAACATCAGAAGTCGGCAGAGGTGACAAACTGCTTGCGCATTTTATGCAAGAAGTTGGCAACCAGGGCACCGAGTCACATACAGGTTCCTCAACCAAAAGCTGATACCACCTGCCTTAAAGACAGGACTCTATCTGTCTCCAAGCCTGTCTCCTCTCAGAACCACCTCAGCAGAGTTGTGGAGAGCAAAACACCTGAGTTCATGTTGCATTTTCCACTGCATCTGACTGGCCTCTCCACTAACCTCCAGCAGCCATGGGAGGGATCATAGAATCATAGAATCATAGAGCAACCAGGTTGGAAGAGACCCATGGGATCATCGAGTCCAACCAATGGTGGGTAAGGCATTAGAAAGAAGTTTTGTCCTCCCCTAGTGCTGAAGGATCCAGAGGAACATGAGCTTACATGATGAAAGCACAAGATGTACGAGGAACATCCAGCTTTACAGGACAAAGCTGAAGACCAGGGAAGGTCCCAACCCATTGAAGAGAAGGACATGTCCCCCTCATCACCATCCAGAGCTTGAGGAAGCATGGAAACATCCCTGACCCTCTCCCCTGAGAAGCTCTGCTGGATGGAACCTCACAAGGAACCACTTGAGCTCCTGGTTTATGGCAGCAGCATCAACACCAGCTGCTTCCGGCTCATTGTTGGCCCCTTCCCATCGGATGTAGCGGCTGGTTTGGTCCCTCTGCCAAAGCAAAACTCCAATACTCACTGCCAGACATGCAGCCCACGACTAGTCCTGCCCCAACAAGGAGAATCCAGGTCTTCATCACCCTGTGGAGGCCAAGCTCGGGGGTTTCGGGGTGTCCTGGAGAGCAGGTTGGGAATGACGGTGCTTCCTGATGCTCCCTGTTATACCTGAAGCCCCTGGGAGGGGAAGGAGGAGCCTGATGTCACTGAGAACTTCCCAGGTAGACTGCACCCAAGCCTCGTTACATATGCATTTCTTAATTATAGGCTTCCCAGAGTGGGAGGCAGGCTGGTAATTCCAGTATCCCAGTATTGCTCCACACCTCACGTGCATGAGCCCTGGGGGTGAGTGAGGAGCACAGGGAAAGCTTCCCAGTAGGGTCTTTACCCACCCAGAGCCCAACAGGTTTGTTAGAGGTGCGAGGAGGTGATCAGCACCGCAGCTCAGTCCCTTGGGGTGCCACACACTTCCAGGCAACTGGTGCTAACTGGGAGCACCTGCCTGCTCCCCAGTTAATTGGAGGCAATGATTGGAGTTGCTCTCTCTGGAGGTTGTGCTCCCCAGTAGGGCACAGACCAGCTTTGGTTGAAGGCTCCAGGTCCTCCAGCTGCTCAAGGAAGCCCTGAGACACAACCACAAACCAAGCTTCAGCGCTGAGGCTACTCAGGGTGTAGGTTTTGAGGGCTGCCCCAGTGTGGTTTCGCTCCCAAGGCAAGCTTGGAGCTGGTCCATCCCTCTCTTGCATGAGGTTGTCCATCTCCAGGGAGATTCTACAGCCCGAGGTAACACTCAGTCCATACCTGGTGAGGTCACCAGCCTCTCTCCTGCTTACTCAGGCTCAGTTCAGTGCATCCCAGTGGGGGATGTCTGGAGACGATGGGTGTTTCGGTGTATGGGACAGGAGAAACAGCTTTTCATGCTACCACAGCTTGGGGGAGACTGAGGTCCCTTTTGTTCCCTGACTGTCGGAAAGGGAGTGACCAGAGTGGGATAGGTCAGCATCCATCCTACCTCCAAAATGGTATCCTGGCTTGTATCAGAAATGGTGTGACCAGCAGGTCCAGGGAGGTGATTCTCCCTCTGGACTCAGCACTGGTGAGGCCGCTCCTTGAATCCTGTGTTCAGTTGTGGGCCCCTCAGCACAAGAAGGATGTTGAGGCTCTGGAGAGAGTCCAGAGAAGGGCAACGAAGCTGGTGAAGGGCCTGGAGAACAGGCCTTATGAGGAACGACTGAGAGAGCTGGGGTTGTTTAACCTGGAGAAGAGGAGGCTGAGAGGAGACCTCATTGCTCTCTACAACTACCTGAAAGGAGGTTGTGGAGAGGAGGGAGCTGGGCTCTTCTCCCAAGGGACAGGGGACAGGATGAGAGGGAATGGCCTCAAGCTCCACCAGGGGAGATTTAGGCTGGAGATTAGGAGGAAGTTTTTTACACAGAGGGTCATTGGGCATTGGAACAGGCTGCCCAGGGAGGTGGTTGATTCCCCTTCCCTGGAGGTGTTTAAGGGACAGGTAGATCTGGTCCCGAGGGACAAGGGTTAGTGTTTGATAGGAATAGTTGGACTTGATGATCCGATGGGTCTCTTCCAACCTGGTTGTTCTATGATTCTATGGTTCTATGAAAGTCATCTTCCTGCTTCAAAAGGGGCAGTGCAGTCATCCCTGAGCCCATCTCCATCCACCACCTCCTCTGCCCAGCTCGTCTGCTCACGGTGAGCACTCAAAACCACACCAGGAGAACAATCCAGACCTCACCATCCTCTGGAGAGTGGGTTAAAAACTGCTCTTTCGCCTTTCTGGTTTGGAGAGCAGTGACCCAAAGGGAGCAGGAAGGAACGTCCTTGACCCATTCCTGCTGCTGGAAGATGTTGGGGAAGTTCAGCTCTTTTACACATCTCCTCATCTCTTTCCAGCCACTGTCCCTTAAGGGATGACCTTGACTTACCCACCAGGGGGGAGCTGCTGGAGGGGTTTATCCTGGAGAAGAGGAGGCCGAGGGGAGACCTCATTGCTCTCTGCAACTCCCTGAGAGGAGGTTGTGGAGAGGAGGGAGCTGGGCTCTTCTCCCAAAGGACGGGGACAGGACGAGAGGGAATGGACTCAAACTCCACCAGGGGCGGCTCAGGATGGACATCAGGATGAAATATTTCATGAAAAGGCAGTGTCAGAGGCTGCCCAGGGAGGAGGTTGAGTCCCCGTCCCTGGAGGGGTTGAAGGTGCAAGTGGCCGAGGTGCTGAGAGACATGGGTCAGTGATTGATGGGAATGGTTGGACTTGATGATCCAGTGGGTCTCTTCCAACCTGGTGATTCTGTGATTTACACCAGCTACTTCTCTGCCTTCTTGCTGACGCACTCTGACAGATCCAGGTATGGGCCTATTCTGGTTGGTCCCTTGTGGTCAATGTCCTTCTGGTTTGACCAAGCATTTCCTTGATGAAACACCAGGAAGCTCCTGGATCATGTGTAAACAGCCCCAGGCTCCCCCGGGCTGTCTGCCAGACCACCAGCAACCTGCTTTCATCACCAGAAGCAGCAGATCCAAGACTCCCCACCGACGAGGGGACCTCTCCCTGTGCATCTCCACCTGGGCAGGTGGTGAGTGACCTCCAAGCATCACCTGAGATAAGGGCAGGTGATTCCTCACCTCTGCCAACTCCTGCAATTCCTGCCAGCCCAGCAGCGTTGCAACAGCCTTAAACCCCTAGGGGTGCATTAGCTGGCACGGGAGAGCGACGTTTGGTGTAATAAGGACCAGGTTTGGCTTCCTTCTCACCCCTCAGTCATTTCCTACCTTCCGCCCTGGGCTGGTGACCCTGCTGACCTGTTCTCCTGTGTTTTCTCCACCTCCTTTGTGTCACCCCATGCTGAGACGAGAGGGAACGGCCTCAAGCTCCACCAGGGGAGCTTTAGGCTGAACATTAGGAAGAAATTTTTCATGGAAAGGGTCACTGGGCACTGGCAGAGGCTGCGCAGGGAGGGGGTTGAGTCACCTTCTCTGGAGGGGTTTAAGGTATGGGTGGCCGAGGTGCTGAGGGATATGGGTTAGTGATTGATGGGAATGGTTGGACTTGATGATCTGGTGGTCTCTTCCAACCTGGTGATTCAATGATTCTATGAGTACATCATTTGGCTCATGTACAGGCTAACCTTTCCCCAACTCCATGTTGTGCCTCAAGCCCTGCTGAAGGTGAGGAGCTCCTCCTAGTGTGGTTAGAGCTGGAATGGATGGTCGCACCCAATGTGCATCCATCTTGGTCCTCAGAGATGCTCAGGAACAGGAGATACATGCTGCTGGGACCATGTATGGAGCTACTTGGAGATGCCAGGGGAAAAAAAACCTGGTCCCCATCGAGCACGGCCACTCATGGGCTTGTGGAGAAGTGCAAAGCCAAGCTTAGCACTCAGGGGGAACTGGGCACCCTGGGATGATGGACATGGTGCTGGGAGCTGCGAGGAGCCCACAATTTAACACACTTCTGCATCAATGTCTTCATCAATGACCTGGATGAAGTCATTGAGGGCACCCTTAGCAAGTTTGCAGATGACACTAAGCTGTGTGGAAGTGTGGATCTGCTGGAGGGAAGGGAGGCTCTGCAAAGGGACCTGAACAGGCTGGAGCGCTGGGCAGTGTCCAGTGGGATGAGGTTTAACATGGCCAAATGCCGGGTCCTGCACTTGGGGCACAACAACCCTGAGCAGAACTACAGACTGGGAGAAGTCTGGCTGGAAAACTGTCAGGAGGAGAGGGACCTGGGGGTGTTGGTCGACAGTCAACTGACCATGAGCCAGCAGTGTGCCCAGGTGGCCAAGAAGGCCAATGGCATCCTGGCTTGGATCAGAAATGGTGTGACCAACAGGGCCAGGGAGGTGATTCTCCCTCTGTACTCAGCACTGATGAGGCCGCTCCTTGAATCCTGTGTTCAGTGAATCCTGTGCCCCTCAGCACAAGAAGGATGTTGAGAGTCTGGAGAGAGTCCAGAGAAGAGCAACGAGGCTGGTGAAGGGGCTGGAGAACAGAACCTATGAGGAGCAGCGGAGAGAGCTGGGGGGGGTTTAGCCTAGGGAAGAGGAGGCTGAGAGGAGACCTCATTGCTCTCTACAACTCCCTGAAAAGAGGTTGTGGAGAGGAGGGAGCTGGGTTCTTCTCCCAAGTGACAGGGGACAGGACTAGAGGGAATGGCCTCAAGCTCCACCAGGGGAGATTTAGGCTAGAGATTAGGAGGAAGTTTTTCATGGAAAGGGTCATTGGGCATTGGAATAGGCTGCCCAGGGAGGTGGTTGATTCACCTTCCCTGGAGGTGTTTAAGGTACAGGTGGACGAGGTCCTGAGGGACATGGTTTAGTGTTTGATAGTAATGGTTGGACTCAGTGATCTGATGGGCCTCTTCCAACCTGGTTGTTCTATGATTCTATGATCATTTAGGTGTGATGGCGACTTTTATTACAATCAACCCTTGCTGGAAAGAACAATTAATGCAGCAGCGTTCCAGTCCCCTGCAGCCCAGCTGGACTGGGGGCAAGGCTAGGGGGCTTTGGCTTGTGGAACTATGGGCTACGAGCCTCCCTCAGGCTTGAACCCTGCAAACGTGGGAGCTTTTAGGGGCCATGATCTCCTCTGAGCTCCGTAGCTTCATCCAGGTCTCCTCTGAGCTCAAACTGCTCTGTGCACACACAGAGAGATGCTCTGAGGAAGATGGGGAAGGATGAGGGTCTCCAATCCTGGTGTCCTTCAGCTCAGCCACCTTCTAGGACATCCCCCCCCCCCACATCCCTGCTCCTACTGGAGCATGGACAGAGCACCATCTCCAGCACGAGGCCACCACAGCTTCCTTCCACCACGGTTGCTGTCCTGCCTCCCTGCCCAAGCTGTTTGTGGCTATTCTCGCACCATCCACGTAGGGAAACTGAGGCACAGAGAAGGCTGTGATCAGCCCGAGGTTTGCCTGCTTCCCATGGCTATGTGGACCTTGCACGTGCCACCTCCTCACTGATTTGAGCCCCTGGAAAGGATCAGGATACTCCCCACATGGTTGCTGGAGCCAAGCAGCTCCCAGGGTCAGGGATGCAGAAACCATCTCCCATAGGACTTCCAGGCAGAGAGAAGGGCAGATCTCCTCTGGGGCTGCCCTCAGGATCCATGGGGCAGCAGAAGGGCATGAGCCAGACCCTGAGCTCAGCCTGCACCCTGATAGAGACCACACAGTGTTCTCTGCACACAGGGATGCTCTGGCTTGAGTCCCTCCAGGGAGAAGGGGCTGGAGAACAGGCCTTATGAGGAACATCTGAGAGAGCTGGGGGAGTTTAGCCTTGAGAAGAGAAGACTGAGAGGAGACCTCATTACTCTCTACAACTACCTGAAAGGAGGTTGTAGAGAGAAGGGAGCTGGGCTCTTCTCCCAGGGGACAGGAGAAGAGGGAATGGCCTCAAGCTCTGCCAGGGGAGATTTAGGCTGGAGATTAGGAGGAAGTTTTCCACAGAAAGGGTCATTGGGCATTGGAATAGGCTGCCCAGGGAGGTGGTTGATTCCCTTTCCCTGGATGTGTTTAAGGGACGGGTAGATGAGGTGCTGAGGGACATGGTGTTTGATAGGAATGGTTGGAGTCGATGAACCGATGGGTCTCTTCCAACCCAGTTGTTCTATGATTCTATGATTCTATGATCTTCCAGCCTGGCACCTCCAGGGTGGGCAGCATCGAGGGGCAACCAGGGCTTCTTCCTGCCCCCCTGGCCAGGGCAGGGAGTGAATCCAAGGTGCTGCCTGGAGAAGAAAAGGGAGTGAAGCCTTGCATACAAAAATACCTCTGTTGCTCACTCCACTGTCCATGGATCTCGCCTGCCTGCAGCCCACAGGGGCTCCTGGGTACCTCGTGGGGCTGGACCTCATGCCCAGCACCATCGGCACAGCCGGCTCCGGCGCAGCCCCGTCCCTGGTGCTCCTGGAGCAGAGCGGTGGGGTTCCCCTCGCTGCCCGCAGCCAGGCTGCTGCATCCCTGCTTCGGGCCCCTGCGGCCCCCTCAGGACTCCAGGTCATGGGAGAGCCGCAGTAGCTCCTTCTGGCTGTCGATAGCTTTCAGGTGCTGCAGGTAGGCCCAGGTAGAGACAGGGCTCCGCACACTCAGGGACTGCTCCGAGCCTGCCAGGGAGAGCTAAGATCAGTGCTGGGCTCTTGCTTCCACCTGGACTCACTGATCCTCCTTCACCTCCGGCTCAGCTTGTCCACCTGCTCCATCACCACTGGCTCATCTCATGGATCCTCTGTCATTGCCTCTCACTTGACTCACTGATTTGTTTCCACTGCTCACAGTTTGGCCCATTGATTCCCTTTCATCACCTCTAGCTCTGCTCATCCAACCGTTCTCTCACCTCCAGCTTGACTCACCCTCCAGCTTATTGCATCTTGCTCAGCTCATTGAAATCCCCTCCACCACCTCTCCCTCAGCTCATTGAAATCCCTCCCACCACCTCTCCCTCAGCTCATGGATCCCTCCATCACCTCTCCCTCAGCTCATTGAATTCCCCTCCACCACCTCTCCCTCAGCTCATGGATCCCTCCATCACCTCTCCTTCAGCTCATTCAAATCCCCTCCATCACCTCTCTCTCAGCTCATTGAAATCCCCTCCATCACCTCTCCCTCAGCTCATTGAAATCTCCTCCATTACCTCTCCCTCAGCTCACGGATCCCTCCATCACCTCCAGGAACCTGCTGGAGCTGAAGGAGCAGGAGCAAGCTCCATGGGGCAAAGCGATGCCCCAGCCTGATGTGCTGGAAGCTCTCCTGGATTCTCCTCAGCACCAGGAGTGGCTGATGGTGCCTCCAGCCAGCAGTGTGGGACCCACAGGCTTGTACCGCTCAGCAGATGGAGCTCAACCTCCATCCCTGGGCACTCTGAGGCATCAACAGCATTCAGACCAGCTCCCACGCACAGCAGTGGGGCTGGTGCCCTTGGGACATCCCCACGAGACCCTCCCACCGAGGGCAGTGGGTGCTGGCTGCGAGAAGCAGGGTCCCCCAGGGTGCCCCAACACAGGGATGAGGGATAGGAGCAGGTGGGTTGAGCCCTAGACGTACACGTGGAGATCCTAATGGCTTTGGAGTCTTCTGGCCGGTGTGGAGAGCGATTTCGCAGTGGGGAGAGCGGAGCTGGATGTAGAGAGAGAGAGTAGAAACTCAGCCCTGTCCCCACAGGAGGATGCCCAGCCCTGTCCTTGTCCCCAACCGGGAGCACTCACCATGCGGGTGGCTCCGGCAGCGCTGCAGGACACGCACAGTCTTTGCCATCATGTGCTGTGGGCAATGCACAAAGGTCACTGTCTGTCACCTGGCCCCACTTTGCTGGTAAAACACAGCCCCCTCTGGCTTTGGTGCTGGCTGTGGCTACAGACTGGGAGAAGTCTGGCTGGAAAACTGCCAGGAGGAGAGGGACCTGGGGGGGTTGGGCGACAGCGACTGACCATGAGCCAACAGTGCGCCCAGGGGGCCAAGAAGGCCAATGGCATCCTGGCTTGGATCAGAAATGGTGTGACCAGCAGGGCCAGGGAGGTTCTTCTCCCTCTGGACTCAGCACTGGTGAGGCTGCTCCTTGAATCCTGTGTTCAGTTGTGGGCCCCTCAGCACAAGAAGGATGTTGAGGCTCTGGAGTGAGCCCAGAGAAGAGCAACGAAGCTGGGGAAGGGGCTGGAGAACAGACCCTATGAGGAACATCTGAGAGTGCTGGGGGGGTTTAGCCTGGAGAAGAGTAGACTGAGAGGAGACCTCATTGCTCTCTCCAGCTACCTGAAAGGAGGTTGTAGAAAGGAGGGAGCTGGGCTCTTCTGCCAAGGGACAGGGGACAGGACAAGAGGGAATGACCTCAAGCTCTGCCAGGGGAGATTTAGGCTGGAGATTAGGAGGAGGTTTTTCACACAGAGGGTCATTGGGCATTGGAATAGGCTGCCCAGGGAGGTGGTTGATTCCCCTTCCCTGGAGGTGTTTAAGGGACGGGTAAACGAGGTGCTGAGGGACATGGTTTAGTGTTTGATAGGAATGGTTGGACTAGATGATCTGATGGGTCTCTTCCAACCTGGTTGTTCTATGATTCTATGATTCTACCTTGTGCCCCTCCAGAACAGTCAGAGCGAGGGGATCGGCCCTAATGCTCAGGGATGCTCTGGATCTGCATCCCGGAGGATGGGGAGACACCAGGACCTCCCCACCAAGGTGCCCCACTCACCATCTTCTCAAAGTTGATGAGGTTCTCGGCTAGCGTGCGATTGCCCTCATGGATGAACGTCATATCTGGAGATGGAGAGGGATTTGGGGATCAGCTTTGGCTTCCTGGAGGCCTGGGAAAGGCTGGAGGAATGCAAAGGTGTCCCTGCTGCCCCAGCCCACCCATTCCTACCCGAGGAACTTACCTTTGAGGAGCAGCGGCACAAAGGGGATGAGGGGGGGACTCAGCTTCGCGACCGCCAGGCGATAGACCCTGTGGTTCCACGATGGGTCCTGGGGATGGAGCAGGATGTCAACACGGGGCGGAGGACACAGCCCTGGGTGCTGCTTGTCCCGGGTGTGGAGAACATCTCCATCCCACCCTGGTGACCTCACACCTCTTGGAAGCAGGATAAACCCTGCTGGGATGCGGGAATGCAGGGTGGGAAGGGGCTTTCCTCACCAGCATCCGCTCCAACACTGAGTGCAGCTTCCGGATCTTGTGGGGCAGCCTCTGAGAAGAGAGAGAGAATCATAGAATCATAGATCAGGGGCTCCAAGCCCCATCCAACCTGGCCTTGAACCCCTCCAGGGATGGGGCAGCCACTCCTGCTCTAGGCAACCTGGGTCAGGGCCTCCCCACTCTCACAGCAAAATGTTTCTTCCTAAGATCTCATCTCAATCTCCCCTCTTGCAGCTCTAAGCAATTCCTACTCTCCCTGCCCTCAGCATCTCCCCTGGACCCCAATACCCAGGTCACCCTTGCTCAGATCCATCACTGGAGACCTCAGGGAACCTCTCCAGCCTGGCAGCAGCCCCAGGGCAGTTACCTCCCAGGTCTTGGCCAGGCGGCTGATGGCTGTATTGCTCACACCAAACATCACCGCGAAGAAGGAATTCAGGTTCTTCTGCTCCTTGAGGCTGCGGGTGAGGACGGAGTCAGGCTGGGAGCCCACCAGCAGCTGGCGGGAGCAGGAGGTTGGGTGGTGAGGCACTCACTGTGCAGCCAGCTTGATGAACTTGCGGAGGAGCTGGGCTCGCTTGCCCACCTCGGGGCAGAGGCACAGCTCGGTGGCCACCCAGAACTGCAGCTCGTTGAAGCGCCGCATCACCCGCTCCAGGTTGGCCGTGGTCACATCGTGGAACTTCTGGGGCCCAATGATGTAGTGGATCATTTCCACCTGCAAAACCCAATGTGGCTGCTGAGGGCTGCCCCCGCCAAAAGCCACCCAGAGGTGTCTCCCACCTCAGTTTGGGTCCTGGCCCTACCGGGTGGATGCTCTTGAAGAGGTTCCAGTCGTAGTCGGTGAGGTGGCTGGCCAGGTCCTTGGAGCTGATGAGGTCCAGGGTCTCTGAGGAGCCAACGTGGGGGCCCAGCTGCTCGGGGTGGGGGGTCTGTGCACAGGAGAGGACACCCAACCCCTCCTGCCATCAGCCAGAGTGGTAGGGAAGGGAGCACAAGCCCTCTGGCCAGGGGAGAGGGGCAGGGAGGGGCTGACACCTCCAACCCTGAGCTGCTACGGAGGGACTGCAACCCCAGGTCACAGAATCATGGAATGGGTTGAGTTGGAAGGGACCTCAAAGCCCTCCCAGGTCTCCCTGTAGTCTCCTCATCTCTAGGCTCAGAGGACCAGCCTGATGCTGCCCATCCCTGAGACCCCATCACATGCTCACCAGGCAGGGAATCATGGAATGGGTTGGGTTGGAAGGGACCTCAAAGCCCTCCCAGGGCTCCCTGAAGTCTCCTCATCTCTAGGCTCAGGGGACCAGCCTGGTGCTGCTCGTCCCTGAGACCTCATCACATGCTCACCAGGCATCATGGAATGGGTTGGGTTGGAAGGGACCTCAAAGCCCTCCCAGGGCTCCCTGGAGTCTTTGCACCTCTAGGCTCAGGGGACCAGCCTGGTTCTGCCCATCCCCAAGAACCCTTCATCGCATGCTCACCAGGCAGGGAATCATGGAATCATGGAACAGGGTTGGGTTGGAAGGGACCTCAAAGCCCTCCCAGGTCTCCCTGGAGTCTCCTCATCTCTAGGTTCAGGGGACCAGCATAGAATCATAGAACAACCAGGTTGGAAAGGACCCATCGGATCTTCTAGTCCAACCATTCCTATCTAACACTAAACCATGCCCCTCAAGATCTCATCCACCCGTCCCTTAAACACCTCCAGGGAAGGGGAATCAACCACCTCCCTGGGCAGCCTATTCCAATCCCCAATGACCCTTTCTGTGAAAAACTTCCTCCTAATCTCCAGCCTAAATCTCCCCTGGCGGAACTTGAGGCCATTTCTTCTTGTCCTGTCAGCCCCAAGACCCCATCACATGGTCACCAGGCAAAGAATCGTGGAATGGGTTGGGTTAGAAGGGACCTCAAAGCCCTCCCAGGTCTCCCTGGAGTCTTTGCATCTCTAGGCTCAGGGGACCAACCTGGTGCTGCCCATCCCCAAGAACCCTTCATCGCATGCTCACCAGGCCACCCAGCTCCTCCACAGTCACGGCAAAAAGCCTCTCGTTGAGCCCCAGTGCGGTGAACACCCCCACGGCGTCCAGCTGCAACCCCACTTTATCTGCAGGAGAACAAACAGTTGGGGCCAGAATGGAGAAGGGGGCAGATCCTGGTTGGGCACAGAGTCCGTTCCACCACATGCGGTGGCATCTCTAGAAGATCCCACTCACCTCCAGAGGAATTCACTTTCACTAGGATGTGCTCCCCATCTCGGCCGAGCCGAGGACTGAGGGATCGCAGAATGTCCCGCACTGAGGCATTGACGGGCAGTACCATGACCAGGCATGAGTGGTCTGGTCGGTAGATCTCGTAGGGCACTATGGGGTATAGAATCATAGAATCATCGAATCACCAGGTTGGAAGAGACCCATCGGCTCATCGAGTCCAACCGTTCCCATCAGTCACTAATCCATGTCCCTCAACTTTAGAGCCCCAGACACCAGGGAGGGGACACTCCCACCGCGCGTGGCTGTACCTTTGTCCTGGGCTCTTAAGGCACAGCTGGTGTTCAGGCTTCCCTCCTCTGGGCCTGTGAGCCAGTTCCCCGAGCTCCGAGCCTGTGGCCAAGGTGGGAGAAAGCAGGGAGGATGCTCGCCCCCCAGCCTCCCTTCCAGACAGGGGTCCCCCGAGGGCAGGGGGAACCCAGCTCTGCACCCCTCAGCCCTGCCCCTACCTTGGGCTGGGGAGAAACGCTGCCGTCTCCATTCTCCAGTCTGCAGAGAGAGAGAGGAAAGGTGGGGTTAGAGTCCACACTTTGCACGCTAGATAGAACCATGTTATAGAATCATAGAACAACCAGGTTGGAAGAGACCCATCAGATCATTGAGTCCAACCATTCCTATCAAACACTAAACCATGTCCCTCAGCACCTCATCTACCCAGTCCCTTAAACACCTCCAGGGAAGGTGAATCAACCACCTCCCTGGGCAGCCTATTCCAATGCCCAATGACCCTCTGTGTGAAAAATCTCCTCCTAATCTCCAGCCTAAATCTCCCCTGGCAGAGCTTGAGGCCATTCCCTCTCGTCCTGTCCCCTGTCCCTTGGCAGAAGAGCCCAGCTCCCTCCTCTCTACAACCTCCTCTCAGATAGTTGTAGAGAGTAATAAGGTCTCCTCTCAGCCTCCTCTTCTCTAGGCTAAACACCCCCAGCTCTCTCAGTTGCACCTCATAGGGCCTGTTCTCCAGCCCCTTCACCAGCTTCGTTGCTCTTCTCTGGATTTGGTGGCCTGAGAGCATCTCCCCAGGCTTGGCAATCACTGTGTTGCTGGTGAAACCTCAGTCCCATGAGAAGAAAGAGTGACTGAAGGAAAAGAGACTGAGGGGAGACCTCATCACTGCCTAAAACTGTCTAAAAAGAGGTTGAGGTGAGGTTGGGACTGGTCTCTTCTCCCTGATAGCCAGTGACAGGACAAGGGGAATGATAGGAATTGATAGGAATGGTTGGACTTGATGAACCTATGGGTCTCTTCCAACCTGGTTGTTCTATGATTCTATGATTCTAAGGGGAAATGGCCTCAAGATGCACCAGGGGAGATTTAGATTGGATATCAGGAGGGATTTCTTGACTGAAAGAGTTGCCAAGCAACTCTTGGAAGAGGCTGTCCGGGGAGGTGGTTGAGTGTCTGCTCCTGGAAGGGTTCAAAAGACAAGTCAATGTCGTACTTGGTGACACAGTCTGGTGGTGGATTTAGGGCTGGATCCATGGTTGGACTCGATGATTTAAATGTCTTGTCCAACCCAAACCTTTCTATGATGGGTGCAAGAGGTGGGGACATGAGCAGCAGCAGTGGCACTGGGGGGACAGAAGCAGATTCTGCTTGGGATGGGGACTCAGGGGACTCACATGCGTGGTCGTCGGCGCTCCTGGGCTTGCTCCTGGCTCAGCCCACCCAGACGGGGGTCCTGGCTCGCCAGGTCCGCAAGGTTCTGCAGGAGGAAGGTGCCTGCTGGTTAGCACAGGGGGTGGTGACAGCTAGACCTCCTCGGGGACATCCCTCCCCTTGGGGACATCCCTCCCCTCGCTCCCAGTACCTGCAGCAGTGCCGTAGTACTGCGGTCGCCCTGCAGCAGCCACCCGTAGAGCAGCACCCACTGGCTCACCAGCCGCAGGATCTTCCGCCGCTTGTGCAAGGAGTAGGTGGCCTTCTCCTGCTCCGACCCCTCCAGCGGCTCCACACGGAAACTGGGACCAGTCAAGGAAATCGGCACAGACGGTGGGGAGTGGGCAGAGATCCCTGTGTGCACATGCCCAGCATGGGATGGGAGATGGGTAGCGTAGAATCACCAGGTTGGAAAGGACCCAGCGGATCATCGAGTCCAACCATTCCCATCAATCACTAACCCATGTCCCTCAGCACCTCGTCTACCCATCCCTTAAACCCCTCCAGGGAAGGGGACTCAACCCCCAACCTGGGCAGCCTCTGACACTGACCAATCACCCTTTCCATGAAATACTTTTATCTTATGTTCAGCCTAAACCTCCCCTGGTGGAGCTTGAGGCCATTCCCTCTCGTCCTGTCCCCTGTCACTTGGGAGAAGAGCACAGCTGCCTCCTCTCCACTACCCCCTTTCAGGGAGTTGCAGAGAGCAATGAGGTCTCCCCTCAGCCTCCTCTTCTCCAGGATAACCCCCCACCCCCAGCTCTCTCAGCCGCTCCTCTTCTTCTCCAGCCCCTTCCCCAGCTCCATTGCTCTTCTCTGGACTTGCTCCAGAGCCTCAACATCCTTCTTGTGCTGAGGGGCCCACAACTGAACACAGGATTCAAGGAGCGGCCTCCCCAGTGCTGAGTCCAGAGGGAGAAGAACCTCCCTGGCCCTGCTGGCCACGCCGGGTCTGATCCAAGCCAAGATGCCCTTGGCCTTCTTGGCCCCCTGGGCCCCTGCTGGCTCCTGTTCAACCAACCCCCCCAGGTCCCTGTACCCAAGAGCTTGGGGCAGTTATGTGTCCCCCACCCAACCACCGAGGTCCTACTGGGATGAGGGGAACCAAGGGGAGCTTGCCGGTCCCAGGTGGGGTGTAGGGTGGAGCCCAGTCCCTCCCAGCTCCAGCCGCAGAAGGATACTGGTGCAGCAGAGCTCTGCAGAGCTGTGAGGTCGGCATGAAGACGGTGTAAGTCAGCAGGAAATCCCCCAGCAGGGTATCTGCAAGAGGCCAGGCCACCATCAGTCACTCTCTAGCCCGTCCAGCGGCTTGGGGACACGGCTGGGTGGGGAAAGGGTCACCCGCAGGTGGTCACGGGCAGAGGGCTAGGGTCACTCATTCCCTAAATGGGAATGGCTTGTGGTCACCCTGCACGGTGACCATGCTCAGTGCAGGTCCCTTTTTGCTCCTGGCCACCCTGGAAAGGTCTCGCAAGGTTGGAAGCTTCGGGGGATGAAAGAAAATTCAAGGGTTGCACTAAAAATGCAGAGCTTGGAGTTGGCTCCAAGGCAGCTGCTGGTGACGCCAGCTCAGATTTTTTACCCACTGGGGACATCTCCTGGTTCCCATCTCACCCGACTTCTCTTCTCTCCAAAGGCAGAGGGAGCCGGAGGGATGCAGGAGAGGAAGATGCTCCCCAGCCTAGGGCTGCCTCCTTCTCCCAGTCTCAACGAGGGATTTTAGGATGAAAGAAGCAGCTTTTGGGGTTGAACAGTGGGAAGGTACCAGCCCCACTCAGTGCTGGTCCTCTTGCCAGCAGCCTGTCCCACCCCATTACCCATCTCAGGGTGACCTGGGATGGGGTCCACAGACCAAGGGAGTGACTCCCCACCTACCCACAGGGTCATAGAGCGTAGTGTCAAGCCTCATGAACTCCAGCAGATGCTCCAGGATCTTCTCCGGCGTCCCAGCCATCACCAAGTACCTGGTGTGCAGAGCACCGGACACATCAGAGAAGGATGTGACAGCCCAGCTGGGCCACCAGGACACCAGGCTGGGCCACCAAACCACCCGATACAGCCGGTCAGCATGGCCTGGCACCTCCGATCCCACTCCAGGAACACAGTTCTCCGAGCAAGGGAAAGCAGAGGAGGCAGAGGGATTGGCTGTGGCTGCAGGGAGGGATGGGGACAGGCTGCTGTCACCTGCTGCTCCGGGCAGCGGCTGGCTGGCTGCTGCCACCCTGCAGGTTCTTCTGCAGGACGAGCACCACCTTCCCGTGCTCCTTCAGCCGCATGGTGTTGGCCTCCACATCCTAGGGAGAGAAACCAGCCTTCAGCCCAGTTTTGATCCATCAGGCTGGCTGGTTGCATCCCAAAATCCCCATACTTAGAATCATTGAATCACCAGGTTGGAAGAGATCCATCGGATCATCAAGTCCAACCATTCCTATCAATCACTAAACCATGTCCCTCAGTACCTTGTCCAATTCATAGAATCATAGAACAACCAGGTTGGAAGAGACCCATTGGATCATCTAGTCCAACCATTCCTATCAAACACTAAACCAAGTCCCTCAAGACCTCATCCACCTGTGCCTTAAACACCTCCAGGGAAGGTGAATCAACCACCTCCCTGGGCAGCCTGTTCCAATGCCCAATGACCCTTTCCATGAAAAACTTCCTCCTAATCTCTAGCCTAAATCTCCCCTGGTGGAGCTTGAGGCCATTCCCTCTTGTCCTGTCCCCTGACCCTTGGCAGAAGAGCCCAGCTCCCTCCTCTCTACAACCTCCTCTCAGGGAGTTGGAGAGAGTAATGAGGTCTCCTCTCAGCTTCTTCTCTAGGCTAAACACCCCCAGCTCTCTCAGATGTTCCTCATAGGGCCTGTTCTCCAGCCCCTTCCCCAACCTCATGGCTCTTCTCTGGACTCGCTCCAGAGCCTGAACATCCTTCTTGTGCTGAGGGGCCCACAACTGAACACAGGATTCAAGGAGCGGCCTCACCAGTGCTGAGTCCAGAGGGAGAATCACCTCCCTGGCCCTGCTGGTCACACCGTTTCTGATCCAAGCCAGGATGCCATTGGCCTTCTTGGCCACCTGGGTACACTGCTGGCTCATGGTCAGTCGCTGTCGCCCAACCCCCCCAGGTCCCTCTCCTCCTGGCAGTTTTCCAGCCAGGCTTCTCCCAGTCTGTAGCTCTGCTCAGGGTTGTTGTGCCCCAAGTGCAGGACGCGGCATTTGGCTGTGTTAGACCTCATCCCACTGGAGCACAGAGCTCCCCGACTCGGACCCAGCACCCTGCGAGCCCCCTGCCCACCTTGAGGATGCGGTTGAAGTCCTGCTTGTCCACGCGAAGGAAGTGGCAGTTGTTTTCCCTCAGGATGATGGTGGCAGCGCGGGGAGCGTCGTTCACCAGAGCCAGCTGCCCAAAGTCATCCCCCTCGTGCAAAGTGGCCACCAAACCCTGGAGGGACATCGGGAAGGGTGAGGGATGGGGTAGGAGCTCTCATCCCAACTAGGGGACAGTGACTGTAACAGGGAGGAGCTTTTGGTCAGGGAGAGCAGGGAGAGGATGAAGGGGAACGTTTCTGAGCTGGGAGATGGGAGATTGAGATGAGAACTTGGGAAGAAATTCTTCATTTTGAGGATTTTGCACAGGTTCCCCAGAGCAGGGGTGGTTGCCCCATCCCTGGAGGGGTTCAAGGGCAGGTTGGATGGGGCTTGGAGCCTCTGATGCAGTGGGAGGTGTCCCTGCCCAAGGCAGATGGGACTGGATGAGTTGTGAGGTCCCTTCTGATCTAACCCATTCCATGGTTGTATGACATGAGGTGTTTGCCACAGGGATGTGCCCACCTTGCCGTGGGTGACCACGTTCACTGAACCCTTCCAGATGATGTACCACGATGTGCCTTTATCTCCTTGGCTGAACACTGCAGGGGAAAAGGCCGTCAAAGAGGGAAACCCCAAAAAATTCAGCTCCCCCATCCCGAGTCCCCAGCCCAGTGCTCTGGTCCCCTCCATCCCTGGTCTTCCACGAGACAGCAGGAGCATCCGCATGGATGACAATGTCTCTAGCTTTCCTCTCCAGGCTGGGGACCCTTTTCTGGGGGCCTGACCAGACCTGGGAAGCTCCTGGGGTTCATAGAATCATAGAATAACCCGGTTGGAAGAGACCCACCGGATCATGAGTCCAACCATTCTTATCCGCCTGGTACACCACAGAACCCCCTGGGCACCCGATGGATCCTCTGAGAACCCCACAGATCCCCTGCTCTGTGACACTCACACACGGTGCCTGCTCTTGGGTGCGACTCGAACATCAGCACAGATGCCAGCTCCCGCTTCACCTACAGAGAGAGGCACCCACCTCAGTGTCACCCCAGCCTGGAGCTGAGCGAGGAGGGGACTTGTCTGGGGACAGGGCACAGGGTGGGGATGAGGCTCAGGGATGCTCAGCCAGGGAAGGATTTGGGGATGGGCAGCAGTTTGTGGGGTGGGGGTGACACGCTGTGGGGGTGCCAGGGAGAGCCTCACTCACCGAGTTGGAGAGATGAGCCACAGCTTTGATGTGGAGGAGTTCCTCGAAGATGAGCTCCAGCTCATCCTCCGTGCGCTGGGCTGGCCTGGGCAGGGGGAGCAGCCATCAGTGTCCCCTCTCCTCACCATGTCCTGGGGCACAGACACCCCTGTCCTGCACAAATACCCCCTTCCAGGCACAGACCCCTCTCTCCAGGCACAGACACCCTTCTCCAGGCACAGACATCCCTGTCCTGCACAAACACCCCTGTCTTGGGGAACAAACACCTATATCCAGACACAGACCCACCTCTCCAGGCACAGACACCCTATGTCCTGGGGCACAATCACCCGCCTCTAGGTACAGACCCCCCTCTCCAGGCACAGACATCCCTATCCCGGCTGGGCACCTGCTTTCTCCAGGCCATGGCAGAGATGCTCAAAGAATCATAGAATCACAGAACAACCAGGTTGGAGGAGGCCCATCAGATCATTGAGTCCAACCATTCCTATCAAACACTAACCCATGTCCCTCAGCACCTCATCCACCCGTCCCTTAAACACCTCCAGGGAAGGGGAATCAACCACCTCCCTGGGCAGCCTGTTCCAATGCCCAATGACCCTTTCCATGAAAAACCTCCTCCTCCACGATAAACACCCCCAGCTCTCTCAGCCGCTCCTCATAAGGTCTGTTCTCCAGCCCCTTCACCAGCCTCGTGGTTCTTCTCTGGACTCTCTCCAGAGCCTCAACATCCTTCTTGTGCTGAGAGGCCCACAACTGAACACAGGATTTGAGGAGCGGCCTCACCAGTGCTGAGTCCAGAGGGAGAATCACCTCCCTGGACCTGCTGGTCACACCATTTCTGATGCAAACCAGGATACCATTGGCCTTCTCGGGCCCCTGGGAACACTGTTGGCTCATGGTCAGTCGCTGTCGACCAACCCCCCCAGGTCCCTCTCCTCCTGGCAGCTTTCTAGCCAGACTTCTCCCAGTCTGTAGTTCTGCTCAGGGTTGTTGTGCCCCAAGTGCAGGACGCAGCATTTGTCCGTGTTAAACCTCATCCCATTGGACTCTGCCCAGTGGTCCAGCCTGTTTAGGTCCCTTTGCAGAGCCTCCCTACCCTCCAGCAGGTCACTTCATGCACACCAGGTCCCCAGCCCCTCACGGAACAGGGTTAAAATCAGCCCCGCGTGTCCCTGGTCACTGGCCACTCACGGCTTGCGCAGGGCCATGGTGAGCAGCGCATCAGGACCAAGCTGGGCCAGGAAAGCCAGTGCCTCCAGCAGCTCTTCCGCATCCCGGAGCCCAGCACCGGGCTCGGGGCTCAGCTCCAGCTCGGCAAAGCGGTAAAACTGGGTGTCCTTGTCCTGGAAATGCCACTCCTGCTTCACTGCAGGAGGAAGAGCCACGTGAGCTCATCCGTGCACCCAGGGGAGACCTCAGCAGCCCCCAGCGCACCCAGTTCTCGTCTTGGTGCCACTCACCGTGCGTCAGGACCCCTCCGTCCACCAGCACCTGGCAGACGCCGATGGCTTGGCTGCGGGTCTGGACGGCAAGCCCAGAGCTCAGCAGCCAGTCCACCAGCTCCTTCCCGGAGCAGCACTGCCTGCGAGAGGGAAGGATGGGAGAAACGTCCTCAAAAAGGGGGTGCAATGCCCAGCATTCCTGCTCAACCCCTGCTTGGGGTGGGCAGCACAAGTCCTGCTCCTCCTGGAGGAGCCCGACAGCTCCTGGTGCAGGAGGAGGTGTTGCTCATCCCACCTGTGGTGCCGCAGGTGATGCTTGTGGTCCCGGATGAGGCCTGGGCGGGTGCTGCTGAGGTGGATGAAGAGGAGCTTTCCTGCTCTCCAGATCTTCTCTGATGATGCCTGGGGGGTTGGAAGCAGATTCTCCAGCTTGGAAAGGAAGCAGGGAGGGCACGGACGAGGCAGAGCCCCCTCACGCTGACCCCTCGGACACTCAGCTGTGCCCCAACACCCTCCCCACCTCCATCACCCACCCCCAGGAATGCTTGAACCCAAAGGATGGAGCATCCCAGAGCTGAGCCAAGAACCCCAAGGTACGGGGGAGCTCCAGCCTCTCACCTCTCCCAACCTTCAAGGTGTTTTTCCATCTCCCCCCCACTCCCCTACCCAAATTCAAATTCAATTCCTTGTGCGTTTTCCCACACTACCCACCTGGGTAAGGCTGTGTCCATAGTCCAAGGTGGATTCAGTGTCCAAGAGTGGGGTCTGCAAGAGCAGAAAAGAAGAGGGTTGGTGGATGTGGGGGCTCTGCTGTGCCCCCTCTCACCCCTATTCACCCCAGAAGGGCTCCTGCCTCCCCAAGGAGCAGCTCAGCCTCAGCTGCTCCACACCAGGCAAGGATGGGACCATTCCTGCGTGTCCCCCAGCGCCAATCTCCTCAAAGCAAGGAGAAACCTTTACTCTGTGCAATCCTTGCTGAAAAGAGATGGACACGGGGGGACCGAACCCCCAGAACCAGCCCCCTGAGGTTATGGTTAAATCCAGACTGGAAAGCGCATTCCAGTGAGGGGCCTTGGAGACAAAAGAAGGGAGTTAAAGGTAAAATCTTTGCAAAGAGGGATCGAGGCCATTGGATTTGAGACACAGAGGTTGGTGGGTTGGTGGGGATGGTCCAAGACAGGCTTGGAGAACTGGAGGATCAGCTTGCAGAGGATGCCAAGGACTGGAATCACAGAAGCACCAGATTGGAAGAGACCCACCAGTCTAACCCTCCCCTGGTGGAGCTTGTCCCCAGCTGGATGGGGCTTGGAGCCCCTGATGCAGTGGGAGGTGTCCCTGCCCATGGCAGAGGGTGGGACCAGCAGGTCCAGGGAGGTTCTTCTCCCTCTGGACTCAGCACTGGTGAGGCCGCTCCTTGAATCCTGTGTTCAGTTGTGGGCCCCTCAGCACAAGAAGGATGTTGAGGCTCTGGAGAGAGTCCAGAGAAGAGCAACGAAGCTGGTGAAGGGGCTGGAGAATAGGCCCTATGAGGAGCAGCTGAGAGAGCTGAGGTTGTTTCTCCTGGAGAAGAGGAGGCTGAGAGGAGACCTCATTACTCTCTCCAACTACCTGAAAGGAGGTTGTGGAGAGGAGGGAGCTGGGCTCTCCTCCCAAGGGACAGGGGACAGGATGAGAGGGAATGGCCTCAAGCTCCACCAGGGGAGATTTAGGCTAGAGATTAGGAGGAAGTTTTTCACGGAAAGGGTCATTGGGCATTGGAACAGGCTGCCCAGGGAGGTGGTTGATTCCCCTTCCCTGGAGGTGTTTAAGGCACAGGTAGATGAGGTGCTGAGGGACATGGTTTAATGTTTGATAGGAATGGTTGGACTCGATGATCCGATGGGTCTCTTCCAACCTGGTTGTTCTATGATTCTATGACTGGATGGGCTTTGAGGTCCCTTCTAACCCAAACCACTCCATAAAGCCCATCAGAAGGTGCTTTTTCCTCCTTGTGCTTTTTTTCCTCCCTGTTTTTTCCCCTTGGGGAGGGGATGCTCCAGGGCAAAGCAGCGTAAGGAAGGGATGAGCCATCTCCCACCCCAGCTGCAGCCCCAACCCCGGTGGCCACACTCCCATCCAGGCGCTGCCCAGAGGGCTGAGGGCTCCCACACGACCACAGCCCTGAATAAACAAACTTTCATCTCGACTGCGTGTGCTGCATGAAGCATGGGACTGGGGAAGACTGGAGCACCCGTCAGACCTGTTCTCCGCTGCCCTGGCTGAGGCAGCCAAGGAGCTCTGAGCATTAACCCCCAGACAGCGCAAGTTTTGTCCTTCCTTGGGCTGTCTTCACCTCAGGGGAAAGGTTTTATGGTTCTGCTCATTTCTTTCTGGCTGTATGAGGTCTGCAGCGCTCTGGGCTGGTGGTGGAGGCAGTGGGCACTCAAACCATCGCATCTTCTGAGCCAGGTCCTCCTCAGATCTGCTGGCTCCAGGCTCCTTGGGAAGCTTGCGACTCCAGCAAGAGGGACAGACGGATGAAAGCCTCAATTAAGGATGCCAAGGGCATGAGTAATTAGCTGCAGAAGCCTCCTTTGCAAATTAATTCAAGGACAAAACAACTTGCCAGCAGCTGAGGGGAAAACAAACAGCCCTAGGACCTCCTGCTCCAGGCAGGGAGGGTGACAGAGGTAGATGCCCAATGGGTGCTCTGTGATCGCTCGGCTCAAACCCTCCCCAGCTCAGGCTTCTCCTTCCTTTCTTCCAGCTCTTTCCATACTCCTAGGACTTTCCCATCCTCCTCGGGACGGCTAGAGCTGCCAACCTGCCCCTAGCAGTTTGCATCCAGCTATGAGCAGATGGAAAACAAGAGGCTCCACAAACACAGCAGCTCCCTGGGGATGTTCCTGACCTGGCCGTGCTGCCGCTGAGGCTGGGACACGGTGACTTACTCACTCTGCAAACTTTCCTGAGCCTCGTGACCATCCCCATGGAACAGGAAACGCGGCGGCGACTGCAGAGTAAATGTTTGCAAATAGGAGCTGGGCTTGGAGCTGCTGCCCAGGGGACTGGAGGCTGGTGTTACCCCCTTGGGCGCGAGCGAAAGCGGCTCCGGGTCCCAAACAGCCTTCGCTGCTGCCTCGTAAGCGAGGCCTGTCCTTGAGGCAAGGAGCCAGGATATGTCACGGTCCCGCTCCGAGCTGCTCTCCCAAGGACACTGAAGGAGACTGAGAAAATTCCTGCTGGAGGATGAGCGCTTGGAGCCATTTCTCCCTCCTGGGGTTTTCTCCTTTGCTCCAAAACAAGTGCAGAATCTCACGGATGGCCCCAAAATTCCCTTGGTGGAGCATCCTTGCTCCCCAGGTCTTAGACCCACAGGATGCCCTCCCCCTCCTGCCTAATGGTCACAGCATCGGAACAGCTTCCTAAGGAGTTGCCTCTTTTCCATCTTCCTGCGGCCAGGACAGGCGGCCGCTGAGATCCTGCCTTTCTCCAGAAATCCGGCAGCGTCGGGCGGCCGGCCAAGGCCAGGAGCCACTGTTCTATGCTGGAGAGCTGCTTTTGTTTGGGATCGCAAGGAAAAACAACAGGAGTTATTTCAGGCTTTACGGCTCCGGAGAAAGTCCTCGCCCATCCGCAGGCTCCAAAGGGACGGCAGGGAGCCAGGGGCTTGAGGTTCGTCCAGGATGGGGAGCTCAGGGGATCCACTCTGTCCCCTCCAGCCTCTCCAGAGACACAGGGGGAACAGTCACAGTGACAATTGTCCTCTGGACAGGGTGAAGGAGGTGCTGGGCAGCAATGTCCTGCTGGTGGCAGGAGCCTCATGGAAAGGAGGAAGGGATTGATTTATTGGCACTGGGATCAGGCAAACGAGTCCCCAGAAGGGATGAGATGGAGCCACAACATGAGGAGGAGTTTCCAGGAGCCGTAGGCTTGAAGGAATTGGGACAAGGGACAGCCAGATACTTCCCCTCTCTCCACCTCTCCTCTACCTGCCCCAAGCCCAGTTCAATGTCCTGGATGAAGGCATCGAGTGCTCCCTGAGCAAGTTTGCGAGTGACACTAAGCTGGGTGGAAGCTGGATCTGCTGGAGGGTCGGGAGGCTCTGCAAAGGGATCTGAACAGGCTAGATCCATGGGCTGAGACCAATGGGATGAAGGTTAACAAGGCCAAATGGCAAATCCTGCACTTGGAGCACAACAACCCTGAGCAGCTCCAGACTAGGAGAAGTCTGGCTGGAAAGTGCCTGGAGGAGAAGGACCTGGGGGGGTAGGTTGAAGAGGAGCCAACAGGGGCCCAGGTGGCCAAGAAGGCCAATGGCATCTTGGCTTGGAGCAGACACGGTGTGGCCAGCAGGGCCAGGGAGGTGATTCTCCCTCTGGACTCGGTCCTGGGGAGACCTCTCCTCGAATCCTGGGGTCAGTTGTGGGCCCCTCAGCACAAGAAGGATGTTGAGGCTCTGGAGCGAGTCCAGAGAAGAGCAACAAAGCTGGTGAAGGGGCTGGAGAAGAAGAGGAGCGGCGGAGAGTTCCCTTTAAGTAAATTCACTTTTTGATTAAAAACACTTAAGCAGTGATGGAAGGCGAAGGTCACAAAGCTCAGTCCCTCACCAAGAGTGGGGACTGGATGCTATTTCCACCCTAGGGACGTCCCAGTAGCTCCTGGCCAGGGGACAACGTGGACCCAAGCAGGGAGGACGTGATGTTGAGTGTTGTCCTGCTGCCAAGCAACAAGTTTCTCCTAAAAGAAATGTCCAGAGCTGGTGGGGAGGGAACGTTTTGAACTCCGTGGCCCTACAGGGAAGAGCTTTTCCTGTTCACATGCTGCAGGTTGGGGTGTGCTGCCCGGGCGGCCGTGGGTTCCAGCACAATAGCACTGGGCTCGTTTCACGCCTGGCTGCCGGCTCCGCCTGGAGAAGGGGTTTGGACAGGTGGCTGAAGAAATATGCTCCTTGCATGCCTCACAGGCAGCAAAGCCCAGCGGGGAGAAGGGTGCGGGTCACGGATCACGGCACCTGCCAAACCAGAACTGTCCTATAGAGCCCGGATGGAAAAGGGGGGGCTGGAGAGAGCTGGGGGGTTCAGCCTGGAGAAGAGGAGGCTGAGGGGAGACCTCATAGAATCATAGAATCACCAGGTTGGAAGGGACCCATCGGATCTTCTAGTCCAACCATTCCTATCAAACACTAAACCATGTCACTCAGCACCTTGTCTACCCGTCCCTTAAACACCTCCAGGGAAGGGGAATCAACCACCTCCCTGGGCAGCCTGTTCCAATGCCCAATGACCCTTTCCGTGAAAAACCTCCTCCTAATCTCCAGCCTAAATCTCCCCTGGTGGAGCTTGAGGCCATTCCCTCTTGTCCTGTCCCCTGTCACTTGGGAGAAGAGCCCAACTCCCTCCTCTCCACAACCTCCTTTCCGGTAGTTGTAGAGAGTAATGAGGTCTCCTCTCAGCCTCCTCTTCTCCAGGCTCATTACTCTCTCCAACTCCCTGAGAGGAGGTTGTGGAGAGGAGGGAGCTGGGCTCTTCTCCCAAGGGACAGGACAAGAGGGAATGGCCTCAAGCTTCACCAGGGGAGGCTCAGGATGGACATCAGGAAAAAATATTTCATGGAAAGGGTGATTGGTCAGTGTCAGAAGCTGCCCAGGGAGGGGGTTGAGTCCCCTTCCCTGGAGGGGTTTAAGAGATGGGTGGACAAGGTGCTGAGGGACATGGGTTAGTGATTGATGGGAATGGTTGGACTCGATGATCCGGTGGGTATCTTCCAACAGGGTGATTATATGGTGACTCTAGATCAGGGCTGGAGGTGATGAGGAGCCTCGGAAAGCAGGGCTGGAGGGAGCAATCACCTTGGAAAGCAGAGTTGGAGGTGGCAAGGAGCCTCAGAAAGGGGCTGGAGGTGGTGAGAACCTTGGAAAGAGGTTGGAGGTGGCGAGAACCTTGGAAAGGGACTGGAAAGGGACCTAAACAGGCTAGACCGCTGGGCAGTGTCCAATGGCATGAGGTTTAACACGGCCAAATGCCGGGTCCTGCACAACAACCCTGAGCAGAGCTACAGACTGGGAGAAGTCTGGCTGGAAAACTGCCAGGAGGAGAGGGACCTGGGGGGGTTGGTCGACAGCCGACTGAGCATGAGCCAGCAGTGTGCCCAGGTGGCCAAGAAGGCCAATGGCATCCTGGCTTGGATCAGAAACGGTGTGACCAGCAGGGCCAGGGAGGTGATTCTCCCTCTGGACTCAGCACTGGGGAGGCCGCTCCTTGAATCCTGTGTCCAGTTGTGGGCCCCTCAGCACAAGAAGGATGTTGAGGCTCTGGAGAGAGTCCAGAGAAGAGTGACAAGGCTGGTGAAGGGGCTGGAGAACAGAACCTATGCAGCTGAGAGAGCTGGGAGGGTTTGTCCAGGAGAAGGGGAGGCTGAGGGAAGACCTCATTACTCTCTACAAGTACCTGAAAGGAGGTTGTAGAGAGGAGGGAGCTGGGCTCTTCTCCCAAGGGACAGGGGACAGGACGAGAGGGAATGGCCTCAAGCTCCACCAGGGGAGATTTAGGCTGGAGATTAGGAGGAAGTTTTTCCCAGAGAGGGTCATTGGTCAGTGTCAGAGGCTGCCCAGGGAGGTGGTTGATTCCCCTTCCCTGGAGGTGTTTAAGGGACGGGTGGATGAGGTCTTGAGGGACTTGGTTTAGTGTTAGATAGGAATGGTTGGACTAGAAGATCCGATGGGTCTCTTCCAACCTGGTTGTTCTATGATTCTATGATTGTAGTGGCTTCACCAAGGCCTCTGCCCAGCCCCATGCAGGAGGGGATGCTGCGAGGGGCATCGGGAGGTGACAGCAGCTCAGGGTTGTCCTCAGCTCATGTTGACCCTCGGGGTGCAGGGTCCTCGGCTCAGGGTCAGTCCCAGGAGCGGGATGGGGGGTGTCCCTGGCTGGGTGTGGGTGGTGCTGGGGGGTCCCCCAGGCGCTCTGCCCCCTCCCTCCCTCCCTCGCCGCCCCCACTCACCCAGCGGATGCCCTGGATGGTGGGCAGGCTGCCCCCCTCGCCCTCCAGCCGGATCTCGTAGCTGCAGCTCCGGAACAAATGCATCTTCTCGAGCAGAAGCGGGAGTCGGGGGCCGGTGGCACCGGGGGGGGCGGCAGCCAGGACCCCCGGCTCCAGCACGACTCGCAGCGGGCCCTGCCGCCTCCGGGAAAACGGGGGAAACGGGGAAACCGATGCTCCTGGGGTTCCCTATGCTCTCGGGGCTCCCGGTGTTCCCGGTGCTCCCAATGCTCCCTGTGCACCCAGGTCTCCCGGTGCTCCCGACGTTCTTATGGTTCCCGGGGCTCTGGGGGTTCCCAATGTTCCTGGGGCTCTGGGGGCTCCCGGGGCTCCCGATGCTCCCGGTGCTCCAGACGTTTTTAAGGCTCCCGGTGCTCTCAAGTGCTCTGGGGGTTCCCAATGTTCCTGGTGCTCTGGAGGCTCCCGGTGCTCAGGGCGTTCCCGGTGCTCTGGGGGCTCCCGGTGCTCTCAGTGCCCCCCAGTGCTCAGAGGGTTCCCTGTGCTCTGGAGGCTCCCGGGTCTCTCGCTGCTCCCGTTGCTCTGGGGGTTCCCGGTGTTCCCGGTGCTCTCAGTGCTCTGGGGGTTCCCGGTGCTCCCGGTGTTCTCAGCGCTTCCCGTTGCTCCCGGGTCTCTCGCTGCTCCCCTTGCTCAGGGGGTTCCCGGTGCTCTCAGTGCCCCCCGGTGCTCAGAGGGTTCCCGGTGCTCTCGCTGCTCCCGTTGCCCTGGGAGCTCCCGGGGTTCCCGGTGCTCTGGGGGCTCCCGGAGCTCTCAGTGCCTCCCGGTGCTCAGGGGGTTCCCGGTGCCCCCGATGTTCTCAGCGCCCCCCGTTGCTCCGGGGGCTCCCGGCCGCCCCCCAGCCCGGTCCCCGGAGCCCCGAGCGGCTTCATCGGGAGCCGCCGAGCGGAGGCGAAAGCAGCGCAGGGAGGGACGGGAGAGAGAGCCGGGTGCGCCCCGCCCCGGGACAACAACCCCGCCCGAACCCCACCCCCCACGGCCTTTTAGGGGCTCCTCCAGCCTTTTGGGGACACCCCCCCCCCCCAACTCCCCCCCTTCTGACCATCCTGGGAGGGACATGGTGAAGCCCCATCCAGCCTGAGCCCTGTGTGTCCCCCAGGGGACTCCAGGACTCCCCCTGCCCTTCCCCTGAGCACCCCAACAAGTCCTTGGGAACTGGGGTGACTCCAGGAGCTCCTTCCCCTGAGCTTCCCAATAAGTCCCTGGGAACTGGGGTGACTGTAGGAGCCCTCTTGCTCTTCCCCTGAGCTCCCCAACAAGTCTCTGGGAACTGAGGTGACTCCAGGAGCTCCTGCTCTTCCTCTAAGCTTCCCAACAAGTCCTTGGGAACTGGGGTGGCTCTAGGACCCCCCGTGCCCTTTCCCTGAGCTCCCCAACAAGACCCTGGAAACTGGGGTGACTCCAGGACCCCCCCTGCCCTTCCCCTGAGCTCCTCAACAAGTCCCTGGGAACTGGGGTGACTTCAGGAGCTCCTGCCCTTCCCCTGAGCACCCCAATGAGTCTCTGGAAACTGGGGTGACTCCAGGAGCTCCTGCTCTTCCCCTGAGCTTCCCAACAAGTCCCTGGGAATTGGGGTGACTCCAGGAGCCCCCCCCACCCCACCAAGATGCCAGGAATTGGAGAACCACCACCTTGGCTGTCCCCATGGCACTCAGACGGGATGGCTGGGGCAGGGGGGAACTGGGCACACTGGTGATGGGAACTGGGAGGTGATTTATCCTGGGGAGGGGACCCAGGAGTCCGACTGGGGAAGGACAGAGGAGCAGACCTGGCGTGAGGCCCTGGGAGAGTGTTCGTGCTAAAAAGAAAGCCTTTATGTGCCAAAAGGACCTTTAACTTTTGAAAGAAACTCCCATTTTTACAGAATAATAGTAAGAAAAGTGATACAGAAGTGTCGATATTTCAATCAGCCCCAACCAGCAAAGTGAGGAGAAATGGCAACTGGATCCAAGCAGCATCCTTGATGCTCTCCAGCTCCCTTGATCAGACACCCCAGGGAACGTGGGGTCACACCAGGCTCCTCAGGACGTCACCTCCTCGGGGCCACCCCACGTGGCATCTCCAGCATCTCCCAGCGTGGCCTTGGGCGAATCCCTGTGCAGCCATGCCGGACAGGGACAGGAATTTTTCCTCCCACGGAGCGCTCGGAGGCAGGGAAGGTGTTTTCTTCCTGGACCCCCTGGGGCTGCTGCACTCGGACTCCCAACAGCCACTCATGAGAAATTATAGAGCTCGAGAACCTTGCTGTGAGCTCTGTCCCTGCTTCCACTGGGTCCCAAACCATCCACAGTTCTTTGGTCCAGGCTCTCCAAGCCAAAGGGCTCCCAGTCTTCATCACTGGGAACACCTACTGGTTCCAGCAGGGCAGGGAGAGCTGGAGCGATGCAGGGGCTGGATGAGGCTGGGGGCTGCCTGGAAAACACTTCACTGAGTGGCGATGAAAATGCACAATCATAGAGTCACCAGGTTGGAAGAGACCCACTGGATCTTCGAGTCCAACCGTTCCCATCAATCACTAACCCATGTCCCTCAGCACCTCGTCCACCCGGCCCTTAAACCCCTTCAGGGAAGGTGAATGAACCACCTCCCTGGGCAGCCTCTAACAGTGACCAATGACCCTTTCTGTGACGTATTTTTACCTTATGTTCAGCCTAAACCTCCCCTGGTGCTTGAGGCCATTCCCTCTCATCCTGTCCCTTGGCAGAAGAGCCCAGCTCCCTCCTCTCCACAATCTCCTCTCAGGCAGTTGTAGAAAGCAATGAGGTCTCTCCTCAGCCTCCTCTTCTCCAGGATAACCCCCTCTAGCTCTCTCAACAGAGAGAGTTCCCCATCCTGTAGCGCTGCTGATGCAGTTTCCCAGCTGAGGCTGCAAGGACAAAGCAGAGGTGGGTGGGTTGGATGGAGGTGGCAGAACCTGGCAACTTGGGACACGATAGAAATAGGTACAAAACTCCCTAACTGATGATTCTACTGCAAGAGTTGCATCTTCTGTACCCCTGTCTTGAAACCTGGAGCATGCACAGAGCGAGTCCAGGAGGTGCAGGATCCTCCTGGCCCTTCTCATGGGTAGTTTATGCTTTAACATCATTAAAGATCCTCCTTTCCCAGAAAGCCACCAGTGCCAAAAGCTTCTCCCTGGTCTGAGCCCCAGGCTGCAGCCACAGGCCAGAGCTGGGAGCAATGTAGGGATGGCTGCACAGGGTCTGCTGCAAAATAGAGCTGGGATTGCTGCTCCAGCACCTCGTCCCAGCAAGCCAAGGCTTCTCCCTGCGATCCCACCTTGTCCCTTGGAGCTGTGTGTGCACCTCCACCCGCATGTGTGCATCAAATGCCGGGTCCTGCACTTGGGGCACAACAACCCTATGCAGAGCTACAGACTGGGAGAAGCCTGGCTGGAAAACTGCCAGGAGGAGAGGGACCTGGGGGGGTTGGGCGACAGCGACTGACCATGAGCCAGCAGTGTGCCCAGGGGGCCAAGAAGGCCAATGGCATCCTGGCTTGTATCAGAAATGGTGTGACCAGCAGGGCCAGGGAGGTGATTCTCCCTCTGGACTCAGCACTGGTGAGGCTGCTCCTTGAATCCTCTGTTCAGTTGTGGGACCCTCAGCACAAGAAGGATGTTGAGGCTCTGGAGAGAGTCCAGAGAAGAGCAATGAAGCTGGTGAAGGGGCTGGAGAACAGAACCTATGAGAAGCGTCTGAAAGAGCTGGGGGTGTTTATCCTGGAGAAGAGGAGGCTGAGAGGAGACCTCATTACTCTCTACAACTACCTGAAAGGAGGTTGTAGAGAGGAGGGAGCTGGGCTCTTCTCCCAAGGGACAGGGGACAGGACAAGAGGGAATGGCCTCAAGCTCCACCAGGGGAGATTTAGGCTGGAGATTAGGAGGAAGTTTTTCACACAGAGGGTCATTGGGCATTGGAACAGGCTGCCCAGGGAGGTGGTTGATTCCCCTTCCCTGGAGGTGTTTAAGGGACGGGTAGATGAGGTCTTGAGGGACTTGGTTTAGTGTTTGATAGGAATGGTTGGACTAGAAGATCCGATGGGTCCCTTCCAACCTGGTTGTTCTATGATTCTACGATCTGCGTGCAAGTGCATCCCTCCCACTCGTGTGCATCCACTTGCACGTGCATCTTCCTATCCACGTGTGCATCTCCCCATCCACCTCTGCGTCTCCCCAACCTGCATGCACCCCCCTCCCATGCTGCTCCAAGTCCGCCAGGAGGACTCCGATGTTCTTTTCCCAGCCATCCATCTGCTCTGGGTGGTGTTGGGTGTGCGATGTACACACCATAATAAACGCACCCGGGCTCCCAGCGCAGCCGTTCACAGCCCCTCCCAGCCCCTGCAGCCCATGATAAAGGCAAGTTCCCTGGCTGCAGCCCCTATTCCGTCGAAGGAGACTTTGGCACCAGCCAAGGCAGCTTGGGGTTCAAGAAAACCTCTCTCTTGCTCCACTGCCTGCTGCCGGTTGGCAAAGCTCATCTGGAAGCACTTCTCGAGAGCTGCTCCTGCTCTCAAGGAGCTGGTGCTGTGATGGAAAAGCTTTTGGGGGCAGTGGGCCAGGATCTGGCCTCAGCACCGCACCAAGGGAGGCTGCTGGCTCAGCTGTTGCAGGGAGGAACCTTTGGAAAGTTCCCCGGCCTGATGGAAAATGCTCTGGGCCGCTCGGCACTTTGCACATCAAGGATCTGCTCACCTTGGACGGGCCCTTGGGTCTCTGCTGACATGGGCGGGGGATCCCTGCCTTGTGCAGACATGCCCCCCCCATGCAAATTAGGGCCAATTAAGAGAAGGAGGAAGAGGTCTGAAGAAGGAGGGAGGCCTGGGGGAGCCCCACCCCAGTGGCTGCCTGCAGATGCAGCACAATGCTCCGAGGATGGGACACCTGCACTGGCCCCACCATGGACTGCGGGTGGATCCTCTTCCTCTTTTCGCATCTTGGCTGATGCTTCCACCATCCCATCCCACACCATTCCACTCCACCCTATTCCACTCCACTCCATCCCATCCCACCTCATCCCACTCCACCCCATCCCACTCCATCCCACTCCACCCCATCCCATCCCACTCAATTCCATCCCAACCCACTCCACTCCATCCCATCCCACCCCAGTTCATCCCATCCCACTCCATTCTGGCTACTGTGGATGTCGCTGGAGGTCTGAATCCCTCAGGAAATCAGGTGTTAGTGTCGCATCACGGGCCAGTGCGAGGTCCAGCCTCTCCAGAGATGGCAGCTCTTCCAGCCCCAAACTGGCTCCATCCAGCCCAGTGTCCTGTCTTTACTGGACCAGTAAGGCACTCTGGGGATGGGCTGAGAGAGCAGTACTCAGTAGGGCTCTGATGTCCACCCTGACCCTCCCCCGGCAGAGCTCAAGGCCATTCCCTCTCGTCCTGTCACTTGGGAGAAGAGCCCAGCTCCCTGCTCTCCACAACCTCCTCTCAGGGAGTTGCAGAGAGCAATGAGGTCTCCCCTCAGCCTCCTCTTCTCCAGGATAAACCCTCCCAGCTCTCTCAGCTGCTCCTCTTCTTCTCCAGCCTCTTCACCAGTTTCGTTGCTCTTCTCTGCACTCGCTCTAGAGCCTCAACATTTTTCTTCCACAACTGACCCCAAGATTTGAGGAGCTCTCTCCCCAGGACCAAGTCCAGAGTGAGAAGAACCTCCCTGGCCCTGCTGGCCACACCGTGTCTGATCCAAGACAAGATGCCCTTGGCCTTCTTGGCCCCCTGGGCCCCTACTGCCTCCTCTTCAACCAACACCCCCAGGTCCTTCTCCTCCATTCACCAGCTCTACCAATCATCAGCACCCAACCCCCCCAGCTGCTGCTGCCCCTACAGCTTTTCCAGGTGCAGGAATGCTGGAGGTGCAGGAATTCCAGAAGATCTCAACCAAGCTGCAGCCACCTGCCCAGCCGATGTGCTGGGTCCCCACCTTCAGCCACAGGGACACGTTTCCAACCTGTCTGTGCCTGGTTGACTTCGTACAGGGAGCTCCTACCTTGCCATAAAATGCAAACAGAGCAGCTCTGCTTTATCTAACTCCTTATCACTGTATTTAACTTTTATCTGCGCTTGAATAATAATTAATCTCCCGGAGCAGGTAGGCTGGGCCCCGTGGAAATGCACCTACCCTGCTGAGTGTGTTCAGCTCATGGGACCGGCTGGAGCCAGGTGACTTTGCAGAAGGAGACTTTTGTGCAGCTGCTCGTCTTTCTCTGTGGTGCTGGTGTCGGTGCAATTGGCTCTTTGACCCCTCGAATCCCATCAGTGCTCAGATCTGACCCTCTGCTCCACTCCTGTCAGATTCCACCTGTGTCCAGTTCTGGAATCCCCGACAGAAGAATCATAGAATCATAAAACAACCAGGTTGGAAGGGACCCATCGGATCTTCTAGTCCAACCATTCCTATCAAACACTAAACCAAGTCCCTCAAGACCTCATCCACCCGTCCCTTAAACACCTCCAGGGAAGGGGAATCAACCACCTCCCTGGGCAGCCTCTGACACTGACCAATGACCCTCTGTGTGAGGTTCCTCCTAATCTCCAGCCTAAATCGCCCCTGGTGGAGCTTGAGGCCATTCCCTCTCGTCCTGTCCCATGTCCATTGGGAGAAGAGCCCAGCTCCGTCTTCTCCACAACCTCCTCTCAGGTAGTTGGAGAGAGTAATTAGGTCTCCTCTCAGCCTCCTCTTCTCCAGGCTAAACACTCCCAGCTCTCTCAGCTGTTCCTCATAGGGCCTGTTCTCCAGCCCCTTCCCCAGCTTTGTGGCTCTTCTCTGGACTTGCTCCAGAGCCTCAATATCTCAAGAGAAGATGGAACTGCTGGAACAGGTCCAGAGGAGGCCATGGAGATGATCCGAGGGCTGGAGAACCTGCCCTAGGAGGACAGGCTGAGAGAGTTGGGGTTGTTCAGCCTGGAGAAGAGAAGGCTCTAGGGAGACCTTAGAGCAGCTTCCAGTATGGAAAGGGGCTCCAGGAAAGATGAGGAGGATCTTTTTACAAGAGCCTGGAGTGATAGGATGAAGGGGAATGGCTTTAAATTGGAAGAGGAAAGATTTAGATGAGTGGTGGCTGCTCCATCCCTGGAGGGGTTCAAAGCCAGGTTGGATGGGGCTTGGAGCCCCTGAGCCAGCGGGAGATGTCCCTGCCCATAGGGTCAGAAGTGGATGACCTTTAAGGTTCCTTTCAATCCAAACCGTTCAATGATTCTACAATCTTCTATGACATGGACTGGGAGGGTTGCTCAGCCCTCAACAAACCTTCCAGGTTTGATCTGTGTGTTTCAGGACTCGGATAATTCATGAGAATGGCTGTTGTTGTGCATATTTTGGCCAAAAAACCCCACCAGACTCCCATTTCATGGGGAGTTCAATGCAGAACTGGTTCAGTGGTGCTGTCATCTCTGGGCTCACTGTGATTTACTGCCCTGTGTTGATGCTCCAGGCATGGGCAGCTCAACCCTGTGGACAGGCTGAGTCCCTTGTTTCAATCCTGGAGCCAGGGGCTCACTGCTGCTCGTTGCCTCCCTGCTGTTCGTTAGCACAAATCATTAATTTCAGGGCTGTTCTGACATCCCCTCTGCTACCCCTGATCACCAAGGGACCTCAGAGGCAGCTCCTCGGAGCCAAACCTCCAGCCAGACGTGCCTGTTCCCTGGGAGATGAGAAGCTCCCTGGGGTCTTCCCTGTGACCGGTGCTCCCATTTGGCGTCTCTACAATCAACTCCATCAGTGGGATTGGGAAACCCTCCCTGGCCCCTTCCCAGGGGCTGTAAATAGTGGGACAGGCAGGACTGGTGTTTGCTCCTCCTCATAGCCCTGGCTCCCCTTCTCCAGGCAAACTCACCTCCCTCGGTGGTGGAGAGGACACTGGGGCTGGGGCAGGCACTGTATTTCGTGCTCATTTCCTTGGTTGAGAGGTTTGGCATCCCCAGTGTGAGTGCCCAGACGTCGCCTACAGCCTGAAGCTTTAAATAGTTGAGAATAAATAAAGGTGGCAGTGGAAATAGTCTATCCTGGGGCGATGCTGAGGACTGGGATGGAAGCAGTGGGAATAGTCTATCCTGGAGCGATGCTGAGGACTGGGATGGAAGCAGTGGGAATAGTCCATCCTGGAGTGATGCTGAAGACTGGGATGGGGTGGAAGCAGTGGGAATAGTCCGTCCTGGGGTGATGCTGAGGACTGGGATGGGTTGGAAGCAGTGGGAATAGTCTATCCTGGGGTGATGCTGAGGACTGGGATGGAAGCAGTGGGAATAGTCTGTCCTGGGGAGAGGCTGAGGACTGGGATGGAGTGGAAGCAGTGGGAATAGTCTATCCTGGGGTGATGCTGAGGACTGAGATGGAAGGAGTGGGAATAGTCTATCCTGGGATGATGCTGAGGACTGAGATGGGGTGGAAGCAGCGGGAATAGTCTCTCCTCGAGTGATGTTGAGGACTGGGATGGAAGCAGTGGGAATAGTCCATCCTAGAGTGATGCTGAAGACTGGGATGGGGTGGAAGCAGTGGGAATAGTCCGTCCTGGGGTGATGCTGAGGACTGGGATGGGGTGGAAGCAGTGGGAATAGTCTATCCTGGAGTGATGCTGAGGACTGGGATGGGTTGGAAGCAGTGGGAATAGTCTATCCTGGGGTGATCCTGAGAACTGGGATGGAGTGGAAGCAGTGGGAATAGTTTATCCTGGAGTGATGCTGAGGACTGGGATGGGGTGGAAGCAGTGGCCAGGGGGTAACATCCAAGGGTGATGCTGTGGGGATGTTCTGCTCCTTCAGTGGGGATCACTGGCAGCTTGAGCTCCTCCAATCTAGCCTCAAAAAGCCTCTCTAGGCATTCTCTGGAGTGTTTTCTCAGCCTTTTCCCTCTGTCTGCAAGATCTACGAGGCCATCTGAAAGCCCCCTCCATCTCCAGGCTCCTTTCGGCTTCTTCCATAAATCAAATAGGGGATAAAATAGCATTCCAGGAAGGCGACAGGGCTGGTTTTCTGTGGGAAAAGCAGCAAACGCTGAGTGTCAGCCCCGAGTAAAGCTCGTGAGATGTCAAGCAAGTGCTCTTTATAGCTCCAGGTCTGGCCTTTCCCAGCGAGGAGTGGGCACGGCAGCTCCCAGGGGACACCCCAAGGTCCCCCCGGCGCTGGGTGCCTCTCGGGGTTGAGGTGGCGATGGGTTTGCACAGGGATGGGGTAACAGCACAGGCAGAAAGCTGAGCACAAGGCTCTCTTGTGAGGTCCGTGAGCTGAGCTGTGGGTTTGGGTTGAGCAGCTGTGGGTGGCCTTGATCCGAGGGGTGGAAACCTCCGGCAGGTGGAGGCAGATGAGATGGAAATCAGGAACTGGGGAAAGGAGGAGCAACCACGTCAGATGCTGATAGAGACAGTCCTGCTCAGCAGCTCAGATTTAGCCTGATTGCATTTCTCAACCTGAAGCTATTTTTCTTTTAACCTCTCGACCCAAACCAGGCTTCCCGTCTCACAAAATCCTAGAATCCTAGAATCCTAGAACAACCAGGTTGGAAGAGACCCATGGGATCATTGAGTCCAACCATTCCTATCAAAAACTAAACCATGTCCCTCAGGACCTCATCTACCTGTGCCTTAAACACCTCCAGGGAAGGTGAACCATCATGGAATGGTTTGGGTTGGAAGGGACCTCAAGGCCCATCTAGTTCCAACCCCAGGGGCAGGGACACCTCCTGCTGCATCAGGGGCTCCAAGCCCCATCCAGCCTGGCCTTGGACCCCTCCAGGGATGGAATCCTGGGGTTCTGGTTGATGACAAGAAGGAATCATGGAATCAAATAATGCTTTGGGTTGGAAGGGACCTCAAAGCTCATCCAGCTCCAACCTCAGGGACACCTCCCACTGGACCTGGTTGCTCCAGGCTCCATCCAACTTGGTCTTGAACCCCTCCAGGGATGGGGCAGCCACCCCTGCTCTGGGCAACCTGGGCCAGGGCCTCCTCACCTTAATCCCGAAGAATTTCTTCCTCATGTCTAATCTAAATCTTTCCCTTTCCAATTTAAAGCCATTCCCCCTCATCCTATCGCTCCAGGCTCTTGTAAAAAGTCTCTCCCCAGCTTTCCTGGAGACTCTTTCAGTCCTGGAAGCTGCTCTAAGGTGTTCCTGGAGCCTTCTCCAGGCTGAACAACCCCAACTCTCAGCCTGTCCTCATATGTCAGGTTCTCCAGCCCTTGGATCATCTCCATGGTATCCTCTGGGCTTGCTCCAGCAGTTCCATCTCCTCTTATTTTGGGGATTCCGGATGTGGTGGGATTCTGCACGTTCCTCGTCCTGGTCATCACCAAACACCAGTGTAAGTACTTTTCTCGCAGGAGGCAACTGGGAGGGATGTCGAGCGATGCTGGGAATGACTGGGATTGGGTGTGGTGGAAGAGAAGAGCCTGCAAAGCAGAGCTGGGGTCTGGATCAGAGAATCATGGGATGGTTCGGATTAGAAGGGGCCTCAAAGCCCATCCAGTTCCACCACCTCCCACTGGATCAAGGGCTCCAAGCCCCGTCCAACCTGGCCTTGGTTCATCTCCAGCGATGGGGCAGCCTGGGCCAGGGCCTCCCCACCCTCACAGCAGAACATTTCTTCCTAAGATCTCATCTCAATTTCCCCTCTTTCAGCTCAAAATCTTTCCTCTCATCCTGTGCTCCCTGATCGAGAGCCCCTCCCCAGCTTTCCTGGAGCCCCTTTCAGTGCTGGAAGCTGCTCTAAGGTCTCCCCAGAGCCTTCTCCAGGCTGAACAACCCCAATTCTCTCAGCCTGGCCTCATATGGCAGGTTCTCCAGCCCTCGGATCATCTCCGTGGCCTCCTCTGGCCTCGCTCCAACAGTTCCATCTCCTCTTCTGTTGGGGATTCCAGAACTGGACACAGGTCTCATGAGAATGGAGAGGAGAGGGAAAACCCTATGCTTATGTTTATCTCCTTGTAGAAATAACACATATTTTTGCAGAGATTTGGACCTTGACCCTTCCCTCTGGCACCAGGTTGCGCAGAGCAGGATCTTTCTCCTGGTTCTGCCTGCAAAGCCGCAGCAGCAGCTGGGAAGCAGCCGGATTTACCGGATGAGGGATCGTCTTCCTCCTCCTCCCTAGGTGGGAAAGGCTGGATGGTGACTGGAACTGGGAACAAAAGGAGGAAAACCCTGCGAGCTGGGGGTTGTTTTCAGAGAGCTGGGAGCAGGCTGGTATTTTATCCCACTCAGCTCTTGAGAATTTGTCCTTGAGGCTTTTGTTTTCCTCCTTTAAAGAAGCATCTCAGGGATGAGAATAACTGGGGAAAGGAAGGATTTCGACTCTGTGAATAAAACAGGGACTCAAAGACAAAACGAAGAAGGAAAAAAGGAATTGGAGAGGTCTCAGCCCTTCCTGGTTTGAAGGAGGGGTTACAAAGGCTGCCTTCAAATGCCCTTTGGGAAAAAATATTGTTGTTCCTTCTCCTCTCCTTAACCCCCCTCAGCCCCTACCTCCCTCCAGCCTCCTGCTGGTTCCTCAAGGTCTCCCCAGGCTCCCACCCGATTCTGTTCTCCATGAAATCCATAGTGGTTTGTAATCCGGTTTCTGGGGCTGGGGGACATGGTCCTGGAGGTGCCACCAAGTCAAGTCACCGTGTCTCAGTGACTCCCTGTCTCATAGAATCATAGAATCATAGAACAACCAGGTTGGAAGAGACCCATTGGATCATCGAGTCCAACCATTCCTATCAAACACTAAACCAAGTCCCTCAGGACCTCATCCACCCGTCCCTTAAACACCTCCAGGGAAGGGGAATCAACCATCTCCAATCATCAGATGATTTGGTAGCTCAGTGACTCCACATCTCCATGTTTCGGAGTCTCCTTGGGGTCTAAAGGACTTTGTAAGGCAAAGCCTCTTAACGTGGACATTTGCAACAGGGAAAACTGATCTTGAGTCTGGTTTTCTTCCTCAGGTTGATCCAAATCCAAAAATTAGACCTGCTTGGGACTGTCCTCTGCACCGAGACATTGGCAGCGTGAGGGATTGAGTTAGGATGGTTGGACTCGATGACCCAATGGGTCTCTTCCAACCTGGTTGTTCTATGATTCTATGATTCTAGGGTTAGGGCTAGGGGTGGGTTTAGGAGTGGATTTGGCTTAGGAGAAGCCCCAGCACCCTCCTGCCTGCAAAATCCATGGACTTCATGTCCTCCTGCTTTTCCCAATTGAAACCTGCCACTTCCAGACCAACCACCACAGGAATTCTTGGGGATGTCAGGATATTTTGTCTGTGAAGGGAGGTGGAAACCATCCTTCTCTGGAGGGCTGATGAGGAGCCCCGGCTGGACTCAGATCTGAGGTGTTTACAGCTCTTTGGAGAGGCAAATCTGGGAATCGCGTTTCAGGAAGGATTAGAAGCTGCAAACGAGGTATGGAAATACCGGGAGAACAAGATGCATCATGCTTAGAGCATGATAATTAAAGGAGGATGAAATGCAACCACCTGGGAGACCGAACCCTTCCTTCCTCAAAGAGCAGTATCATGGCCACAGCAAAGTAGAATTATGGAATAATTAAGGTTGGAAAAGACATCTAAGCCCATCCAGTCCAACCGTCAACATGACCCTACCGTGTGGACTGAATCCTGTCCCCAGGTGCCACACCTACACGATTTTCGAACCCCTCCAAGGATAGAGGCTCCCCCACTGCCTCTGCAGGGCTTCACCAGTCTCTCAGGGAAGGAATTTTTCCTAATATCCAATCTAAAACTCTCCAGGCACAAGGTGGGACACGCTGAGGACACTGCATGTGATCAGCACCCGACTGGATCATAGAATCATAGAATCATAGAATCACCAGGTTGGAAGAGACCCACAGGATCATTGAGTCCAACCATACCCATCAAACACTAACCCATGTCCCTCAGGACCTCATCCACCCGTCCCTTAAACACCTCCAGGGAAGGGGAATCGACCACCTCCCTGGGCAGCCTGTTCCAATGCCCAATGACCCTCTGTGTAAAAAACTTCCTCCTAATCTCCAGCCTAAATCTCCCCTGGTGGAGCTTGAGGCCATTCCCTCTTGTCCTGTCCCCTGTCCCTTGGCAGAAGAGCCCAGCTCCCTCCTCTCTGCAACCTCCTCTCAGGGAGTTGGAGAGAGTAATGAGGTCTCCTCTCAGCCTCCTCTTCTCCAGGATAAACCCCCCCAGCTCTCTCAGATGCTCCTCATAAGGCCTGTTCTCCAGCCCCTTCACCAGCTTTGTTGCTCTTCTCTGGACTCTCTCCAGAGCCTCAACATCCTTCTTGTGCTGAGGGGCCCACAACTGAGCACAGGATTCGAGGAGTGGTCTCCCCAGTGCTGAGTCCAGAGGGAGAAGAACCTCCCTGGACTTGCTGGTCACACCATTTCTGATCCAAGCCAAGATGCCCTTCGCCTTCTTGGCCCCCTGGGCACACTGCTGGCTCATGGTCAGTCGCTGTCGACCATCACCCCCAGGTCCCTCTCCTCCTGGCAGCTTTCTAGACAGACTTCTTGCAGTCTGTAGTTCTGCTCAGGGTTGTTGTGCTCCAAATGGAGGGCCTGCCATTTGACCGTGTTAAACCTCATCCCATTGGACTCAGCCCATGGATCCAGCCTGTTTAGGTCCCTTTGCAGAGCCTCCCTTCCCTCCAGCAGATCCGCACTTGCACACAGCTTTGTGTCATCTGCAAACTTGCTCAGGGAGCACTCGATGCCTTCATCCAGGTCATTGATGAAGACATTGAACAGGGCTGGAGCCAGCACTGAGCCCTGGGAAATCCCACTTGGAACTGGCCTCCAGTTACAAGATCAACCTCCATCCCCACCACTCTCCTATTGGACTCAATGATCTATTCGGTATCTTCCAACCTGGTTATTCTATGATTCTATGATTCCTCCAACCTGGTTATTCTATGATTCTACAACTCCTCCTCAAGCTCCAATCCCCTCAGTGATCCCGAAGGCTAACACGACTCTAGTTCCAGTTAAACCTCGACAATTAAAATAATACCTATAGCTGTTTCCTTTTCAACACACACACAAAAAAGTGTATGATAACTGGTGCTAATTCCAGAATAGCTGCTAATTCCATACCAATTAGGAGATAAAACACGGCAGCGGAAGCGCTTATTAAATTACAAATCATGCCGCCTAAATCCGAAGGTTATTTAACGCCGGAGCGTTGCAGAAAGGCGCTCGCCAAACTGCGTCGGGATAATAACGTCACGGTGGAAGGAGCATTAATCAAAGTAATGAAAATATAAATTAGGAAAGGCTTAGCCAATAAAAAGGAAATATATATAGTCTGAGGAAAAGAAATACATAAAGTGGCTACATTAAAGAATAAACCAACAGGCAGGGAGAGCGGTAATTTAGAGCCGTTTTCCCCAGAATCGTATTTTCGACACCAATTTGTTATCTTGTCCTGGTAAAGCGAAGAGATGATAAATAGAAAAGATTTCTTCTGTTACCATCTGGCAGCAAAGGCGACGTCAGGAACACAAAGAGCTCAGCCCTTTCTTCTTGAGATGCTGCTGTGCAAATGAGCTAAAGCCGATCACAGATATTCGTGAAACAAAGCTAAAATAGGCGGAAATGTTGGAAACATCAGTGTTTAGCTTGTCCTGCCTTCAGAGAATGGTGGAATCATGGAAGGGTTTGGGCTGGAAGGGAACCCAGAGCCCATCCAGTTCCAAATTCCCACTGGATGAGGGCGTGGAGCTGTTCCAGGGTAAAGATCATAGCATAGAATCACCAGATTGGAAGAGACCCAGCGGATCATGGAGTCCAAACATTCCCATCAATCACTAACCCATGTCCCTCGGCACCTTGGCCACCCACACCTTAAACCCTCCAGGGAAGGGGAATCAACCCCATCCCTGGGCAGCCTCTGACACTGACCAATCACCCTTTCCATGAAATATTTTTTCCTGCTGTCCATCCTGACCCTCCCCTGGTGGAGCTTGAGGCCATTCCCTCTCGTCCTGTCCCCCGTCCCTTGGGAGAAGAGCCCAGCTCCCTCCTCTCTACAACCTCCTCTCAGGGAGTTGCAGAGAGCAATGAGGTCTCCCCTCAGCCTCCTCTTCTCCAGGATAACACCCCCAGCTCTCTCAGCCACTCCTCTTCTTCTCCAGCCCCTTCCCCAGCTTCGTTGCTCTTCTCTGGACTTGCTCCAGAGCCTCAACATCCTTCTTGTGCTGAGGGACCCACAACTGAACACAGGATTTGAGAAGCCGTCTCCCTAGAGCCGAGTCCAGAGGGAGAAGAACCTCCCTGGCCCTGTTGGTCACACCGGGTCTGCTCCAAGCCAAGATGCCCTTGGCCTTCTTGGCCCCCTTGGCCCCTGCTGCCTCCTGTTCAACCAACCCCCCCAGGTCCTTCTCCTCCAGGCAGCTCTCCAGCCAGTCCCAAGGTGGGGATGTTCCAGGGTGAGGATGTCTCAGGGTGAGCCCACTCACTCCTGTGTTCCTCCATGCACACTCAGCTTCTCATCCCCTCCTGCAGATTTGAGGCTTGTTGCTCTGGGGATGGAGAGGATCCCATATGCCAAGGGGGTGTTGGGGGGATACTAAACCTTTCCACCTGGGCATCGATCTGATTTTGCACTGTAACCACCAAACCGATCAGAATCCTGACTGCTACCCCAAAGCAGACTCTTGGGGGATGGAGGTGCCCGCTCCTGCCAGCTGCCAGACCTGCCTCTGCGGTGCTGCCAGGGAGCTGAGCTGCAATCGCTTCTTGGATGCGATTCTCCTGAGCTGGCTGAGCTCGTTACCTCGGGACGAGGTGACTCATGCCCCGAAGTGCCCATTTCTCTCTCCGCTGGCTGGCCCAGACATGCACGTCTGCTCTGGGTGAGGTGATGTCAACCCTCCTGGGCTCCTACTGCAAACAGCATCGTCAACCTCAACCTGTTTCTGATGAAAGGATGCACACGCTGCTCTCTTCTTCATTGGTTTTTTTGATTGCTGTCAGGTTATTCCATAGAATCATAGAACCGTTTGGGTTGAAAGGGACCATAAAGATCATCCAGTCCCACCCCTGCCATGGGCAGGGACACTTCCAGCTGGATCAGGGGCTCTGAGCCCCATCCAACCTGCCCTTAAACCCCTCCAGAGATGGGATTTGGGGGTTCTAGTTGATAACAAGTTAGAATCATGGAACCATGAAGTGATTTGGGTTGGAAAGGACCTCCAAGCCCATCCTGTCCCACTCCTTCCATGGGCAGGGACACTTCCCACTGGATCAGGGGCTCTGAGCCCCATCCAACCTGCCCTTGAACCCCTCCAGGGATGGAGCAACCTGGGCCAGGGCCTCCCCACTCTCCCAGCAAAACATTTCTCCCTAAGATCTCATCTCAATCTCCTCTCTTTCAGCTCCAAACTGTTCTCCTCGCTCTCTCCTTGCCCTCCCTTTGTCTTTGGCACCAGGCGTCGGGGCAGACTCAGCAGAGCTGGGCTGACGTTCCAGAAGTCGCCTCCAAATTTCTGCTGGCTAATTGGCAGAACGTAGGTGTGAGAAGAGTCTGGGCAGAGAGAGATGGAGCTGATTTTTACCTGTTTTGACACCGAGGAGCCGACTGGCATTTGCTGACGCCGCTCATTGTGCTTTCAGCTGGGTGCACACAGCAGCTGAATTCCTGCGATGGCTGCAGGAGGCGTCAGGGACGAGGGGTTTTTTTTGCAGGTCTCAAGGCCACCTCAAGGGCACCTGGTGTTTTATTCCTGTCACCACAGTCTTTGAGGGCTGTGCTCAGCCCTGGGATGCGTCACACTCCGCTTCGGCACCGCTGAACCCGACGAGCTGCAAGATGATCCGTGTTGTCACCGGTGACCGTGACGGATGCGTGTTCAGCATCTCCGGCGTGAGGTGTGCACGGAATAACGTCCCACGGTGTGGTCTGAGAAATGCCGATGCCCTCGGGTGAGCTCTCCCGTGAATTTTCCACTTCTTCAGCCAAGAATGTAAGAAAGCTTCACGCTGCATAAACATTTTCTCTCCTCTCCCATCCCGTGACCTGTTCTTGAACCGGTGGAGTTCAATCCTCAGCCACGTGAACATCAACCTTTACAGACAGGCAGTGACTGTCCTCATCGTCACATACTCCCGAACCTAAAGGTTTTCCACACCTTCTCATGGTGTCTCATAGGTTGTCCCCTTCCATTTGTTGCACCTGGATGCTCTGTCCCCTTTCAGGGCCACCAAGATGATAAAGACATCATTGAACTGTAGTGAATTGGGTGGAAGGCAAGAAAAATGGTTGGAAGCTGGAGTACGTAGGAAGCTGGAGCTTCTCCATGGCAAGAGGCTGAGGAAATGGGGCTCGTTCGAGAAGAGAAAAGCTTTGGGGACACATATCAGCAGCCTTGGACATGTGCAAGGAGGTTACGGAGAACCTGGAGCCAGGTACTCCATGGTGGTTCGTGGCAGGAGGCTGAAATTGTAGGATCATGGAATGGTTTGGGTTGGAAAGGACCTCAAGGCCATCCAGTTCCAACCCCATGGGCAAGAACACCTCCCAGTGGATCAGGGGCTCCAAGCCCCATCCAGCCTGGCCTGGAACCCCTCCAGGGATGGGGCAGCCACCACTGCTCTGGGCAACCTGAGCCAGGGCCTCCCCACCCTCACAGACAAACATTTCTCCATAAATTCTCATCTCAATCTCCCCTCTTGCAGCTCAAAACTATTCCCCCTCATCCTCTCCCTGCCCTCCCTGATCCAGAGCCCCTCTCCAGCTTTCCTGGAGCCTCTTTCAGTCCTGGAAGCTGCTCTAAGGTCTCCTTGGAGCCTTCTCTTTTCCAGGCTGAAGAACTGCAACTCTCTCAGTTTGTCCTCCTAGCAGAGGTTCTCCAGCCCTTGGATCAGCTCCGTGGCCTCCTCTGGACTCACTCCAACAGCTCCGTGTCCTCCTTGTGCTGAGGACTCCAGAACTGGACAGAGGACTCCAGGTTTGGTCTCTCCAGAGCGGAGCAGAGGGGCACAATCCCCTCCCTCCTTGCTGGTCCCACCACTTCGCTCTCAGCCCAGGACACGGGTGGCTTCCTGGTCTGTGAGTGCACTTGGTCATCTCACATGGAGCTTCTCATCCCCCAGCAGCCTGAGTTCTTCTCTTTGGGGCTGCTCCCAAGCCATTCTCTGCCCCACCAGGATTTTTTTGGTTGGAATTGCCCCCACACAGCCGCTGGGCCAGAGAGGGTCCCATGAGATATATGGAAACTCCTCCATCCTTGGTGGCTTTAGGATCAATTTGGATGAAGAAGGAGCCAAGGGGAGATGGTTGAGGGATGTCTTGTGCGGAAAGGGAAGGAGGCTGCTGCCATCTAGAGCAGAGACTCCTCTGTGTGCAGTCACAGCAGCCAAGTTGCGCTTTCCCAGGCCTGGAAAGATCATCTAAACCCAGAAAACTAAGGAAAAAACACGACAAGCTGGAACAGAGGAAGGAAAGGGATTTACAGGCTCCAGGCAGAGCGTCCGTCCCTGCCGTCCTTGAGCAGCAGACGCCGTGGCGCTTACATAAGAGCAATTAATAATTGATTGGAAATAGGTGGGAAAAGCCCATTCTCATCTCCATCTTCATCCAAGGGTTTTGCTCCTGGGTTTTAAGAGGAACCAAGGCCAGGCAGCAGCTCAGAACATGATAAAAAGGGAGGAAAGAAAGAAAAGGAGAACGGAAAAGCCTCAAAGTCTCTAAGAACGTTGAGGAGGCATCCCCAAAGCCACCACCTCAGGACGGTGCTGGCTCAGAGGAGAAATCCTCGAGAGAGGGAGGGAAAGCCACACAGAGCACGTCCCATGCTGTCCCTCAGCTCCCAGTGTCCCCTCACTGATCCCCATGTCCTCCCGTGTCCCTCCACACCTTCATGTCCCTGTCTCCCCACCCTCACATCCTCAGCCCCACTGTCCCCATGCCTCCCTGTCCCCCCATTTCCCCTTGTCCCCCATGCCCCCTCCAGCCCCCCATCTCCCCATGCCCATGTCCCTACATCCCCACCTCCTCTCCCCATGTCCTCCACGTCTCTCACATCTCCCTATGTCCCCAAAGTCTCCCCATCTCCCCATGCCCATGTCCCCATGTCCCCTAATCTCCCTACTCCCCCCATGTCCCCCCTGTCCCCATGACCCCCAAGTCTCCCCATCTCCCTATGCCCACGTCCCCATGCCCCCCCATGTCCCCCATCTCCTCATGCCCCACATGTCCCCCCATGTCCCCTCATCTCCCCACTCCCACCATGTACCCCCATCCCCCCATGACCCCCCTGTCCCCATGCCCCCCAAGTCTCCCCATCTCCCCATGCCCCACAGGTCCCCCCATGTCCCTTCATCTCCCCACTCCCTCCATGTCTCCCCATGTCTCCCAAGTCTCCCCATCTCCCCATGCCCACGTCCCCATGACCCCATGTCCCCCATCTTCTCACACTCCACGTCCCCCCATGTCCCCCCGTCCCCACGATCCCCAAGTCTCCCCATCTCCCCATGCCCATGTCCCCATGCCCCTCACGTCCCCCATCTCCTCACACCCCACATGTCCCCACGTGTCCCCTCATCTCCCCACTCCCATGCCCCCCCGTCCCCATGTCCCCCAAGTCTCCCCATGCCCATGTCCCCATGCCTCCCATGTACCCCATCTCCTCATGCCCCACGTCCCCCCATCTCCCCACTACCCTCATGTCCCCCCGTCCCCATGCCCCCCATGTCCCTCATCTCCTCACACTCCATGTCCCCCCATGTCCCGTCATCTCCCCATTCCCCCCATGTCCCCCTGTCCCCACGTCCCCCAAGTCTCCCCATCTCCCCATGCCCATGTCCCCATGCTCCCCATGTCCCCTCATCTCCCCACTCCCCCCGTGTCCCCCCTGTCGCAGTGCCCCCCAAGTCCCCCCATCTCCCCATGCCCATGTCCCTACATCCCGACCCCGTGTCCCCATTCCCCCCATGCTGCCCATTTCCCATCCTTCCCATGTCCCTCCATCTCCCTCATTTCCCCATGTCCCCCCAAGTCCCCCATCTCCCCAAGCCCACATCCCCACTTCCCCACTCCATGTCCCATTCCCCCAATTGCCCCCATGTCCCCCCCACCTCCCCATCCCGCCCGTGCCCCCTCCTCTTTCCTCTGTATTCCCGTGTCCCCAGCCCTGTCTCCCCACCCTCCTCCCCACCCCATCCCTGGTGTCCCCCCTCCCTCCCCTCCCGGTCCTCCGGGTCGCTGGGGGGCGCTGTGCCTAGTGGGCGGGGC
>JAUMJK010001532.1:0-59411 GCA_033558105.1 Coccyzus lansbergi | reverse complement strand
CCTAGAAATATTCCCAGAACATTCTAGTGTAGCCAGGACAGCAACTGCAGTGCATAGAGCAAAAAATGCCAGAGAGGGCTGCACAGAGAACCCCAAGATAAATAAATAAAACAAAAAAAAACACAGAAGAAACCCCCTGTAATAACAAAAACAACAAGAAGCCTTGAGATAGGTCAGTCTCTCAGTAGTTCTTTGTCCACACTGCTAATACTCAGTTTCTCCTTCGCAGACATGTGATGTTCCTTCAGCCTTCTCAGCCTGAGCTCCACTTCTGCCTGTTCCCACAGATTCTGACTGGGACTATAATCCCAGCTAACCCAAACAGACAGGCACTTGCTACACAGTTTGCCTCTTGCCTGTGTCCTAGTGTACAGTCGCATCTTAGGGGGAAAATATCATCTTGGGGAGGGCAGGGCCAGACCTCCCCATTGTCATCATTCTGGGGCCTTGTTCCCTGTGACTGTGGCAGCAACACGTACAGAGCCCTTGTACACTCTGGGGGTGTGGAAAGGGTCCACTCTCCTTCCAATTTCAGTAGAAAAACATGAAAAAGGAAGACTCACCTCAACTTCTGAAGTTCTTTCTGGGCTTGTTCTATCATATGGACCAGGTGTCTAAGAGCAGAATGCAAGCAAAGCATTAGGAAAACACACATGTGCTAGATCAGACACTTAACCAGCCACTTCAGTGCACCCCCCAGACCACTGCTCTCAGTGCTGTCTGGGCTCTTCACTCCCAAGGGAAGGATAAAATGCCCAAACACTGCCACAGAGGCAGTTTTAAAACATAAGCCTCCAAGAATCACTATGGTCAGCTCTTGCCATCAGACAGCACGGCTAAATCACACCCATTACTTGCCCAAGTTTCAACTTCGAGCTTGCGGCTGAGCACTCGTGCACTCTGACCACAACACTGTTTTAACATCTCTCAGTCACTCACAAAAATTCAGGATCAGGATGTTTCTAGGCCGCTGAGAGCTCCCTCTCTCAGACCAGCCTGTTTTCCCTGCACAGCTCTCCCAGGATGTGCTCTACAGATCCTCACTGGGCTGTCACAGTAGGAACACACAGAGCGTGCAGCCAGAACTTGGGCCAGGTTTAACTGCAGACGAAACTCTTACTCGTTGTAGACCTTCCAGGCGTTACAGCCGTGCTGCGACATCAGCTCCAGGTTCTCAATGCGGACGGCCTGGTGCTCCAGCTGCGCCATGGAGTTGTTCACACACTCCTGCCAGGCCGTGATGTCGTTCTTCTGCCCGGAGGAGGGGGCCGGCAGCTCGTACCTGCAACAGCCGCGGCCTCAGGAAGGGCTCGAGTCGCGGTGGGGGCCAGGGCTGGCTCGAGGGGGCTCTGCTCACCTCTTCATGCTCAGCAGCTCCAGGGGCTGTCGCGCTGCCAGGCGCTCAAACTCGTTCCGCATGATCTCGGTCTGCGGCCGGAGCAGCGGTGAGGCTGGGGGGGGCCGTGAAAAAAGGGGAGGGGGAACGGGGAGGGCTGGCCGGGGCTGGGAACCGAGGGGGATCGAGCCGGGGAGGGGAACCGGGGGGCACCGACCGGAGTCGGGAGGAGGCCGGAGGGGAGGGGTCGGCCCGAGGTTGGGGGGAAACCAGGGGAATCGACGCGTGTGGGGAAGGGGAAGAACCAACGGGACAGACCTGCGGCCGAGGAGGAGCCGGGAGGGGAACCGACCCGGGGTCGGGAGAGGAAAGGGGAGGAAGCGAGGAGGCTCGGCCCGGGGGTCCCGGCTAACCTCGAAGGCGCTGCAGTCGTGCGCGGGGAGGTAGCTCAGGTAGTTCTTGGTTGGCCGGTACCGCCGCGTCTCCTCCTCCACCAGCGCGGCCGCCTAGCGCAGCGCAAGCGTCAGCCGGGGCTGCCGGCCGGGCCCTCGGGCCCCGCCCCGCCCCGCACTCACCGCCTCCCGCACGCCCGGTGCCTCGTAGCCCTGGTCGAAGTAGGGCAGCGCGTCCACCACCACCTCTCCGGCCACCAGCCCCGGGCCCGCCATGGCGCGCGCGCCGCTACCCCTGCGCGCATGCGCGAGGCCACGCCTCCCCGTGGGGCCACGCCCCCAACCAGCCTCTCGAATTAGGCCACGCCCCTCAGTTGAGGCACCCGAGCCCACGCCCCCTCTCCTGCTGAGGCTCCGCCCCCTCCCGTCCTCCCACTCACGCGCCCTCCGGCCGGATTCCACCTCTCGGAGCCTCGACCCGGCCCGGCCCCGCCCCCCAGCCCCGGGCCCCGCCCCCCAGCCCCGCCCACAGAGCACGCGGAGCCGGAGCGGTTCGAGCTGAGTGGTCGTTGTTAGCGGCAGCGCCGGGACGCGGGGTCCCCGCTCCGGTTCCGCTGGGGCCGCACTCATCGCTTCTGGCGGAACTTCATCTTGCTCCCTAGGGACAAAAAACGACAGGAGGGGCTGGAAACAAAGCCCACCCCGTCCCACCCCCTGCCCGGGGCAGGGACACCTCCCACTGCATCAGGGGCTCCAAGCCCCATCCAGCCTGCCCTGGAGCCCCTCCAGGGATGGGGCAGCCACCGCTGCTCAGGTCAGCCTGCACCAGGGCTCCCCACTCTCATGGGAAAACATTTCCTCCCAAGATTTCATCTCAAACCCCTTCCCCCTCATCCCATCCCTGCCCCGGGTGCCATTGGGTGTCCCCCACACAGCAAACCCCCACAAAGACCAGGGCTCCTTCACACGCCCTCACTCACTGATGGAGAAAGGTATTTAAAAAAGAAAAACAACAAAAGCAAAGGAGTCCCCTTTACCAAGGCTGCGCAGGATTTTGTTCATTCCAGTTGGCTCTGTCTCTGGAATGCTCTGCAAATACTCCAAGGCACGGATCTCAAAAAGGCCTAAAGAAGGAAAATAAAACCAAATCACTCGCGTGGCTGAGTCCCACGAGTCCATCCTGTAGCACATGGCATCTTCTGTCATTAACAAGGCAGTTACAGAAAGGCAGCTGTGCACACTGTGCAAGCTGCAAGAACAAGCCCAGAAAGGGGAGAGGTGGAAAAATTCTTTGCTTCCTGTGTTGACCGGAGCAGGTGGAAGGGGATGGAGCTACTGCATTCGGCAAAATGCCAACAGGGTAACCATCCAGACATAAGTAAGCTGAACAAGTGGGATCAAACCTCACCTTTGACCACATTCTTACTTAGCTCCCGCTCCTGTATGAACCCTGCAAACATCTGTGTCTCCATGAAGAAGTGCAAGAAATGACGGACGTTGCGTGACACGTGGGATTTACGGAATGGCTCCCGCTGGAACACCCGCTCCCCTTTTTCCGTGACACTCATATGCAGGGAGTAGTGCCCGATGATCTCCACAAAGAACTGCACAAAAGCTTCTGAGACCAGGGAGTTGAGAGGCATGGCACCTGTGAAGAGGGCAGCAGAGGAGGAATTTCCCTCTATGTCCATCACTTCAGTCATTCCTCTTCTAAAGGAGGAGCAGCAGTTATTTTTTTTAGGCTGCCTGTCAGATTGTGAAATGCAGATAAAATATTTGATATCAAAGCTGCCACAGCTCAAATGCTACTATCTCCCTCCCACGTCAGTTTTCTACTGTGGCTGAGACAGGCTCCACTATCACACTTAATCTTTATAAAACAGCTCAACTTTGAAAATAATCCATCAGTTCCTCCTCAGACTGAGTACAGAGACTCACTGTGTTCTCTCTGCCACTTCAGAAAAAAAATCAAAGAGAGCTCAAACCATGGGAACAGACACAGTTGGCCCAGGGAAAACCAGCGCTCTGTACATATTGTGGTGAGAAGGGGAACAATTGTTCGGACACTAAACTTTTCTAACCAATTCAGAAGAAAAATGTTCTCCGTACAATCACAGGAAAACAGGCTTCCAAAATGCCACTTCCTACTGCTTATGCCCATTTTTCTATCATCCACACAGAGACTGTAGAGATTTGCTAATCTAAAAATGCTTTTCTGCGGCAGGACCTTGTGTGTCACTCTGATCATGTGATAGGATTTCACTTCGTTCTTCCAAGATCTGTATGAGTGCAGCCTGGAGCTTGTGAGGCAGGATCTCATCTTCGTCTGACACCTAAAGAGAAAAGGGGCCATGGAAGCATTTTTGTGTTGTATTTGTCACCAGCAGAATGTTTTCATTGTGACCAGATAAGAAATACTCGTAATTTGCTTAAAACAGTCAGAGGTAGGTTACCCTGTGATGTGATGTACCTTGTGGGAGACAAAACATTTGTCTTGCAACCACAGAAGCGGAAAAACATTTATTCAGTACCCTCTGACTATGAACTGATACCGTCACACACACAAATGACCAACACAGAACAACGTGTGCCACACCCACAACACAGAGTCAGGGTTATCACACCACCGATTAACCACATAAAAAGAGCAGAAGCCTGCTGAAAAAAACATGACAAATCTCAACATTATGGTTAAAAAAACCTTCAATACCTTTCTCCAGTTGCAGGCTGTAAGGCAAAACAGAATAGTAAGGCAAGGAAAAGGAGATGCAAGTATCCTCCCAAACTAGTAATGCTCCCGTATGTCTATAGACACTTGTTGGAGCTGTAGGAGAACATCAGGTAAAGCTCAGCAGAGAACCACTAGGGAACTGTGATAGTCTGTTTCCTGGGAAAATAAAACCCAGAACCAACACATGTACTAGCAGATAGGAGAGGAGAAAGCCCTGTGGAGAGCAAGCACACCTGTAAGACAGCCAGACAGCAGCAAAGAATCTTAGTTGCCCACTACATACAGTGACCCAACCAAGGGTCTGTTGTTAAATTCAGTTTAGGTAAAGCAGCATCTTTGGCTTTGCAGAGTTCTGTACCTCAGGCAACCTCAGTCCTGCAACAAGGATTTTTCAGGCTGTTCACTTTTCTAGTGATCAAAAAGGAACACAAGATATTTCTTCAGCCACTGGCGCCTATGTATGACACCAGCTTTTGCAGATGTCTTGTTTTCATTTTCTTTCACTCATGCCTTCTCCTGGCATACAACCATGAGTGACTGGTACTGTTATTGCACTCACCTCTTGCAAGAACTTGTCAGCACGGAGATCTACAATCAGAACCTGGGGAAAGATGTGCAAACACACTCACTCTGTGTGTGTGTGTGTGTGTGTGTGTGTTAACAGTCGACCAAGACAGAACCCACAGGGACTATTCTGGAAAGGTCAGCACCATTCGACTGATGCTACCCCTCCACCACATGTCACCCAGGTCTCACCTCTTCTACTGGCAGATCCCAGAGTTGTGGTAAGGAGCAGGAGAGAATACCAATGAGGAATGGGGTTGGAGAGCACACGATGTCAATCATAGAAGCTGGTAGGACTGGTATGTAGGTGTGCTGCCAAGTGAAGGGATAAAGCGTTGCAACGGCAGCATGGCCACACTTAGAGAGTGTGCTAGAAAGGGAAGAGAAGCAGAGTGCGGTCAGTTTCTCCTTCAGTACTCAGCTGCAGACACAGGTTAGAAGTGCTCAGGGAAGATGTAATTTGGGCTCGTTGTTTATGCATCAGCAGAAGCCCCATGCATCCACTCTTGTTGTCTGTTATAAGGAGCTAGGAACAACATCAACCCCGACTACAAAGGCAAAGGGAATATTCCCTTATCTCCTCTTGGGTAAAGAGCATACTCTGAATTCTAAGCATCCACACATTGCATGGAATGTCTGCAAAATGCTAAAGCTTTTAAATGTAACTATTTACAAAACTTTGACAAGCTTGCACATGAAACGGGCCTGAACTCAGAAGAAAAATCCCTTATAAAGAACCAGTAAATCAGACTTGTTTTGTTACCTTAAGTTGTCAGCAACAAATATCACTCTCCTTTCCAGCAGGAGAGAGGCAAAGACCCGAATCAGGTGAGAGACACTCAGACACTGGAACAGGCATTCAAAGTCAACATGTTCGAGTCGAGAATCCAAGGGACGGCAGAGCTCCATCACCTGAGAGGCAAGCAGAGAAGCAGAGCACTGGAGGAGAAAGCCAGACTGCAGTCAAGCCAGACGAGGGAGAGCCTGCTGGAGCACAGAACGGGCAGCTCCTCATAAGTGGAGGCCCATGCCTGGGCAGGCATCGCAGGGGACTCCCAAGCAGCTGTTCCTTCGAACAGCAGGGCACCGCTTCTACAGCAGGTGCCTCAAAAGGTTTCTGTGACAGCCTTCCTTCAGACTTCAGGGCATTATCTTCAGATTAATTATTTATAGGCAGCATCACTCTACAGCACAGCTTGCAACATCCCAAGACACCATCAAAGCAGCAAAGCCCATCCTGACTGCAGGTACCTCATTCCCTGCACCTGGCAGGTAACTCTTCACAGTGATCGTGCGTCCAGGAGCAGGGAAGGGAGCCTCCATGACACTGCGCATGAATGGATGCACGAGGGCTGGGGACATCTCTCGCCTCTTCTCCACTTCATCTAAAATCTGCAAGAAAACACATTGGACACTGGCTTAGTGCCTGCTGGTGAGCGAGAGCTGATATGCAAGCGCCTCTCACAGTATCCCCGGCCACAGCTACTGGTGAAGGCCCCAACACAGACTCCCCTCTGCTCCCTTGCTTAGGATCCCTGTGAAAGTTTCTCTCAAGTGTCTGAGCAATCAAGTCTGAATAAACAGTTGTGAGTGCAACTCTCCTGGGACGAGTTCCAATCACTAAGCAATTCTAGACCAGAGAGAAGCATCAACTTGCTTTCTGGAGTTTGCAGGTTGTCAGCAACTCACGCCCAACAATAAGTAAGAGGCTTCCCCCGCTTCACCTTGGAGAAGAGGTTGAAGCAGCCCAAGCGGCTGACGATGCAGTACACCTCAGGAAGGCGCTTCCCTTTCCCTTCTGGCTGAAAGGCAACAGGAACGGTTACACAGAGAACAGGAATGCAATAAAGAACTTAGCACATACACTGTAGCAAATTTGCAGAATTCCTTTTGCTGTATTTCCCTCTGCACTTCTGACTTAAAAGATACCTGAGGAGTTCCCAGTTCAGGAGCTGTCTTTCACGTCCAGAACACATTCCACTGTATTGCTGGGAATTCCTTATGCATTCAAAGGGCTGGTAATCTCACAGGCACTAGGGAAGCCCACAGTTTCTGCCGACCCACCTCCCGCACTTGACTGTGCAATTATCAATGCATTCTTTACACTCCAGCCAATAGAGATGCTTACCAGGAGCTTCTTGCAGTATCCAAACCAGCGGCTGCCATCCTCACCCGTTAACACAAAAGAAAATGTTTCACTGGGGAAACCAAAGAACAGTCAGGGTTAAATTCACTGCACAGTTCAGAGGAGAGGTTGACAAAGCACATAAACTATGAACCTATAAACCTTTCTGGTCAAGCCAAACACCCCTTGCTGTGGAAAGCAAGCTACTTTGGGCTCTACTCAGTGTAAAAGCCTGCAGCCCATGGACTCTCACTGAGCTGCACAGCTCCCTCCCTTCCCAGCTGCTTCTCCGTTCTGCCAAGGAGCAAAGGAAGCCCTTGCCAGCCCTGCAAGCTGGCCCTGAAGAGACATTAAAAACTTCTTTCCTGTAGGAAAGACAGTGCTCAGGCAGAAGTAGCACTCCTGGGCCCACCTCCGCAAGTCATCTTCTCCTGTCGCAGCCTTTCCTATTTTTTCCGTGCTCCAGCTGCAGTTCCCCTGGTCCAAGAAGTTGGCACAAACTTAAGCTTTCAACGTTGCCTATTAAAGGTGTGAGTATTCAAAATAAGTCTTTACCTTTTAAGGTCTGATGCAGGAAACCAGTCTTTGGGATCTGGAAAGCAGAATCTGGGAATGACCTTTAGCCTCTCTTCGGTATCCTTTGAATGTCTGAAGGGATGTTCAGGCTGGAGGGGTAACACATGCATTTGAAGTCACTGAGGTGTGGTGCACAGCTGCAGGGTGTAAAACACCAGGAGCCAGTATCTTTCTGACACTTATAAATGCTGACCCATCAGACAATTAATGCGCAAGTATAGAAGAGCATATTCTGACTAGAACAGACTCCCAGTTCCCTCTTGCATCTTTCCTGTGGATTAGACCTTGTAAAGGCTGCAAATACCACTTGGAAGCAAGGCTATTTTTAGAAGGGAGACAAATCTGCAATCAGAACATCTCCATAGTTACTGTACAATGCTTCCTGCAAAATCCTGGCATGAAAGACTGTTCTGTATAAAGTCGCTCACCAAAACACCTTAATTCAAGCAGAGGATAAACAAACGCTGAGAAAATAATTTGTTTTGTGAGTGGATTTATAATAGCCAGTAAAACAGCCACATGGTACAATTGTGTCCGATTGTCTGCTAGGGCAGCAGGAAAAGAACAATGCACTGCCCTTCCCAAAGGGAAGATTGGTGAACAGGTTGGTATCTGCACTAGGGGAGGCAAAATCTCGTTACACTCCCTCCTCCCTCCTAACACCCTAATGTTTGTGAGTTTGGCAGATATTATTTATGTGCATTGGGTTCTACCCATTCAACTAAGACTCTGCAGTCTTTCTGGCTGTTGTCTTTTATTCATTTTGTGAATCCAAAATGTTTACACATTTAAGACGCTGAAGTGATTTGCAACACCCCCTTACGTGGCTTTGCCATTTTAACTCCCCGCCTCCCTCCCAGAACAGCACGAGCAAGCATAAAAGCCCTGGAATTCTAGCTCCTGAGCATTCTCATCCAAATTGCTTCACTCCTTGTTTATAAATCACACGCCACCTTGATGAGGCCAGGCCAGCTTAGGAGCAGAGCCCTGCACTCCCTTTTTTCTCCTGCAGGCTGCCTCAGCGGTGCATCAAAGCACAGGGTGGCTTCAGGATATTTCCAGGCAATTCGAATTAGAGGAGGAGCCTTCCTCGCTCCAACAAAAGACTGTAAACTTATTATCAAGAAAGGTATTCAAAAACCACCCAGCACTGCACATTAGGTCTGTAACAGAGCAAGGTGCCCCATGGGCCAGCTTTACTAGGACAGGGTTTAGGAAAGGATACACACTGCAAGTGAAAATAAAGAGCTGCTGAGTGTGTTTTGTGGGCAGGTTTGCTCACCAATCCTACCTTGCTCGGAAACTGCTGCACAATCTGTGGTGTGTACACCATCTCATCTGCCTTCTTGTACAGTGACACCACCACAAACAGCTCGAACAGCCGCTGCTCCTGGAACTCTATCAAATCCCTCTCCAAAGTCTGGTAGTGCGGGTTCCTCTTGGAGGCCGACTGCCCCTGCAGCAGGCGCCGGGGTCGACCTGAAAAAAGGAAGAAATCCAAAACCAGCCTGTGGCTATCACTGCCACAAAGAGAGAGAAACTATGGGTGTTTTTTCACCAACATCACTGCTGTGCTCTGCAGGACCTGGAGTCAGGCATCAGCTTATCAAGCACAAAGCTGTTCCAGGTACAGGAGCACTGGCCTTGCAGCAGTGCTGCAGATCCCTCTGACCAAGAGCTGGCCCTCTCCTGCTGCTCTGACACTCCTCCATGTATCTCAGAGCAACACACTGTGGTAACAATGAAGGAAGCCCAGCTCCACCAGCTCAGTAGCCGCCAGACCTCAGGAAACTACTCTGTAACACAACATGGGCATTCAAGTGGGGCAGGGCCACCTTCCTGGCCAAGAAACCTCCAGGTTGGGATGTCTTGACAAGCAGTGCAGACTCACAAGCACAGGCATATCACTCTGATGTAAGAAATTCCTGTGGCCCGGGCACCGTGACACATTCTGGACACTCCTATAGCAGGCAGTGACTCAGTCACTGTATTCAGTGGACTGTATTCAATGGAGAGTCACTGCACTCTCCATTAGCCTCTTTAACATAGAAAGTGGAAGCTCAATCCAAGTTAAAGCCTCCTGTATGCTTCCCTCTAAGGAAACAAAACGCCTAAAGCAATTCTCTTGGTCCTTTCTGCTAGGTACTTGCCTACAGCCACAACAGAGTCCCTCACTGGGGCTGCTTTCCACCCGTGACTACTTCACATTCAAACCTACCAGCACGGAAGGCAAGACCTCTCTGATCCTCCCTACACCAGCTAAAACCCTGTAGGTATTTCAAGCCCAGAGTTCAGGCCTGTGATCAAACTCAGGACCGTGGAACCAGACAAACCAAGTGACTTCCCCCAGAGAGGAAAAGGCATTTCACAGCCTTATAGATATAAAAAAGAACCAAAGGGAGGATGCAGGGGGGAAATATATATAATCGCAGGTATCAACAGCAAAGCTGACAATCTCCTGCAAGACATATTTTAATTAAGAGTGACTCTACCAGCCCCAAAATGAATCTACCTCTAGTGACTGGCAGATTAATGGCACTAAACCCCAAAAGCTCTGAGGTGGCAGAAACAGAGGCTGGTCTGTCACAACAACAGTTCCCAGTCTTGAACATGCTGCCTCTTGGATGCTCCCTTTCTCTGTCCTGGCAGAAGCCACCACTACTCAGTGTGTTCATCCCACTGGAGCCTCAGCCAAGCACACAGTGCTACAGGGATGGGGCCAGCCCCTCTGACTCACTCACCTTTTGGCTGATTTTCTGTATCACTTTCATTCCCACTGGTTTCACCTGAAACACACAAAGTTTTCACTTATAAGCCATGCAGAAGGAAGAGGGGCAACACCCAAAGTTGGGAAAGAGAGATAACTTCTGACTCAGACCAACACCACTCAGGCCTGCCCACCTACCTATCCTGCTTGAAGCATCAGCAAAGAACTGCTGGTACTGGCAAATGTGGTACAGGAGTAAATGTCAAAAAGCAGAGTTTTTATCAAGCCACCGTTTCCAGTAACCCACCCATAGGTCAGATGAACACAGGCAAAGGACAGAGACTCAGCAGTGATTTGATGCTGCTATAAAAGTTACCAGTATATATTATAAATCAAGACCACACCAGAGCTACAAAATCAAGAGAACACAAGACTATCACTTTGGAGGCACAGAAGCAATAAGTGGAGTAGCCAGAAGTACTTCTCATGCCAGGTGGGTTTGCGGGGAATTTGGGAGCTTGTTCTGCTTTTCTTGACGCAGCCCTTTTACCCGGTAGGCCAGCTCATCAGGCTCAGATCACAGTGGACTCTTTCATTTCTGAGTGTTAAACACGGGTTAGGCAAGCATTCCCAATCCTAGTGGTGATGAAAGCTCAACAATTCCAGCTGCAAGAGGTGTGGTTTAGCACTGCTGAGTCAACCCCACATGAGCTGTGGGAGGTGGTGGTGCCTGGCCTGCTTGCAGTGCCCTAGGACGTACAGAAACTGGGCTACTCGAGGGGTTCACAGCAAAGAGAACGGTGCTGGAGACCTACGTACCTTTCACTGGAGGCACTTCTTTCCCAGCAAGACTGAGCAACTTCACTCTCTTCTTTCCACGCTTGGAATCAAAGATCTCCTGTATTTTTAGCACCAGCTGAAATCCAGAATGGAAGCAGAGGTCAGTGTGGGGTTCAGAAAAGGGGCCAGGTGCTGAGGGCTGCAGCCCAACAGTCGTCATCTGGTACCATGACACCTGGGATAAGCTCTGCAAGTCCTGCCAGGGACCCTGGCTTGTTAGCTGTTTGCCAGAGTCCTTTTAGCACAGCTCACCAGAGAGTGAAGGAGCACAGAATTTCTGCTGCAACAGAGAGAGATTGTTGTTAGCACAACTCCAAGCTGATACTGAACAGTACAAGCACTCTGGAAGCTATCACGCTTTACCTACAAACAGCTTGTGAAGGCAGCAAACTAGAATCAGATCTCCATTTTCTGTTGGAGACCAACAGCAAAGTGACTTGCACAAACATCTTACAGACCCTCCCTTAAAACCAAACCCCTAACGCTCTCTCTTATGTTGCCACTGGCCTCTCTGGCTTCAGCCTCAGCTCCAGAGAGAGGATGCTGCAGGTGGCTCTTAGATTCCACCTCTGTGGCTGTCACTCCATTGGGAAGAAGGGTTTACATTTAATGCAGTGAGCAGGTCAAGTTTATTCTTGTCTCAAAAATTCATTACAGGCTCCCACTGAAAGTAGGAGGGTGGGGCCTGGCCATTTGTCACCACAAATACTGCATAAAAAGGAAGATATTCAACAAGAGAACCTGTTTTTCAGCTCAAGCTTTTATCCTCAGGCTCAGCAAACTAGGCTCAAGCTTTTCCCCATTTCAGATCTATTTCTCCCCATTTTCAGCATTAACCAGTCCTCCCAGCACAAAAGGGCTGCAAGGAAGAGAACAGCCCACAGCAGAACACAGTACTTCTCCTACAACATCTGCCTTTTTCCCTCTGCCACTCAGCTTTGCCTGGAGGATTTCAACTTCTGTCCTGATTTCAGAGCAGCTGAGAAACCAATGAAAGGTGCTGGGTGTGTTTAGGGCAGCTATGTGTTTCTTAAGCAATAATCTAAGTTTTTTTCTTGTCAGACTCCAATCCTTTTCTCAATCTCTGGAGCAATCTTGGCTCAGTTCTTTGTGTGCTTCCTGCACGTAAATCGTTACCAGATTTTTGGAATAGGTTTGCATTTGGGGAATGTTTTATTTCCCCTCACCAAATGAAAGATACTCCCCATCACAGTATTTTTATACTATTGCCTTCTCCTTCCTGATTTCCCCGGCCTGTTTGTTTAAAAGCACCTATAGAAGTTGCTTGCTACACTGAAGTATTTAAGGTTTAAAAAAAACCATTTTGCAGCTGCCCAACTCTACCACACAGTCCTGTGCAATACGAGCAAACACTCCCAATTTTCACAAGAAATACAGAGCTGCAGAAGCTGAATGATTTTGCCACGGTAAGTAAGTTGTTGCCACTGTCAACTGGAATTCGAACCCTATGCACTAAGTCCCACTCCTCTAGAGCATGTGCTGCATAGTATCACTGAGGGACACAAGCCAGCAACAAATACCAGTGTCTGGAAAGATTCCCAACACATCGAATGAGAGTTCAAGTGCCCTATCGTGAAGGAGGATCAAAAGCTTTTCTCACTGCTCATGCCTCTGAAGCATATCTGTCTTTGCTCACAGGCAGGTGAGAGCAGCAGCAGAGAGAATTCTGTGAAGTCTTTGTAAAATGCACAAGAAAAGCAGCAAGAGTTTGAAATGCCATGCAAGAAGTAATGTTTCATGCTTAAGTCTCACCCAGGGCAAGTTCTTTCTCCTGCTGGCAGCCTCCACTGCTCGGAACAGCTTCCACTCGGTCAGTGTGACAGGTAGGGTGGTGTCCTTCACCATTTTCCCTTGCAAACTTGTCAGGGAGGGCTTTAGCTCAAGAGTCTTGCGATTGAGGAAGGGAGGTTTAGGGGGAGGCTAGAAAACAGGATCAGAAGAGATGGTTAATCACAGGATTAAGCCTTGGTCTGAGCTCAGACTGAAAGAAGATAGATTACAAATGATGATCTTCCTGCGTCCTCCTGCTGTATCAAGCTCTCCATCCCATCCCCACCCCACACACTCAAGGATGTCACTGTCACTCTCTTGTTCCTATCCTTTTACTACTTAGCAGCTTTAAGCAACTGCCCCTGCTGTAACTGTTCATTATCATTTACACTAATAAAAAATTATATAAAATAAGGAAAACCGAACACGACAGTGGGGAATGTGGGGCCAGGGGGAGCACAAACAGGGCCTTTGTGTGGATGATTCTCAGCAAACAGTTGACAGGTTAATCCCTTCACCCTACCTTGGGAGCCCCACTGGTGCTCCGGGTGGCTGGCAGCTTCCAGACAGACGGGACCTTCCACAGAGGTAAGGGCAGTGCTCCGATATCTTCATAGGGATTCTCTTTCACAGGACCTGGAAAAAAAAGAGTTAGATGGGAGATTTATGAAAGGAGATGAAGTCTTGCATCCATGCAAGGGATGTAAGTAGAGAGTGTGATGCTTCAACAGGGTCTGAGAGAGACCCGTTTTAAGGTAGTTTAGGTTTCCAACACTTCAAGATCCTTTTAACCCACTACCATGAACTTGGCAAACTCTAAATGGACTCAGCAGAACAAAACACTTCTACGACTGGGAAGGTAGCTCTATGGGAAAGCAGCTAGTTTTGTCAGTGTTCAACTGACGTCTACGCGGCACTCAAGCAAAGCATCTGAAGAGCCAATAAAAAAAGCTCAGTTTAGCACAGGCCAGTTCTAGCGACATTCCATAACATCTGGAATCAGGTCGCTCACATGCACAGACTTACTGACATCAATAAAGAACTCCAGATGGGGAACACCTTAAAAGTCATAGGGCCGGAAAGGTCCTCAACACATTCTCCTCCTCATTCCTCCCCCCCCAGCAAATGTGCTCCCCTTAAATAACGAGTGAATCCCCCAGAAGCACAGGCACATACAGATAATGTCCTCGTAGATGTTGTCTTCTGACTGTGTGTAGACAAGCCTGGATCCTGTAGTGCCGTTTGTCTCTTCTCGAAGTCTGCGGGACTTGGTGGTTGCCGTCCGGTTGCGGAAGCCCTGGATGTCTTCAAACTCAAAAGATTTCCTAGAGGAAAATGAGTGTAACTTCTGAAGGCACCTGCATAGTACCAGTGAGTTGGTGTCTCCAGTCCACGCAGGGTATGGTCATCCTTGGGGCCATCAAGCACAGAGATGCTCCATTCTGGATGACTTCCAAGCATTGTGGTTTAACCCCAGCCGGCAGCTCAGCCCCACGCAGCCGCTTGCTCACTCCCACCCAGTGAGACGGGACAGAGAATCAGAAGGGCAGAAGTGAGAAAAAGCGTGGGCCAAGATAAAGGCAGTTTATTAGGTAAAGCAAAAGCTGCACACGCAAGCAAAGCAAAACAAGGGATTCATTCACAGGTGATGTACCTCTGGCTTCTCCGTCTGATTCTCCTGGTGGCTGCTCTCTTCTCGGGATCACCAGAGGTTGACACCAGGTCTCCTCCATGTTGCTGCTTTTGCAGGGCAGCTTCCCCAGTAGCACTGGCATCACCACAGGTGCTGGCACTCTTGTCTACAAGGTAACGGAAAGTCCTGCGGGGCTTGGGTGGTGGGACAGCAGCTGGCTCCTCCTCTTGCCCCTCAGCCTCAGAGTAAATGTTGTTCAAGCTCCTCTCTGCCCTGCAGAGAGGCTCAGCTCCTCTGAATTTAAGTTCTCTTTCCGTGGAGCCACAGCTCCCTCGTTTCCTCTGAGGGTCCAAGGGTGAGGCTTTGCCAGGTATGAGGGGATTTGCTCTCCACAGTCCCTGTGAGGTATAGAAGTTACCTGGGGGCAGCGCTGCCCTTGGGTCCGGGAATCCTGCTGGACGCTGTCCTTCCTCCTTGGCTTGGGAAGCTAAGCTGCGCGCACAGGGCTGGAGTTCACCACAGCCATCAATCTGCACGTGGCTCCGTGATTCTTCCCTGAAGTCCAAACCCAGGCTCTTGGGATCTTTGGACCCAATTTGTCTGTTCTTCTCTGTATGTTCTGTCTTCCTTCTGGATAAAACAATGCAGCCGGGATCATACTTTACCCCCAAGTCCTTCAGCTGCTCTTTTTCCTTACTGGGGCACCCTTGTGTCCTCCCCTCCCACTGGGAGATCTTCTGTTTGATGTTCCGGCAGTGGCTGCGAGAGAGGGTCTGCACAGCCGAGCGGGAGAAGCTACCACCCACTGACTCGGGTGGGTGCATGGCAAGAGCCAACGCGCTTAGAAACACTCCATCTCCAGCCTGGCCCAGGTCCACCCGAGTCCTGCACACATCAAGCTGGCATGAAACCCCAAAGCATCCAGGGGTATCCGAGAGCCCTGGGTGTCAGCAATGCAAGGACTGTCTTCTAGCATGACCTGCGGGCAAAGAGAAGAGAGCCGTCAGCTGCACTCCAGCCATACGCACCACCCGGAACTCCCCGCTGCACTCTGACAATGGCTGAAGTACATTCCTTAAGTCCCATGTCAAGACTGGCTTCCAGATCCCACTCCCCACAAAGCCTGTTTCTGTGGCACACATCTGGGAGGGCTACCAAAAGGATGCAGAGTTCTTGCCGCCTTAAGAAACAAACACAAGTTTGAGAACGGCAGAGAACAAAGAAAACAGCCAGCAGCACCTGCTCTGTGCCGCCTGACTGCCTTGGCCAGGGCACTGCCGCACTACCGAGACCCCCGTCCCACCCGGCCAGCGAGGAGCCCTGGCCCTCTCCTATAAATAGGCACAGCTTCCTAAACATCCTGAGCCCCAGCAGAGCCATCCTTCCTCATCTCTGCCTGCACAGCCCAGATTAGCAGGCAGGGAAGCAACTTTCCCCTTTCCTGTGCCGCTGCAACCCAAGGCACCAGCTAGCGAAGCGGCAAAGGCTCCAACAGGGAAAGTCAGAGCACGGGAGGGGCAAAACAGCCTCCTCTCCATACAGCTTCACACCAGGCACCTTGAGTCTCTCCTAAGTCTTCAAACGCAGGACGGCTGGATGCAGAACTCGTACCAGGACCGTACAGTGCGGAGCAAGAGACTCACTCACGGCACAAAGCTTCACGGCCAGCACGTGCCTCGCCCTGTCAGCCACCCCACGCACAGCCCCACGCTGACAGCAAGGCCGGACACGGCACCAGACGCTCCCTCGCTCCCCAACAGCACTAGCAGCTTTCTTCCCTCAGACATCAGCTGTCAGCTCCCTGGGCTCTGAGCGGCAGCCACAGCACCCGTGAGGGCAAATCACTGCAGCCCCTCAGCCCCTCAGCCCTCCAGCCGAGCTCATCCTCAGCGCAAACAGGGCTGCCAGTGCCCAGACAGGTCAGCTCTGCCAGTCTGCCCCATGTCCTTCCTCCTGTGACTCACAAGGGTGAACAAAGAGCGCATTTGCTGTAGCTTCCTCAGCCAATTCACCATTTTTCTGCTTCCCGATATAGAGCCACGGTCCAAGGCAGCCCAAAGCTCCTGTTCTCTCCTGCTCTGCACATCTGTGCTTCTGTGACGAGGCACAAGCCACAACAGAGACGCTGCGGAGAAGCACAGTTCCAGGCAGCACAGGCACTGGGCAGGTTATGACTGTGGTTCTCCTCTGACACTGCTCGTTGAGGAATGCCCAGAGCTCTAGCAGTTCACCCCTCGCTCAAGCCACTTCCCAGCTCCAGCATCCAGAGCTACACACAATCATCTGCAGCTTCACTCACCTAAAGAAGCCCAACAGGCTTGAGTGCAGCAGCGAGGGAAGCTCTTTCAAAGCCAGGTCCGACTAAGAGTAGGTGTCTCCTGGCTCCTCTTAACCAATGCAGAGCACCAGGTTCCAGCACCCGGCATCCCCCCTGCTGCCCTGACAGACACAGCCCCGAACGGTGCCTCCCAAAACAACCACCCAAGCAGGAGAACACAGCTCTTCCCCTGCCCAGGCTTCCTTCCCAGGATTTCCACAACTGCCACATTTGTCAGCCCTGTCGCAGCTCCGTGTCAGTAGGAATGCTCGATTATCGAAAACCGTAGTTTTGGGCAACGGTTGGACTCGACGACCCGGTGGGTCTCTTCCAACCTGGTGATTCTATGATTCTAAATTATCTCTAGAGCGATCACACCAGCATCGCGTGTCTCCCAGAAGACAGCCTCGCAGATCGCGCTGCTGGAGGCGGCTTCCCTGCCGTTACCCACAGGAACCATGAGAGACCCACGGGAAGCACCATGATTCTTTTCCCAGTTCCACCCCACGCTCAGCATTTTCCCCGCAAGGCGTCACGACAGCCTCTCTTCCCGGCGGAACTCGAACCCCCGTCCCGCGGGTCCCTGCCCGTGCCGGGGGGCGCTTCGAGGCCCCTTCCAGCCCCCCCCACCCAGCGGCTCTACGACCCTCGCTGCTTTTACCGTCGCCGCGCAGCTTCAAGCCTCCCAGGAACCTCCGCGTCGCCAAAGCCTCCGTGGCGACACCTTCCCCGCCGCTGCCCCCGTGGGCAGAGCCCGGTCCCGCCGAGCTCAGGGAGCCGCGTCCATCGCGGCCGGGAACGGCCCGAGCGCAGTCGCCGCTCATTGGCTCCTGCAGCTGTCACTCACCCTGCTCCCGCCCTCCACGGTCATTGGCTGTTGCTGCTGTCAATCACCCTGCTCCCGCCCTTCGCGCTCATTGGTTCCCGTCGCTGTCAATCACGCCGCTCCCTCCCTCTATTCTTATTGGCTCCTGCAGCTGTCAATCACGCCGCTCCCGCCCTTCGCGCTGATTGGCTCCCGCGGCTGTCAATCACGCCGCTCCCGCCCTCCATTCTTATTGGCTGCTGTGGTTGTCAATCACGCCGCTCCCGCCCTTTGCGCTCATTGGCTTCTGCAGCTGTCAATCACTCCACTCCCGCCCTTAGCGCTCATTGGCTTATGTGACTGTCAATCACGGCGCTCCCGCCCTTCGCGCTGATTGGCCCCCCCGGCTGTCAATCTCGCCGCTCCCGCCCTCTATTCTTATTGGCTCCTGCAGCTGTCAATCACGCCGCTCCCGCCCTCCATTCTTATTGGCTCCTGAAGCTGTCAATCTCGCCGCTCCCGCCCTCTATTCTTATTGGCTGCTGCGGCTGTCAATCACGCCGCTCCCGCCCTTAGCGCTCATTGGCTTATGTGACTGTCAATCACGCCGCTCCCGCCCTTCGCGCTGATTGGCTCTCGCGGCTGTCAATCACGCCGCTCCCGCCCTCTATTCTTATTGGCTCCTGCAGCTGTCAATCACGCCGCTCCCGCCCTTCGCGCTCATTGGCTTATGTGACTGTCAATCACGCCGCTCCCGCCCTCAATTCTTATTGGCTCCAGCGGCTGTCAATCACGCCGCTCCCGCCCTTCGCGCTGATTGGCCCCCCCGGCTGTCAATCACGCCGCTCCCGCCCTCCATTCTTATTGGCTCCTGAAGCTGTCAATCACGCCGCTCCCGCCCTCTATTCTTATTGGCTCCTGCGGCTGTCAATCACGCCGCTCCCGCCCTTCGCGCTGATTGGCCCCCCCGGCTGTCAATCACGCCGCTCCCGCCCTCCATTCTTATTGGCTCCTGAAGCTGTCAATCACGCCGCTCCCGCCCTCTATTCTTATTGGCTCCTGCGGCTGTCAATCACACCGCTCCCGCCCTTCGCGCTCATTGGCTTATGTGACTGTCAATCACGCCGCTCCCGCCCTCAATTCTTATTGGCTCCAGCGGCTGTCAATCACGCCGCTCCCGCCCTTCGCGCTGATTGGCCCCCCCGGCTGTCAATCACGCCGCTCCCGCCCTCCATTCTTATTGGCTCCTGAAGCTGTCAATCACGCCGCTCCCGCCCTCTATTCTTATTGGCTCCTGCGGCTGTCAATCACGCCGCTCCCGCCCTTCGCGCTCATTGGCTTATGTGACTGTCAATCACGCCGCTCCCGCCCTCAATTCTTATTGGCTCCAGCGGCTGTCAATCACGCCGCTCCCGCCCTCTATTCTTATTGGCTCCCGCAGCTGTCAATCACGCCGCTCCCGCCCTCCATTCTTATTGGCTCCTGCAGCTGTCAATCTCGCCGCTCCCGCCCTTCGCTCTCATTGGCTCCCGCGGCTGTCAATCACGCCGCTCCCGCCCTTCGCGCTCATTGGCTGCTGCGGCTGTCAATCACGCCGCTCCCGCCCTTCGCGCTGATTGGCTCCCACGGCTGTCAATCTCGCCGCTCCCGCCCTCTATTCTTATTGGCTCCTGCAGCTGTCAATCACGCCGCTCCCGCCCTCCATTCTTATTGGCTCCTGAAGCTGTCAATCTCGCCGCTCCCGCCCTCTATTCTTATTGGCTCCTGCAGCTGCCAATCTCGCCGCTCCCGCCCTTCGCTCTCATTGGCTCCCGCGGCTGTCAATCACGCCGCTCCCGCCCTTTGCGCTGATTGGCTTCTGCAGCTGTCAATCACTCCACTCCCGCCCTTCGCGCTCATTGGCTGCTGCGGCTGTCAATCACGCCGCTCCCGCCCTTCGCGCTCATTGGCTACTGCGGCTGTCAATCACGCCGCTCCCGCCCTCCATTCTTATTGGCTGATGTGGCTGTCAATCACACCGCTCCCGCCCTTCGCTCTCATTGGCTGCTGTGGCTGTCAATCACGCCGCTCCCGCCCTCTATTCTTATTGGCTCCCGCGGCTGTCAATCACGCCGCTCCCGCCCTTCGCTCTCATTGGCTCCCGCGGCTGTCAATCACGCCGCTCCCGCCCTCCATTCTTATTGGCTATTGTGGCTGTCAATCACGCCGCTCCCGCCCTTCGCGCTCATTGGCTTCTGCAGCTGTCAATCACTCCACTCCCGCCCTTCGCGCTCATTGGCTGCTGCGGCTGTCAATCACGCCGCTCCCGCCCTTCGCGCTCATTGGCTACTGCGGCTGTCAATCACGCCGCTCCCGCCCTCCATTCTTATTGGCTCCTGAAGCTGTCAATCACGCCGCTCCCGCCCTTCGCGCTGATTGGCTCCCGCGGCTGTCAATCACGCCGCTCCCGCCCTCCATTCTTATTGGCTATTGTGGCTGTCAATCACGCCGCTCCCGCCCTTTGCGCTGATTGGCTTCTGCAGCTGTCAATCACTCCACTCCCGCCCTTAGCGCTCATTGGCTTATGTGACTGTCAATCACGCCGCTCCCGCCCTTCGCGCTGATTGGCCCCCCCGGCTGTCAATCACGCCGCTCCCGCCCTCCATTCTTATTGGCTCCTGAAGCTGTCAATCACGCCGCTCCCGCCCTCTATTCTTATTGGCTCCTGCGGCTGTCAATCACGCCGCTCCCGCCCTTCGCGCTGATTGGCCCCCCCGGCTGTCAATCACGCCGCTCCCGCCCTCCATTCTTATTGGCTCCTGCAGCTGTCAATCACGCCGCTCCCGCCCTTTGCGCTGATTGGCTTCTGCAGCTGTCAATCACTCCACTCCCGCCCTTAGCGCTCATTGGCTTATGTGACTGTCAATCACGCCGCTCCCGCCCTTCGCGCTCATTGGCTTATGTGACTGTCAATCACGCCGCTCCCGCCCTCTATTCTTATTGGCTCCTGCAGCTGTCAATCACACCGCTCCCGCCCTTCGCGCTGATTGGCTTCTCCGGCTGTCAATCACGCCGCTCCCGCCCTCTATTCTTATTGGCTCCTGCAGCTGTCAATCTCGCCGCTCCCGCCCTTCGCGCTGATTTGCTCCCGCGGCTGTCAGTCACGCCGCTCCCGCCCTCAATTCTTATTGGCTCCTGCGGCTGTCAATCACGCTGCTCCCGCCCTTCGCGCTGATTGGCTCCCGCGGCTGTCAATCACGCCGCTCCCGCCCTCTATTCTTATTGGCTCCTGCAGCTGTCAATCTCGCCGCTCCCGCCCTTCGCTCTGATTGGCTCCCGCGGCTGTCAATCACGCCGCTCCCGCCCTCAATTCTTATTGGCTCCTGCGGCTGTCAATCACGCCGCTCCCGCCCTTCGCGCTGATTGGCTCCTGCGGCTGTCAATCACGCCGCTCCCGCCCTCTATTCTTATTGGCTCCTGCAGCTGTCAATCTCGCCGCTCCCGCCCTTCGCTCTCATTGGCTCCCGCGGCTGTCAATCACGCCGCTCCCGCCCTCTATTCTTATTGGCTCCTGCGGCTGTCAATCACGCCGCTCCCGCCTTCTATTCTTATTGGCTCCTGCAGCTGTCAATCTCGCCGCTCCCGCCCTTCGCTCTCATTGGCTCCTGCGGCTGTCAATCACGCCGCTCCCGCCCACTATTCTTATTGGCTCCTGCAGTTGTCAATCACGCCGCTCCCGCCCTTCGCGTTCATTGGCTTATGTGGTTGTCAATCACGTTGCTCCCGCCCTTCCCTCTCATTCGTTTCCGTCGCTGTCAATCACATTGCTCCCGCCCTTCGCTCTCATTGGTTCCCGTCGCTGTCAGTCATGCCGCTCCCGCCCTTCGCGCTCATTGGCTCCCGCGACTGTCAATCACCCTGCTCCCGCCTTTTACGTTGATTGGCTGTTGCAGCTGTCAGTCGCCTTACTCCCGCCCCACCTCCCCTCGGCGTCGTCCCTCCCCGCGCGGAGTCGCAGGCGCTGCTGTCAAAGCGGTTTTATTCCCTCTCGTCTCGCTATTCGTTCTTGAGCCCCTCGGCGATGAGGTTGAGCTCGTAGCACCAGGTCTCGTAGCGGTACGCCATGCGGATCTGCGCCACGTTGGTCTTGCGGATGTCGTTGCCTTGGGGTCCCTCCTCCCGGTAATTCTCGCCCAGGAACCTCGCTTTCTCCTGCCGGGAGGGGACACGGCTCTAGCCCCATCCCAGCACCGAATCCCCGAGCGCCTCCCCCTCGCCTACCCTGCTCCCAGCCCCGGGATGGAGCTCTCCCCGAAGGAACTGTCCCCGAAATCCAGTCTCGGCTTCCCCTGGCACAACTCATGCCGTCGCTTGGGCGCAGAGCCCAGCACCCTCACCACACCCTCTTGTCCAGGAGCAGCAGAGAGCGAGGAGGTTCCCCCTCAGCCTCCTCCTCTCCAGGTTGAACGGACCCAAGGCCCTCAGCGACTCCCAGAGCCCTTGTTCTCCAGCAGCCCCTTAATGTCCTTCACGGAGTGAGAAGCCCAACCCTGAACCCAGGACTCGAGCAGCACCCACCTCGTGGGAGAGGCCGCACTGCAGGACGCTGTTCCTGGCAATTTCACACATGTCACAGGTGCTGAGCTTGAAGACCTGGGCGGCGATGGCGTACTCCTCCATCAGGGGCTCCTGCGGCCACAGGCTGTGTCAGAGGCCAGCGAGCGCTCGCCCAGACACAGCCTGAATGCCAAGGGCTTCCCTGGAGAACGAGACCCGCACCGTCCCAGCCCCCGTGCCCAGGCAGGAGCAGGTGATCGGCTCCCGGGTACCTTGGTGTAATGAAACTGCATGGGATCATCTGTAGAAAGGGACACCATGAGTCCCTTCTGGTGGAAGTCAAGCAATGGGTTCTTTGCGTACTCCAGGAAGAGGCTGTTGTTGCTGAGTGGGGACATAGCAATGGGAATCTGAGCAAGGAAGTACAGGTACTGCAACACCGGGCTCTGTAAAGATGAGCAGAGGTGCCAGGTTAGGGATAAAGCTGCTCTACCCTCCACCTCTTCAGAGTCACTTCTCAAAGCAACCCAGTGGTCCGGCCAGGAAATTCAGCGCACAGAGCTTGCGTGTGCAAGAAAAGAGAGAGGGAAGTGAGCAATTCTCCACGTGGAGCACAAGGGGCCAAGAGAGCTCAGCTGTGTATGATTTAGAACTCAGCTGGCTCTAGTGATAACAGATATATCCAGTGTTAGGTCTGTGGGGCTGAGCTGCTGAAATCCAAACACGTTTGTCAGATACACCCCCAAGTAAGCCTGGAACACAAAGATTCACTGATCTGAGAATCATCTGAGAAGACCTGAGTATCTGAGAAGATCTGCCTGGGGCCAGGCTGTCTCTGTCAGTTTAAAGCAGAGGCACAATTAACTGTCAGCTACAGTGGAGGCCACCTGTGCACACAATCTCCTCTGCAGTGCATGGGCTGCGCTGCAGCAGGCTGCTGCACTTACCTTCTTGAGGTTGAGACCGTGGGAGATATTATCAGCTGTCATAAACGCTGCAAGCAAATGTGTGATGGCCCCAGCTTCCCCACAGTGCGGACGAAAGAGGAACGTGTTCATCCCACGCTGCCTAGGCACATGAAAGGGGGACTCAGAGCAGGCGAGCAGCAGGGTTAGGTGGCATCCAATGCAAGATTCCCTGACTTAAGGTCCAGCTCTGCCCCTACCAGTGGGTCACCAAGAATCGAGCTTGACCCAGGACTACATTACATGTTCTCCTCACTCCTCTGTGCAGACAACAGATGCATTTCTCCAATCCCAATGTTTTCACCCCAGTGGCAGAGCAAGGAGGATCCCACTTCTTCCACACCAATAATCACAGAGCTGAGACAACTCGTGAGGCGGCCCCCCCTCTGCCAGCCCACCGCAGTCCCGTGGCAGATGCTGGGCCTCACCTGCGTAGGTTATTAAGCACCAGGATGTTGGCATACATGTAGTACACATAGTAGGTGTAGGATGGGTTCTTCTCAGAGTTCCACTGCTCTGGCTTGGGGCTTTTAGTGGAGAACATGTGTCCACTGTGCTTGGATTCATCATCCACGCTGTCAAAGCCAGTGATCTGCTCGGCAAGGTAACAAAGCAGCTGCATCTCAAAGCTCCCCACCTCATCACGCCCAGCAAAGCTGTCTCACTCTGCCCAGTGCCACTCACCACAGCCCAGTGGGACCCCATGCGCCTGCCCCGTGGGGTGAAGGCTGCAGACCTCCCTCCTCACAAACCCCCAAACTCTGTCTAGGGCTACAAACAAAGCTCACGCCAAACGCTTTTCCAGGTGAGCCCACAGCAGCCAGCTCAGGGAGTCTCCCCCCTCCCAGCAGCCCTGGACACATACACTCTTTTTCCAGGAGGGAGCAGCAGGCCCAAGAGCCCACTGATGACATTTTCCATACCAGGGCAAATGCCCCATTCCTTGTGCATAAACAGAGATGTGAATTCTCCCCACACACTGACAACATCATCAGGTAACACTCACGTGGCGTAGAAAGATACTCAGCTCTTTGTGGGCTTGAGGATTTATAGTTGCCTCAAACACAGGAACAAAGATGTTTTCCAGCATCTTCCCAAAGTGTGGGAGGAAATTCTTAGCCCTGAACACATCACTGTGGACAGAGACAGGGATTAGCTGCTAGCAGAGGAAAATGACACACTGCCTCCATAATCCATTCAGGACAAAATATGAGGTACAGTGTGCTGAAAGGCACAGTGCTCTGTCAGACCCACAGCACATACTAAATCCTGGGCACTTGGATCATCCATTTCATGTTGGGAGAATAGACCCGATGTTTGTTGAACCAGCTAGCTAACTTGTGCCACTCTTCAGCTGATCGGCCATAGATCGAGAGCCGAGGTTCCGCGTGTTGGTACTTGGCATCCTCCAGATCAGAGCCAACCTCCTGTGAACCAGGACGGAGAGTCCCGTGGGGCCCCTGCAGCCCCTGGGCACAGCAGCACCACAGCACAACTGCTCTCTCCTCCTCTGCCTCCTCACCTTGATGATGGTAGCAAAGTACTCGCCATTGATAGCATTCTCCGTCTTCAGATAGAGGTCACGCAGCTCGCTGGCTCCCACGGGGTTGTACTTGTCATTGAACTTGTCAAAGCGCTGAAATGTCTGCCGCCCCTGGAGCACAGACGGACAGGGGCAAATACACACACACTAGGTCCAAGCATACCAGCTGAGCAGAGACTGATCCAAACAACCCACATGGGAAAGCCAGTAGCTGTTACATCCTGCCACAAACACTAACACGCACAATACATCCCAGGTACACAGAGAGGGGAAGAGCCATGCCTACAGGCATGGATGAGAGTGGTCTTGCAGTAAATGCCCTACCACTTACAGCATGGACATCCAGGGAATCCACTGTCAAGTCATAGGGGTGCAGGTTGAGCTGCTCAAAAAGCTGTTTCAGGGTGAGCTGTTTGCCCTTGGCATTGTAAACTACACGGTCAGCATCTACACGGTATGATTTCTTGATGAAACGCAGAAGATGCTTCTGGTTCATGCAGGCTGCAGCATGGATGTGTGTGTCCACCTGAGAAACCAGAAAGATGGCCCTCTAGCTTCAAGATGGACTCCAATATTCGGTTCTCAGGGAGGGGAAGGCACTGATGCAGCTCATCTTCAGCATCACCAGAGCTGTAATTCTTGCTATTTACCTTCCGGCAGTTGTAGAAGTCCCGGTGGGGGTTGTTCTTCAGCTCTTTCATCTCGTCCATCTCATTTAGCATTTCATGCACTTGGAACTTGGATGAGAGGAACTTCAAGCGTCGATGAGAGTAGGTCTTACTAGTGAAAGCAAAGGGCAGAAGAATGGCTGGGCTTTTACCCCTCAACATGTGGTCAGAGGGAGGGATGCAGCCTTTCCCTGAGGAGGAGGAGCTGATGCTGGCCTGGCTTCCCAGGGTGCTTCTCCCAGCTCTAGGACAGAGCGGTGAAGGAAGGCACGGTCAGGCATGAGCATCTCTGCAGGGCAAGACTTCTCCAGTTCCCGAATGCTGACTGTGCTTTACAGCCCCAACAAAGAGGGCTGACAAGGGTCCAAGACACTTTGCTAGGCAGCAGGCTGCAGATGCAGCATCAGCAGGCTCCTCCTGGGAAGTGGTGCTGCCTGGACCTCCCCCTGCTGAGGCAAGACCTGCTCAGCTGCACCCAGCAGTGCTGGGCTGTCTGTGCACTTACACAGGCCCCTGTGCAGTCAGGGCCAAGAGGAAGTTCATGTCGTCAACAAAGCGCTCAAGGCTGGGGTAGGGCAGGTCCTTTGGCTCATCTCTGCCAGCCGCTGCTTTGTCTCCATAGACATAAACTACCCCATCCTTCATCTGGACATGGTACCCCAGGTCCTCGGGGAGATTCCCAGCTTCAAAGGGATCCTGTCCATCTTTCACTGGTGGGGTGAACACTGGACCAAAGGGAGAACACTGGGAGGCACGGGCTGCCGGCCACAGCCCCACATGCCTGCCACGCTCCTCCAGCCCGGGCAGAGAGCAGGGACAGCCCTGGCATCGTGACACTGATGAGGAGGTCTGGGCAAGCAGCTCCCCTGTGGAGCACTTCCCCAGTCCTTTCTCCGGCTCTGCCCACCCCCACGCTGAAGCCAGTGAGGAAAGCCCTTCAGATGCCCAGAGGTACCTGGACCAGTGTCACTCGCCCTCCAGACTTCGCCCTCGATATTCCGCAGGTACTGAGATGGGGTCCTGGGGAACCTCTGCATGGACTGCTCCATGTATTTCTCCCGGATGCACAGGGCACGGTACAGACCTTGGCAGACAACTTCAAAGTCTTCAACTGTCACCTGCAAGAGGACGGTTGCTGAATGCAACCACGTAGCTGAAACCTACCTGCCCAAGAGAGGCTGGTGCACCCACAAGTAAAGATGACAGCATTGTTCACAGCAAGATACCTACTGTATCACCCCCTCCATCCCCCTGCTCTGCATGGCCAAGGCAAAGGAGGGATGATAGGCACAGCCCTAGACATGGCAAAGGGCAGTTCCTCACACTAGATCCAATGGATTCCAGCTGTCACCCCCTCTTACACCTCTCGCTGCAAACTGTAGTTGGCACTGAAATGGAAGCCAGGCCTGAGCAAAGCACTAAAAGCTATTTTTGGGGCCCAGGCTGAAACTGAAGCAGGACTAACAATATACACTGATCCCGTGTGTCAAGAATTTTGATTTACTGAACAGACAACTGTCAAGTCAAGAGAGGTCAGGCTGGAGCAGCATGGGAGAACACCACGCAGCACTTGCGGCTAGCTACAGTCACAGTAGGAGGAATGTGCTTGTGCATGGTGGGACTTTCAGCTTCCCCTGATGGATGCTCTGCTGTGCAACTCCAGTCTGAGCAACCTGCCTCAAGCAGTATCTCAGAAGCAGTACAAATGTCATAGGAGGCTGTGGAGCAGAGGAGGAATTAGCACAGGATGTGATAGCAGTCCTGGTCAGCCAGCTCTAGGTGACCCTGGAGCAGAGGGCTGGACCAGGTGACCTCTGGAGGACCCTGCCGCCTTCAGCCATTCTGGGAGTTTGTGATGTGCATAGAACTCAGACAGATACAGCTGTGTGCAAGCAGGAGCAGGCTGCAACAGAATAAGCACAGCCCACTCTGCCATGCCCTCCCCTCATCCCCGTCTGGAGAATTCCCTGGGAAGCATGCAGCACCCTACAGACTCCTGCTACAAAATTCAGCTCTAAGTCCTTCAGGGATGCAGCAGGGCACCATCAGATGCTCATGAGACACAGACTGAGTTGGAAGACAGACTTTCCCCACTCTGTGACACTCGCACAACTGAGGGACAGGCAGGGACTGGATGAGGTGGCAGTCAGCACTGGGAGGGATATGACCATGCAAGTACCTACCCCAGAGGCATAGTCCCCTGTGATCTGTACCCGCTGGAAGTCAGGCACAGACTGGTACTGGGGGAAGGCAGAGATCACCTCATCAATAGTGGACAGTTTGGTTGTAGACCTATGAGCCACAGGCACTGCCAGTGCAATTGTCTTCAGGCGGAGCAGGCGCTTCTTCCTGCCAGGGAAGAGAGCCTCAGGCAAACAGCTCAGACTCCAGGCCACACGCCCGTGCAGGGCCAGGGGTGTTTGCCACAGCCATGTTCCAACTGCGTGCAACATGAATCATCTCGCTGATTTCTGAGCACCTTAGACAGACACTGCCAAGAGCGGAGGCCATGGCATGTAAGGTAGCCACAGACTCTCAAGTGAGATCTTTGGAAGTCTCACCTTTCCAGAGAAAGGTGTCCAAGTCTCCTCCAACAGTTCTGTCACCACTGCAGGGCTGACCCCCAGGGAACAGGCTATGAGTGTCTTTCTGCCCAGCAGTGGGAAAAGTTGGAAAGAAGACCCTGAAGCTCCAGGATTACCAAAGATTTATCCCGTTTTGGATTTACTGAGCTGTTTTCACAGGCCTTGATTTATGTTCCTGGCAGCTCCCAGCTCTGGCTGGGAATGATCAGATAATGCTCCTCTCCTTCACCCCACTTCACTGCCCTGGTTGTTGCTCACCGCTTTTCTGCTGAGGCAGAGCTCTCCTGACGTATCATGTGTGCTCTCATTTCCTGCCGTGAAATGGGGCAGACCTCTTCCACATCGAAAGGGGAGATCTCTTGCCTGATTGCCTCATCTTTCACCTCAGAGGCAAAGACTTTCTCTGCAAAGGAGCGCAACGCTTCATCCACCTCTGCAAGCAGAAGAATCAGAAAGCGGGGTCACACAGACATCTGGTTCCCAGACACCCTAACAGGCAGGTGCCCCCTTGCAGTCAGCTTAATGCTCAGCAGTCACGTCCTTAGGACATCTGCCTGCAAGACTCCCAGCAACCTCCAAAAAGCTGACAGAGCCCAGGGCACACGCAGTGGGCTGGAAACATACCTAGACACTCCCAGCACACCAGAAAACGTCATACAACCCACGGTCCAAGATCAGTGCAAAAAGCCACAGAAAGAAGCAAGTCCTCAGGAAGGACTTTGATCACCCCGATCCAGTGGAAGGTGTCCCTGTTCATGAAGGGGGTGCTGGACTGGATACTCTCCCTTCCAACTCAAACCATTCCGTGATTTTATGATTCCAAGGGCACTTAGGAGAGCATGCACTAGGGGAAGAGAGGGAGATTGGCAGAGCCTTTACAGCGCAAGACCCCCTTGCTCCACAAGGCAGAATAAAGACAGAGGTATTGATGGAGATGGACAGAGTTGGCAGCCCAAGCAGTTAGGTGCTGCCATCACAGCGCAGCTGAAGTGCCCTTAGCTAGGGACTGAGCCTAAGTGCAGCATGCTGCAAAGGTGCCAGCGAATGTGACCCTAGGAAAGTCACCAGCGATACAAGCTTGGCTGGAGCTTTATGAAGCAGAAGGAAGGTTAAAAGCTCTGTCACTGCCAACAAAATACCATAAACAAGAATCCAAGAGCTCTTCTGGCAGCATTGGCAGCACGTGTTTGCACAGCAGCAGATGGATACTAACTGAGCAGGTTTTGCCTGCAGTGGCAGCTCAGCACGAAGCATAAAGGAGGATGGATGAAAAAAAGAGAAAGATGAACCACACTGTCAACGTGTCAGACAGGACATGGTCAGCAGCTGAAGACCAAAGCGTAAAGGGCTGACATGCAGGGCAGTCGTGTGCCAGGCCTACAGGAGACTCGCAGTATTGAACTCAGCCGTTTTTATCAACAGGGTCGGGGGATCACAACAGTTTATCCCTGTAGCCCTAATTTTGCAGGATAATTTGTAGCCCTGAAACTGCAAAATGTTTGTTTCTGCCACAGAGGAAAGAACTCCATTAAAACAAGTTTCTCCTCTAAGCAGGAGCTCAGGGCTGCTAGGACAATATTTAACAACTAGAAGCATCATGTATCAAAGGACCAAAAAGCTGGAGCCATTCCACAGAACAGTGAGGGGCACAGCTGGCACTGCTGAGAAATAGCATCTCCTTGAACTGCTGACAGGTCACCATGATCACATCACTGCTGTTTGTTTTCAGTGATCATGTCTAGGCAGTAATACAGCAGAGCATAGGAAAAGCCTGGCAATACTCACCCTTCTCTTCTGCTGTTTGAGATAAAACAGAAATAAAATGAACACATGTGATCAGCCCTTCAAAAACCTAAACCTTTTTGCCTATTAATCACATCAGTGAATAAAAAGAGATTAGTAAAGTACAAATTTAGCCAAAGCCTTCCCCTTACAAAAGAAAGAACATTACTTGTCGCTTTGTACCATACAAAGATGTAAGGTCAGTGCTGAGGGTTCCATGATGCAGCCATAGTGCTATGTGCACAAACAAACCACACTGTGGATGCCGCTCAACCTGCACTTTGGCAGAGCTGCTGCTTTTCAGCAGTCTGTGTCTCCCTGCAGCTGTCCAAGGGCAATGCCCTTTCCTAAAGCCTCAATCACCTCAGTGAACACCACAAGCAGTGAGCAGATACCGAGTCATCTAGTAAGCCTGAGCTGTCTAGGAAGGTCACTCCCCACACCTCTGTCAGCCAGGCTATTCTGAGTGTTCTGCAGGGATGCAGAAAAGCATAGAAACAACTTCAGAGGGCAGAACATTCTCCTGCCTGAATAAAACAAACATTTTAGTGACTGGGAGCAATAGGGCTGCTTTCCTGTTTTTTGTCTATGACTCGCCGTCCTTTTTGAAGATCTGGGTAGACAGTCCTTTCAAAGTCACCAAGTTTCATCCACCTGCACCATTATTTACTAACAGGATCAGACACTGCATTTCCACAGACCTTCGCTCCTGGTCACAGAGTGTGGCAACAACATTTTGAGGGTGAAACTCATGCCCTTTCCATCTGACTCAGAACATGCAGACTGGAGCTCTGGCATCGCTAGCCACCAGCTGCTGACTTCCCAAAGTCCAGCCTGCAGAACACACTCTCCTGGCATTTGAACTCCACATATTCATTTGCAAACTATACATCCCAGAAATGCCTAGTCTGACCTTTCATCTCCTCAGTGGATAAAAATTGCTTGTGATGGCCCTGATGTCGCAGGGCCAGGCTTTCATACCAACCTCACGTATGAGGACAGCATCTATCACACCACACAACACTGCAATTCTAAACATGTTCTTATCAGTGCTGTTTGGTGCCACTACTCCCCAGGGAAGTCACACGTCCCTCGCTCTGTTCCATGAAGCCTGGCTGTCTCTGCTCCTGCTGCCCAGCATGTATTACCCAGCCGCTCGGGACTGCCGCACCTCACATCTTTCAAGTCTAACCAGGTTGACCAGAGACTCCCGAAACTCCTCTGACCCTTTCCACAGTAATTTTATGGCATTGTTACAGGATACATTGCACTGCAGGAGGAACAATACTTTTTTTTTCAGTATGAGTAGAGCAAGATTTAAACAATAATGATATATTGTCACTGCACTATTATAAAATATCTCCAAGCAGGAAGGAAAATGCTCAACGTCCCCAGTGAGGTGCCCTGGACTGCAAAGATGGAACACTCCCAAACCTCGGAGGTGTGCCCTGTGTCTCCTTGTCTCAGTACCTGCTTTCAGACCTACCTGGCATTCTCACCCGCGACATCTTTGCAGCAAGCGTGGAGAACCCCAGGAAACGCCCCACTGCCACACAGCACAGGCAGCCAACTGACCACAGCACAGCCTAACACTAATTCTACTGCTTTCCCTTCCCTGTAATTAGACTCTCCCACTCCAAAAGGAGAAGGGAGGTCAACTAATAGACTATTTAAAGTGCAACCACAAGTACTTGCACTGAAACAGGTGAAGCCAGGGCTCAAATTCAACTTTTTTTTTTTTAGTTAGGCTTTCATTTTACATTTAGTAGTAGGCACCAGTTGTCTGGCCAAATTGCTGCTCCCCAGGGCAGCTGCGCCTTTCCAAAGGGGACTGGAAATCTGTCTTGTAAGAAACTAAAACTGATGTCTTCTGCACTGAAACAATGGTTTAAAGGAAACCCCTAAGGCAGAGGCTGATGTTCTCCTCAGAGCAGGAACTGTGCAAAAGCACAAATGGGCTGACAGGGAGCCTCTCCATTAAGCTACACATGGTGCTTGGGGCTGACAGAACACGGTACCAGTTCAGGAAGCACCTCTTGGCTGTTTTTTTTGACTCTTTGCAGTATACAGACACTAGGGATGTACTCTGTCCTTTAGGTTCTCCTCAAACCTATGTCGGATCTCTTACACAAAAGTGGGAAACAGCTCCTGGCCTGAAGAAAAGGGCCAGAGCTTGTAGTGCCCTGCACGTCACCAGGGTAACTGAGCTCCTGACTCAGCTTCCTGGTGGGAAGCAGTAAGCCTGAACAGGTCAGAAGGAAACAATAGTTTTGATCTGAAACAGTCTTTTCCTGTTTGTTTGTACTTCACTTATCCACAAAGCTGAAAAACCGAAACCAGGACATGTCAAGCAAAGCATTCAGGCTGCAGTCAGCACCGTCTTGCTGCAGATTCAGTAGTTAACTCTGGTCACAACATTGAAGGAAGCAGAAAAGCAGCATCCCTGATAAAAACAATACTGTTTGAGACTGTATGTGCAAGAAAAGGCTCCCTGTGCTATATTTTGTGGGAACAGCTACGAAAAGGCCTCTTCCCAGAAGGCACTGGTATAAGTAAGAGTAACTTGTGTAAGGTACAGAGCTAGAAATAACAAGACACAGATACCGCCCACAGGTGCTTGGGAACCTTGTGGCACAACTCACCAGTGAAGTCAGATGAGCTGACCTGACACAGCATCTCCTGCTGAGATAATTTACAGAGCATCCAGCAACTCTCTCTGGAAGATCACTATGTGATGGGCACAGCTTCAAAACACACCAAATTCTCCAGAAGTCAGAGAGTTTCAGTCCCACTTCCCAGATATTCCCCAAGAATATAAAATGATCCCCCTACCCCAACATGCAGTGGTGCAGCCAACAGGGCAAAGCTGGGATGTTGTTATAGTCTTCAACTTGAATACCTAGGCTCCTCTTTGATGCCAAGAGTAGTCTTCAGTTTCTGAGTTATTCTCGTTCCCCATTTTGTGAGCCCCTATACCGCACTATTATTTTATTTAAGGTTAATAAAAACTGCTTGTTTGCTCTCTCACAGGGTCAATGGCCTCTTCTAGCCTTTCTGGCTGTATCAAGACCTTGAGATTCACATCTGAAACCAAAAATAACCTTTAGGGTACGGAGGTCATCTTCTTCAAGAAGTCTCCTGATCCCCTTACGTTTTAAATCACAGGGTCAGCTTAGCTGGGCTCATGGTAGAAATATGAGTAAAGCGTGGGCATGCTGCACTAAAGTTAGACCTACAGCCTCTTTAGACTGACGTACAGAACACAAACAAGCCATCTTCCCACTCTTGTTCAGCTGGAAAGTGAGTGATTTACACCCAGAGGCTTCCAAGTGGCTCTAAAGCCCCCACTTCTAACTCTAAGCTGCTTCCTTACACCTAGGCTATCAAAGGAAAATGGCCAAACAAGCCCAAAATTGGGCAGCGTGGGGAATTCAGCAGGATCTCCCTCCGGTTCACTCAGCAGAACAGCCATGTCACAGGGGCAGCTGATCAAGCAGAAGCCTCGGGGAACATTTTGATAGAAAACGGGTTCAATTCCTGAAGAAGAAAAGCATTAACAGAGAGTAGGAACAAGGAGACTCACAGGGCACTCCCTGATGTACTGTGCCTTTGAGGAACAGCACTTTGCACGAGGAGCAGCCTCTGAGAGTTCTCTCCCCGCAAAACTCTTGGTCATTCTCTGCAGAGATTCCACCAGGGCTGTTAAAGTCACCTCCTGTTCCAGTACACAAGTCAGTAAGCCCTTCAGGTGTGAACTCGTTCCTAGAGACAGCCTGTCAGAGGTAGCTGCCACACTAGAGGAGTGGTACTTCTCCAATACACCAAGAAAACCCTTGCTTTTAAGCACCCATCTGTATTCAGATTCCCAGATTCTCCTTTTGGAACAGGCAGTGACTACTGCAGCTACATGGTGCAAGAGGCTTAAAACCCGTTACTGGGAGCTCCTGGCAGAGAAAACAGTGGACTTGGGATTTCAGAGCCCTGACACCATGTCTTCGCAGAAACACACCTGAGGCACTCCAACTGCATGGTCCAACACCACTGCCCCGACTGCAGGAGAGCCAACAGGGACGTGGTTTAGAAGGCTGAACTAAGCAAACTAAAAAATCTAACAGAGCACAATTTGGACACAGCTATGACTGTATAGCTGATGTCACTCTTGGAATACCTGGTAAAGAAAGTTCCCCTTCCTCCTTTTTTGACTTAGCAAGGGCAAAATCAGCAAAAATACTACAAGGGACCCCGGTAAAACAGAGACTCAGCACTAAGCAGGATGCATGACATGGTGCAGACTGATGAAGTCACTAGAACAGGACTCTGACACAAGCCCCTGGTACAGCTCAAAGCCACTCTCACTGCACATTCCTGCTATGATGAACAAACAGGATACAGCTGTTCATGCCACCTTACAGCAGTGACAATCTGAATAAATCTGATGTGGATCCCATGCCCAGATCACTGCCACAAAAGAAACAAGCAAGGAATTTAAAGTTTATTCTTTTAAAAAGTTATTAAGAAGCAAAATAATTTACTTCAATTGAAACCAAAAGAAATGTATTATTGAAAGCAAGCAGTTATACAAAATAACAACAAATTAGCCCTTGGATAAAACATCCAGATCCCAACAGTTCCCTACCACATTGGAGGTTACACAAAGAGGGGAGTAAAGGAGGACAACAAACAGGCTCAGAACGTCACTAAGTCTTTGACTACTCTCCTTCTACCCATGAGGATGAAGTTGCTTGAAATCCAATTCCGAGTCATGGAACTGTGCTAAAAATTACAATGGCTTAAGCATCACAGTTACTGCCCGAAATCCTGCTGGTGATGGCAAGAACAGAGTGTGAGCACTGTTGTTTGAAGACCGTGGAACGGAGACACCAGACCCCTGTGCTCAGTCCAGAGCAACAGTAACTTTTCTTTCAGTCATTGCCATTGGCAATTTCTGAACAAGAGCTTTACTCTTTCTTTTTTTTTTTTAAATATATATTTACATTGTGTCTCAAAGTTGTTTGTGCCTGTTCTTCCCAGTCAGGACAGCACAGTCAGCACAGTCCTAAATAACAACATCTGGACTAGATCCACAAAGCCACCTTTTCCATGGACCGGTCTTATGCAAAATCTCTTTGAGCTTATCATCAAAATAATTTTCCCCACAGTCCTCAGGGTTTTGTCGTTCCACAGTTCTCTCTCACTTGCCACCACTTCAGTGAAGCTGGAAACAAGCGCAACCGTTTCCTCCCTATGCCGGTTGAACACAACACCTGATTTTCTCTGACCTTCTGTATCTGAAATGAATATAATGCGGTTGGGAGTTCAATGCAGAGGTCAGCTCTGCAACACCCTAGAAGATGATGCATCCTCCTCTAAGGTTCCAGAGGTCAAACACAAACTGAGCATCCTTACCAGGCCTTCTTCCCTCTTAGGGGTTCATAAAGGCCAAGAAAAGGGAACAGCAAAGAGAAAGTAGAAGCATAAATTGTGGGAATTTCCAACTTCTGGAGTCACCACTAGGACATTTTTAATGACAACCAGAACATGCCATGCATGTAGAGAGCTATGATGAACACCCGTTCAAAAGAAGGAATTTTCCAAATTTGGCCACAGGACCTCTGGACATCGCATGCCACTGCAAAAGGTTCCCCCAGGCTGTGGGCTGAAGGCAAGCAGCTCTGAACTCTGCCATCCCCTCAGCAAGGAATAAACTCCTGCATTTCCCAAATAACCAGAACACATGCATGGACCCAAATGACAAGACCTCATTACTCAAACACACTGCAGACTCCACTTCGCAAAACACTGAGTCTACATGCCCAGATCTGCAGGCCAAAAGCTGTCACTGTCCAAGGGTAACTTCATTCAGTGGGCAAACGTGCATCACCCTCCTCTTTAGAAGCGGACATCACCACTTGCCACAGTGCTCAAAGAATGTTTTCACAGGTAAGGTCACTTCTTGCACTAAACAAGCCGCTGCTTGCAGACTACAGACACGGCAGCCTGCAGTGACAGCAGTTCTATCATGTTTAGCCTGAGGGCATGGGATCATCTTCAATCAAACGCAACTTGAGTCACAGCCCATGCTACCCACAATGCTGCCCACCTCTGCAGATGTTACTGGAAAATAAAGTTTTATGTAAAAACACTATTTTTAATTCTCATGAGTGTCACATCAGTCAATGGTAAAATAAACTGCAAAAAGTACATATAAGAATTACCCCAGGTAAAGAAAACAAGATGTAAACTGGTCCTCTTCATTCTAAGAAGAAAATTAAGAATGTAAGCAGTGAAGGAAAAGATACTAAAAGGAACAATTTCTTCTCTCCATGTTTACTGATTTCTGATTCCCATTTTACATTGAGAACTCCAAATTAAGATGCATAAATGTGGTACTAACAAACTGAAACTAAGCCTCCTACACTTGGTGTGCTTGCTCTGGTTTAGCAGAGCAACTGAACGCTCCCTCTGTTGGCTGAAGGCTCATTACTCTTCCATCAGACAGTTTCTGGGAATTCAGCTTTGCTGTCAGACCACACAGAGCAGAATCCAGCATCAGCAGCACAAGAACTGGGGAAGGAGATGGTATTCCAAGGAACAGTGGCAGGTTTTGCAACAGTGACCACACACATACATCCCAATCCTATGAGATAACGACATTTTGATTTAAGAACTCATACAGCCTATGTGGCAATTCTTTCGTACTCTGGGGCTGTCAGAACAAGCCCAGAATTCCCATCAGTACATCACCCACCTTCTGCATAGTCATTGCTGAACTCACTTCCTTCCTCATTTTGCAAGGATACTGCAATCAGAGGCTTGCTTGGACCTCTCTTACAGCCCCACTGCCTTCTCCCTTCAGCATGGACACAGAATGGTTTGCATCAGAAGGGACCTCCAAGCCCATCCAGTTCCAACTCCCCTGTAGGGTCACCTTCCACCGGATCAGGCTGCTTGAAGCCCCATCCAATATGGCCGTGAACACCTCCAGGGATGGGGCAGCCACCACTGCTCTGGGCAACCTGGGACAGGGACTCCCCACCCTCACAGGAAAACATTTCCTCCTAACATCTCATCACAATCTCCCCTCTTTCAGCTTCAAACTATCCCACCTTGTCCTATCCCTGCACCTGCTGATCAAGAACCTCTCCCCAGCCTTCCTGGAGCCCCTTTCAGTACTGGAAGCTGCTCAGTACCTTAGCGGCTCTAAGGTCTCCCCACAGCCTTCTCTTCTCCAGGCTGAACAATCCAAACTCCCTCAGCCTGTCCTCCTATGGGGGGTGCTCCAGCCCTTGCATCACCTCTGTGGCCTCCTCTGGACCCACTCCAAGAGATCCATGTCTCTCTTATGTTGGGGCTGCCAAGGCCAGATGCAGGGCTCCAGCTACTGCAGCACATGACGACCGCTGCACCAAACACAGTCAGTCTGAAATCCCACATTCACAGAATCCCAGAATGGTGGAGATGGGAAGGTGCCTCTGGTGCTCATCTAGTCCAACCCCCTGCTAAAGCAAGGTCACTTCCAGCAGGCTGCACATGACTGCATCCAGGTGGGTTTGGAGCTCTCCAAAGACTCCACACCACCCTGGATAGTGGGTTCCAGTGCTCCATCACCCACGCTCCTTCCCTGACATGGAGAATCTCCAACTATATTTTACAGAGAGACATTCTAAGAGACTATGTTTACAGGCTGGTCGTAAGAAAATAACTCAGAATAAAGTAATTTGCTAGTTACAGACAGGGCTGAGTAACAGCTGTCAAAACTAACTAACCAACCTCCAGTTACCAGATTAACTCTAGACAAGCTGCCCACAAATGTTGGCAGTTAATGTTAAAAATGAGTGGCTGACTGATTTGGTCCAACTTGGAAGAGACTTGAATGCTGCGGAAAAACAATATAAATAGTTCCACCTACAAAGAAAGTAATAAACAGATGCAGTAAGTCCCCCTCCCCAGTTCAAGTTTTTCAAGTGCCTGCTGGATCTTCCAGCCTACAAATTCCCATATCAGTATCTTGTCAGGCAAAGAGATTACCCACACAAGACTTGCCTGCTCAAGACAATGAGCTCCCAAGTAATTCCAGTCCTTGGGGTTTCCTCAGCAGGGGGCAACTTCAAATCTTCTTAGCGAACAGGCACTTCAGTTAGGAAAGATATCTCCTTTTTATTACAGAAGAAGAGGGATCAGTTAAGTGGTTCTCCTGGCACAAAGGAGCTGTTGCAAATATGCTGTACAGGTGCACCAAGAGCAGATACCAACCTGCTGCATGAGAGACAAGCTCACGGTGCAAACCTACTTCTGATGTTACCTGCCAAGCAGCGATCAGTGCCAGCTCTCTGACAGCACTGCAAATCAGAATCCAATAGAAAAGGGACAAACATCACGTCTAACTTTTACTCTAGAGGTAAAGTGTCATCTTTTTCACAGCATTTAGTCTCTATAGTTCACTTTTCTTGAGACTGGTTTTCTTCTTGAACAAACCCAGGTAACACAGTGAGAACAGAATCCCAGTACACCAAGAGATGCAACTGCTCCGTTAGCTGAGTAAGGAGGTAGGTGCCACAGATGTTCTCTTCAGATGGAGCATGGAAAAGGACCTTGTGCTAATTAACCGGTACCAAGACTCTGGTCCCTGGCACCAAAATACTGCAGGGCATCAGCATGAGACGCAATACAGTAGCGTTGAGACTTGTCCAGCAGCTACATCTGAACCATGCATTCTCGGCATCTGGAACAGAAAGGCATCTCCCATCAGCTGCCATCTGGCTCTGTGACAGGTGTGCGGTGCAGCAGTGCAGAGCACATCCTGGGCTGGTCCAACCCTTCTTTCAGGTAACTACTGAAAAGAATCTGTCTCAGCTGGGAACTCACAGATTTCATTACTAGCGTTACTCTACACGGCCGATCGAAGGGTGTGTATTCCAGAAACAAATCAATCCCCAGCAAACAGTGACTGCAGAATTGCACACACCCCTCTGCCTAGCTCAGGTGTTTCTCATGTGCAAGACAGAGATTACACATTCCCCCATCATAGTGGTCTCTCAAAGGAAGGAGACACCGACAAGGATGATACAGAAAATCACAGTTACCAGTTCAGTAGGAATCCACAGGCTGCAGCAAAATTACTGCTCCTCACAAAAATTCCTTTTCTTAAACTTTACCGTCTACTTAGAAGGAAAAAAAAAACCCAACCCAAACAAAGATTCTGGAGAAGCAGTTACTGGTAGGCTCCAAATCTCTGGCTATCAGTGGGCTGTGAGACTGGGCAAACACCCACTGAGGACAGTAGGTATTTTTAAGCCACGATTACTAATAACTGAAACACAAAGACAAGAACCCAGTGAAAAACTTCAATTACAGCTCACCTGATCACATCACAACACAGGACAATCCCATACATCCTTGGTTTCCATCTTCATTGCTGTTGAGCTTTTTCATGCGGTACTGCCGGATCTCTCTCACCAGTGTGTAAAAAGCATCTTCCACACCCTATATGCAAACGATCCAGATAAAGCATTTTCCTTCCCGATGCTTTTGGGATCACTGCTCCCTCCATCACAGGATCCTTTAACACATTTGAAAGACACAGCTCTACAGGAAGATCAGTCACCCACTTATCCCAAGGTTATCCTTGCTTATACCCTTAGCTCTTTTCTGCAGCAAACATTTGAGTAACAGCCGGGAAAACATCAGGGCAAACTGCACCTGTGGAGAGGCTCTGTGCAGGAAAAAAAGCTGCCTCTTCACTGATCACCTTCAGTTTAGAACTCCCAGTGTTTCCTGGCTACTCCTTAATAACTGCCCCATGTCTACTTCATTCCATGGGGGTGTGGGCAGAACATGGACTGATTGGCAGAGCTGTGTATTTGACACTGCCCTGAGGAGATCTGTCTGTCCAGCCTGGGTAATTTCTTCTGCAAACACAGTCTTAGAACTGACCTTCAATAAGAAGCCAAGAAAACAAATCAGGTCTAGGATGACAAAACTGTACAGCCTGGCCACTTCTCAGTGAGAGCAAGTGAACCTCTGTTCTTTGTACAAAGACAACCCACTCAAAAGAAAGCCAGCACAACTCTGCAATGGTGTGCATACTGGCCTAGCCCAGAGACGGAACAGAGCTCTCTCAAGTTAAGAGCAAGGGAAAATTAAAAGTTAAAACTACAAATGGATTAGAAAATGCTTGCTCCTGCCAATGGCAGGGGGGGTGAAGCTAGATAATCTTTCATGTCTCTTCCAACCCTAACTATTCTATGATACTGTGATAAAGAGCACATGGGAAAACTTCAGACCATTTTGCACCTGGCACACAGGAAGAAGTCAGAGAGAGAGTGGAAGTGCCTCACCTGTCTGGTTTTAGCAGATGTCTCTATGAAGGGGATTCCATAGCTCTTTGCTAACTCTTGAGCCTGTTTTGTGTCTACTGTTCTTGTGGGCAGGTCACACTTGTTCCCAACTAGCACCATTGGCACATCATCTGAGTCTTTCACTCTCTTGATCTGTTCTCTTAAAAAGACAAGTAAAACCAAGTTAGGAGCTAATTCCTAAACATAAGAGCTGTTCCAGTTCATTACTGAAGCAACCTTTTTCTACAAAGACACACATTAAAGCTGGACCAGACCTCAGGGTAAGACCTCAGATACAGCCTAAGCAGTATCCTCAGCAATGCTGTGCCCTCCACATCTGACTCCTCTCGGATGTATTTGTATTCTTACCCATTTTCATAGGGATCGTGTTCTTCACGCTCTAAAGAACATTTGTTTAACACAGTAGCCCAGAAACCCATCCCACTCCCAACTGCCTGATTACATGCGGACCAGGCCAGCTTAGAAAACTCCTAAAGGGAGCAGGAAATCTAATGTTTCTGCATTCTTCAGTATTCACTGGGTCTAACAGCAGTTGAGCCTGATGCCTGCTCCAGCTGCTCCTCCCCACACGCCCCAGACTGCACCTGTACAGGTTGATGTCAGCAAAGGATTTGCTGTTGTTAATGGCAAAGACACAGAGGAAGCCCTCCCCAGTCCTCATGTACTGGTCGCGCATGGCGCTGTACTCCTCCTGCCCCGCTGTGTCCAGGATGTCCAGTAGGCATGTCTCCCCATCAATGACCACCTGCTTGCGGTACGAATCCTACAAGGCACACACCAGTCACGGATTAGGGAAAGACAGTGAGCTGCCTTGCCCAACGCCAGCACTGTTTGTGGCAGCATAATAACGACAATAAAGCAGAGGATTCTGGTTCAGTGCCGCCCGGCCCCGAGGAGCCCTGCCCTCCCCCACCGCACCTCTAGGGGACGCTGCACCGAGCCCTCCCCAGGTCTTTCTTTCATAGACTAGTTTGGGTTGGAAGGCATCTCAAAGCCCAGCCAGTTCCTCCCCTTGCCACGGACAGGGGCACCTCCCACCGGAGCAGGAGCTCCAAGCCCCATCCAACCTGGCCTTGGACACCTTCAGGGATGGGGCAGCCACAGCTTCCCAGGGCAGCCTAGTCCAGGGCCCCTCCACTCTCATCATGAAGAAATTCCTCCTCTTTTCTAGTCTAAACGTGTCCCTCTCCAGTTTGGACCCACTGCCCCCCCGTCCTATCGCTACAGGCCTCTGTAAAAGCGACCCTGTAAGGAAACCTTCCCACAGACGGCCAGCCATGCCCCAGCCCGGCCCCGCTCCCCGCCCACCTCGATTGTGGGGTCATACTCGTCCACGAAGTGGTTCTGTATGAGCTGGATGGTGAGCGCGCTCTTGCCGACGCCGCCGGCGCCCACCACCACCAGCTTGTACTCGGTCATGGCCCCGCGGGGCGCGGCCCGGGCCCCCCCCACCGGCACTTCCGGCCCCCCACCCGGCACTTCCGGCCGCGCCGCCGCTGCCGGGCACGTGACGCGAGGCGGGCGGAAGGACATGGCGCGAGGCGGCGCGGGTCAAAATCAGTAAAACTTTATTCTATTTCCATTCTTTTGCCATTAACAGAAAAAAAAAACCAAACCAAAAAACAAACAAACAAACAAAAAAAAAACTGGAGAAAAAGCAATGTTCGTTGTACAAAGATAACGCATCTCCCAGAGAAGAAAAACCCTAAGTCAAGAGGAGGGGCCGCGCCCCACGGGGCGGACAAAGGAAAGCACACAGACATCAACTATTTCACCTGATGAAAGTCTCGGTACAGCTATGGAGAGCCTAAGTATTTATTCATTATGGAACACGGGGTGCCGGCTGCAAAACAGAAAAACAAACCCATCACTTCAGGCACAACTTCTCTCTGTGTTGTTTTTTTTTTTTTTTTTTCCCCAAACCCAAATCAGTAACAGAAAGGGGTGTCGGAAGCTGCAGTGTCCCAAGCAGCAGCGGCTTTGTGCATCGTTTTAAATATGTTTAAATTACCACACTGATGGCACACCTCGGCCTTAGGAAATTCTGCACTGCATGTGTCCAGAACATTACAAAAAACAATTCGGCCCCAGAAAGAGGCTTGCGCTGGGCTCCCACCACAGCTCCGCTGGCTTAAGGACCCAAGTCAAATGAAAATAAGAAAACATCATTAACGTTTGGCCATCGACTGAAGTCGTCTGAATGTTCCTACACAAAGCAGAACTTATCCCACCCTCGTGTGGTCCTCCGAATCTGGGCAGAGTGAGCCGAGCCTTCTGCTCCCACTGGGAAGGAAAGACAAAACGCAACGAGCGCAAAGGCATAGTTAATGCCTAGGCCAAAACAAAGATAAAGCATGGGTGACTGTAGTGCAGAATTCCATAAGGTCTGCCGGAGGAGAGCTGTCTATAATGGTCACTCACATAGGCAATGTAGAGTTGCAGTTACCAGTTGCGTTAAATGCACCATTCAAAACAAGCTTCTAAAATGTGATACTATAAGGCGCCACCTTAAGTTCTCCAGAATGCAACTGTGCATAATTTTAAAATGGTTTCATAAATTTATTTTAAACATAACATGAGAAGGTGTTAAAACCGGTGTAATAGCTTCTGAGAATTTGGAGGAAGGGATGAACAGGGAGATATTCAGTACCCTTCACCAGCCTGTCACACAGTCGTACACCAGGCATGGTTCTCTGGGTCAGTCTATAACACCAGCTTGACGGATCTTCCTCTCCGCACCAAACCCCTGCAAGGCAAACAAAGCAGACTCTTGAGCTCTAGCTCTAAAGCAAACCTATATTGTGCAAAGTACACTGTTAGCCAGATACTTTTCAAGACTCCAGACACTTTGTTCCTGCTTGTTAAGTGGTGGCAGAATCACATGTTAAAACCAAGGTTAGGTAAGGGGTTTCACTTACTGTCTCTGAAAAGGGAGCAGGAGGTTCATAAAAAGAAAATCAAATCAAGACATCACGGGCTAGAACACAACAAGCAATCGGTTGGTTCCATACCATGTGCCCGTCTGAGACCACATCACAGACAGCAACACAAGGCCCAGCGCCCTGATGGCATAGAAGCCGCCCCCCCTCATACAGCAGGCGACTCGGTCACTGCCTTCCGATCTGTGCAGGTTTCCAGAAGAGGAAGCTGTTACCCATGTTAGATCACAGGCTGCAACTATCCCACAAGGCAGCCTTTTCTCTTACATACCTTGGAATTATCCGGTCCCCGAGGCTGACGAAGAACTGTTAGACGAGGAGCGTTGGCATCGTCCAGATTAATGCTCTTTAAACGATTAACAAGTCTATCAGGACGTGGAGCAGCAACAGCTTTAGCGCCTTCACTGTAACAGAGCCAAACACATAGAGCACCAATGACTCCCTGAGATGGTGCAAGCTCCTGCACTTACAGCCCCCAACCCCATAAGCCAGCAGCATCATGTGTCTCACAGGGAAAGCAGACCTCCCAGGCAACACTGGGTATATGTCTGCCTCAAAACCACTACTGTCAACACAGAACTCTGAAGCAGCAATAGCTGCAAATAGGATTCTCAAGAGGGTATTCTTTAGGGGGTGGCGGCACTGTGTTTACTCCCACAGATGTCTCAGCAGCACGTCCTACAATTCTGTTCCCTTTAACTGGAACAGGAGAAGGCTCATGAGAGGTCATTATGTAATGACAGGGCATTAACATCTCTGAATATGATAAGCAGAGAATTTTGAGTGAAAAAATTGCCATGCTAGCACTTCTACAGCAATGGGAAACCATTTCAAGCTTAAGCAAAACCAAAATTGTATAGTTTTCCTCAAAATGTGTAAGCAGTCAAAAGAAAAAATACCCATCACCCTTAAAGAATGACATGTCAAAAACATGTGCCAAACAACTCTGGTTTTCTATTTAAAAAAGAAAGTTGCTCTTCAGGAAACAGGTGGAAGCTCTAAGCACTGTACTGGCCAGAAAGACCAGCAACTACAGAGGAATAGAGTTCATTACTGCCCACTGAAAAAACTGTATCCAGATTCCTGCTAAGGGGGCAGTTTCTTAAGAACAGATGAAAAAAAGAACCAGCTATCTGAAATTAAGGAGAGCCAAGAGTCCTGCTCTTCTGCTGGACACCCACAAGTGCTGGCAGTTCTCAGGAGAGAGGCTCTCATGAAGCCAGCTGAAACCTACAGCTCCCACTCTAGGAACAGCCAGCTCAGTTCAGGAGCAGTGTGCGCTCCACAACTGTGAGGCAGACAGCACACCAGAATAAACCATTTCAATGCCCAGTCCTCACCAGACACGCCACACGTTACAGGCACTGCATTTTCCTGTGCGCTGGTTCAGGATTACAGAGAACTCCACTTCATCCCCAGCCTGCAACTCCACACCATCCTGAACTTCTTTGACATGGAAGAAGAGCTTTTTGCTGTCACCTACTTCATAGTTAATGAAACCAAACTGAAAAAAAAAAAAAAAAGACATCACAAGGTTATATCTTTCCTCTTGAACCGAACATATGCAATGACTTGTTGTTACTGTTTAAACTACTTCTAGGAAAAACCCTCTGAAGTGCCTCGTGGGAGCGGAAACACAATTTTTACAGAGCAGAACACTCTTCCTGGGTTTGTGAAGTCCCATTTACACCCCAAAGTCTGTAGAACTGAAGTTCTGAAAACTGCCACAGTCCCAGCAGTTGTATTACACCAAGAACAGCACTGCTGCACATTCCATTCCAAGACTACCTTTAAGGCTAGGCAGTAGAAAACACACTGTATTTTGGTCTGTCACTTGTATAAGCAGCCAGGTACTTCCATTTACTACTCCACTTAGGTATAAAACAGCAAAACTCATCGAGCCTCTCCAAAAACCAACAACCAGAGCCCAGTGCTACAGAATAACTATAAAAATAGAGAGCATTCACAGCACCAATCACTTTGAGATGCAAATACCCAGGGCAATCATTGCATTTCAGGTGGTCTGTGATCACTGACTGTTTCATGCTATGAACAAGCTTCCCCTAGAAGCAAAATACATACATTTTGTTTCTTTTTTTTTTTTTTTTAAACGCACTTTTCTAATGCTGGGCCGAAACTAGTTACAATCAATCTGTAGGACATCTCAAAACCAGGTCGTCAGACTCATCCACAGCAGGAACTGCTGTCCAGGAGTGCTGATTTGTTTGTCCAACATGAACACCTCATTCCTACCAACATGCACCACATCTTCACAGCAGCCGTCACGCACCTGGTCTTTCACACACTCCACTGTCGCTCTGCGGAACGGTGTGATGTTAACAGCCATCGTCTGCCCATTCTGACCAAGAACACAGAGCTGAAACTTCACCGTCTCTCCCTTTTGCAGACAGTCACCTTTGTTTGCCATTCCAACAATTCCAAACGGATAGACCTCTCCTTTCATCTCACCTAGAGAAGCAAAAAGTAGAAGACGGAATTCAGAGGCACTCTTTTCTACCTGAGAGCATTAAGAATTAATTTCCAATACTAGAAATGATACTTTTGCTGTCAGTTTTAGTACATGAGTGTATTCTGTAGCGCAACTCTAATCCTCAATGACTCTGTTTACAGTTTATTAAACATCTAGACTACTTCTGTGTTTGTAAAAGGAACACTTACGACTTTAAAGCAACAGAACTCACCATCCTCCATGACTTCAATCATGCCCTGGTATTCAGTTTGTGTGGGATCTACACTTCTCAAAGGACGAATTACTTTACCAGAGTAAACAGTTGGATCAGCTTCTTCAGTGATACCATTCACTGAAAAGAAACAGACAGTGCAAGAACAGGATGTCTGAGTCATACTTTATTTTAAAAAGAATTAAGTGATTCAGACTGACCTGGAGACAAGAGTTTGCCTTACAAGACACAAAGGTAGTGCCCTCTCACCGAGTAACATTGGAACAGTTTCAACATAGCAATAGCTGGTGACAGCTTTTCTAATCAAGACCACACTGACAGAAGCAGAAAAATATTGGTTTCTCATGGAACTAGAGGCCATTGAACTTGAAAAGCAAATGGAAGTATTTTACTTCCTCTTCCACTGCATTCCCATTCCCTGCTCACTTCAATCATCTTCAAGCATGGGGTTTTTGTCCCCAAGTCCTTACTATCCCCATCTGCCTGCCTCCTGCAAATCTTCCTTCTGCGAGGAACACCACAGCCAGTGCAGTTCCACCTCCGGCAAATTCTGCCACCAGAACTCCTCTTACAACCCTCACAGCTGAGGAGAACCGAGGTCTGTTCTCCAGGAACACAGGGAAGAGCTTTCAGGAAACCAGTGACCACCACATTAAGCATCATCCTCTGGGTTTGAGCACCAACTGTGAACAGATTATTAACGAACTTTATCCATCAGCACCCACCAAGAGCCTTGTAAGCAGTGAGTACTGGGTATAGACTTACCTACATGTGTTTTGTTCACCTTTTCTGCACTAACTTTGTTTCCTTTGCCTTTTGACAAGCTGTATTCAACAGTGTCTCCAAGTTCCAGGCTATCAATATCACCACAGTATTCACTACAGAAACAGAATTTCAAGTTTTCCTTCAGTTACATAACAACAGTGATGTTCACTCAACATTTACACAAGGTGACCAGAAACACTTAACAGTTTTTCATCTCACATTTTCAAGACACCTTCATTTGAGAAAGTGAAGGATTTCAAATATCCAATACAAGTGTGTGTCTGGGCATGGAATTCAGAAGCACAGAACTCCAAGACTGTTGACTGACAGGAAAGCCTGAACTAGTCCAGCACAGATAATAAAAAGAAGTTGAGCGTATAGATGTGTGTGTGAGGTCCAAACGAGTTTAACAGCCAATGCTACCAAACTCCTCTCCCCCAAACAAACACCTCCCGACAATAAATAAATAATAATAAAATCACCATTCACCTATAGTGGAAAAAGATCTCCTTATCATGATTGGCTGTTTCAATAAATCCAAAGTTATCTTTCAGGGCTGCCACATATCCCAAGAGTCTCTTAGAGCTGTAATTGCGTCCGAGCATTCTGACTGAAACAGCTGTTTGCAGACCAGTTCTCTTCACTTCACACACACTGAACTCAACCTGTTGAGGAGAAGCGTAAGAATACTGGATAGAAAAAATCCAAACCAACCATGACCATCACCAAAAACCCCCACCTGAAACAACTAATTTCAAAGCTGCATAGCTCTAATCAATATCTAGGCTCTCCAGGAAAGTAATTTTCTAGCCACTACTCCCACAGAAACATCTGTCAGCTATGGACATGTACAGCATTCGGAAGAGCCAGAGTCACAGCAGTGACATCTTCAAGGCACGTCAGCCTCTACCACCCAGCTTCTTTTACCCGTGAAAGATAAGATTCTTTCTGATTATGTGATCTGCCTCCTTTCCCTGCACTCAACACTAGTGCCTGCAGTAAATGCCTATCTAGCTCCGCTCACTGGTTTCAGGTTTTGAAACAGTCATCAGTGCCTTCCTCCCATGGCTCCTGAACACTGTCACTTTTTAAGCTGCTCTTCCAGATTTCAGAGCAATTTCTCCCTTTCCACTCCTTCTCAAGCTAATTTGCTCATAATGGCTTCCTGAACATGGCTCCCGAACACTGTCAATTTTTAAGCTGTTCTTCCAGATTTCGGAGCAATTTCTCCCTTTCCGCTCCTTCTCAGGCTAATTTGCTCATAAAGGCACATGGTCCCTCTTTGACATTCATCTCCAAGACTTTATGCTAATTTCCTCTTGATTATTCACAGGCAGAGTCCCCCGTCTTAATGACAGGAATCTCTTGTTTAAAAAACATCATATACACACTAACATATTTTTTTTTCCATCTATGTATCACCAAGTTTTAGGATATTATCTCTCAAGTTATATAGCAGATAAAGCCACTCAGCCACTCAAATCTGGGACAGAAGAACTTGAGGACATCACACCGATGCCCTGTCCTTCATCTGTTCCAAGAGGGAGGCCAAATGCAACAATAAGGCAAAGGGAATCTCACATCTCACAACAAACAGCAAAACATTTCCCAAGAGTACACTTAGTTATCTTGCCTTATCGCCTATCTGGGGATTAGTGGATCCTTCCACATCCTTAGCCTGGTAAGGAATGGTCAGTTTTACTCCACAGTCATCATAAACAATTATTCCATCCTCAGGTTCCTAAAAAAGATGAGAGAAATTAGCAATTGATATCTTATTTGTAAGCAAATAAGCTTACGACATCCAATTCACACACTGCTCATCAGATTGTTTTTATAACAATTGCTCAGTAGCTGGTGAAAAACACAGAAAAATTGACATCAAATATGAAGCTTTAAATGACATCAAACCGTGTTTTTAAAGGAAAGAAAGCACTATTAACATTTCCATTAAAGCATTTATTGGGAGTTTAATTATTCTGGCTCTGTTTAAAACATCTTAACACCACAAAGAAGCTCTCCTCCAGCCCTGGAAATAGAATTTTAACCAATTCTAACTAGTACCTTACGTAGCAGGAGGCAGAAACAAACTTCTCATCCAGTTCTTGGAAACTATCCTCAACAACAGAATCATTAACAATGCTTTGATTTTCTTGTTTCACACAAGTTAGTTTTCGCTGACTGCTATCATTAACTATTCAGCATAGCTCACATTTACACGTGACAAACAACGCTTCAAGAAGCTCATTACAGATTTTAAAGAAGTGGCCTCAGTCTCCAAAGCCAACAACACAGACAGGTACTTCACAAGTAGAAGAACAACCTTACCTTCTCTTTGCCTTTATTTGGGCTAGTGGCCTTGGCTGGAGTGGCTTCTTTGTCTATAGTGCCCACAAAGCGGTGATCTGATTGGGTGTGGAAAGAAACCGTGCCCTTTGGAAGCTTTTTAATCCTTATAGCATGATTTCTTTGGGCAGACAACATATCCTGAAAAACAAGATTGATCGGGTTTTAGACAGACTGCATATAACTTCTTTAAGAAACAAGATTTCATGTAAGTATTAATCTTACTCACAGGAACGACAGTAAACTCCACTTCGTCAGAAATGTGAAGTTGATTTCCATCCATAATTTCACTGAAGTGAAAGAACATGCGAGCATCCCGGTCCACACACTTAATGAAGCCAAAGCCATCTCTCATCGCTGCAATCACACCCTGGAAACAGTCAAAGGGACAATGATGGTGTTACGGTGCGTATGCGACATCTGTCTGCAGATACTCCACATCTGTCCATGGAGCATGGGATGATCCAAGCACAAGGTCTGAATTCCAAAAAAATGCTTTGTGGTTTGTGCCACTGGCTTCCTTGTAAACTGTCGCACTAACAGCTATGACCAACCTGCAATGCGTAGCAGTTTTACTTCCCTTGTTTGGCAACCTTACTTCTTATAAAGCGGAAAAGATTATTTCAAGCCTCAAACGAGGAGGCCTGAAATGAAAGAACCTGACGTCACTGCTACACAAAGAACAGTCTTAAAAGGGGTACTCTACATCCACCATACACACACAGAGGAAACACAAGAACCTGGATAAGCAGGAAATAAAACCACAGTCAGAGGGATGTTCAAGAGAAACAATCCACCCAGTTTTACATTCATTTCCCCTCAAGAATTAAAACTTTTAAAGACAGATACTTGCCATTTCTCTAGTTTCATTAGTAAACTGGAAGGTATTGGGGAGAACCTCAATATTGGTGGCTCGTTCCAATTTGTCACGTCTGTCTGTTGAAATATTGAATCGAACGTGGTCGCTTTCCAGCAAGGTCACCTTGGATTTTGTATCTTTGTCTCCAAAGGGAAGTTCTTTAGGAATCACGAAGTCAACTTTGATGCGGCCAGGTAATGGGTCACTCTATCAGACAGGAAACGCAACAGAAAGTCAGTTCACTTGCCAAAATGGGCACTACTGCAGACAGAATGGTGGGCAGAAATGCTAATGCTAGCACAAGCATGGATGGCACAAAACACCTGCTGGCATCAGACGATTACACTTCATTTCTACCACTCTAACTAACACTTCACTGCCCACAGCCAAACACAAGTTAGTTTTTGGAGGTGTTGCGGGTGGGGTTTTTTTTTAGCACCAAGCATACATTGCCAAAGAAATTCAGACTTTATTTCAGGAATTAAATTTACGATACTTAGAACACTTATATTTCTATTAAGTATTCAAAACACAACCCCCCCAATTTTTGCTCTTTATACCCTGTAGAAATACTACATGCTGTATCTGCTATCAGTGGCTGTTACAGGTTAAGTACAAGCTTACTCCTTTACTCTGATGTGATGCTTATGTGGCCCTGTTACAAGGAAAGGGGAATGTTTATCCTTTTTGACTGGAATTAAATCAATAGGATATTTCACAAACTTCAGGAAATACTGAAACGCACCTGGTTTTTGCTGGGTACTTTTGGAATTACTTTGGTTACAGTTCCTTCAAAATGTTCAATGCTGATATCTTCAAAAATGACGGTTCCTTGAGGAAGCAGTCTAACATCTGTTGCAACTTCTTTACCCTGAAAACACAAAATCAGTCAAATACCCCCTGAGAAGAAGTAAGGCAGCAGACATTTTCCAAGGAACCTCCTCCCCACTTCTTTTTTACAAGTGAATTTGAGAAAACAGATAGCTCTCCAGTTATGCCCTAGGACCTTGTCTTCAGATTTTAGTGGATTTCGTCTTACATTTCTGTCTTTGATTGTAAACTCCACATCATCACCAGGCTGTAAGGCTTCTAGGTCACCTTTAAATTCACTATAGTGAAAGAATATCTCCTTCACGACATCACCTCTCTCAATAAATCCAAAGGCTTCCTAAGAACAGAACAAAGCGTTTAATAAATACATTGCCTATTCACTCAACATAGCAATGCAAAACTTCACAGGTTCTATCAAACATAAAAAAGACTATGTTATACCAGCACAGCACACTGAGGGGTTCACAGAGTTAACAGACTACCACAAGAAATACATTAACAGAAATAAACAGCACTTCCTTTGTTGAGAATTAGTATCAAAGATTAATAATTTCACATAATTTAAGCAATTTCACCTAGTTTATACCCACAGTTCCAAACTGTTGGTAGCTCTTCATACCCTAAATGTGTTACTTTTAACACTGTTTTTCAGAATAGCATTTCATTTCCAAATGAAACTAAATAAAGCTAAAGCATCACTTACTTTCATGGCACAGACAACTCCTTGACAGCGGGCTTGTTTCTTTTTTAATAGCATAATGTTACGAGCACTTACAGCACCAGTACTAGAGAGAAGAAAAGCAAACAGAGCAAACCTGAAACATCTCGGAATTGAGCAAAACGGAGCAAAATCTAAGATTCTATTTCATGATGTTACTGCAGTTCTTGGAAGAGCATGAATTTCTGCCTGACTACTAAAATAATGTGTGAAGTCAGAAAAACAGCACCGACTTACTGTTTATTTGTATCAATTACAAAGTTTATTTTATCTCCTGTTTCCAGCTGTACATTTCCTTCAACGTCCTCTGGGGTGTAAGTCAGGTAAAATACTTCCTGTAAATTAATATGGACTAACATCAGTCTACTTGCAGATCACTGTTTCAAAGAAAGATTAACACAGCTTTGTTTAATAACAGTATGTGCTATTCACGAGATTAATTTAGTGAGAATCTTGAAAATGGGTCAAAGACGGCATGCAAAAATATTCTTTTTCTCATCGTACTGTTCTGATGAGTCTGTAACAAGCAGCTTAAGCTGAAAGGTTTGTTTGTGGCCATCTTTAGATGTCCATTCCCAAACTCTTGAAGAGTCAAGGATAAGGATTGCTTAAACCCAGCTTCATTAAGTTTTAAAAGAGAAAAATAACTACTCGGCTCCGTATAAATATCTCCACAGACATAAGCAAGCAAGCTGTCAAATTAACATTTCTGTTCGTAGTAATTACCAAAGCATGCTTTTTTTTGGGCCAAGAACTACATTTCTTAGCAGTGTCAATTGTCTACATTCAATTGTCAGTTCTTTTGCTCATAGACCACAGCGATGGATCAGTGAAGAGTGCAAGTAAAATACATAAGCTTTACCCCATTACGTTCGTAGCATACACTCCCTGTTGGACTCTGACCCGGGGCAGCTGGAGACTTACTCTCTAAATTGTGAGGAACAGCGCACACAACCTACCAGTCAAAAAAAAATCCATTGCTAGTCATTTCAGGAGCAGCATTGGTGAATACAAAATGAATCTCAGTATCCTCTACTACACAGGCAGGAAGGCACCCCTTGCGTAACTTGACAGGGAATGCCACGCTGCCAAGTTTCAACCTTACAGGATATCTCCTGACTCTAAGAACCATTTGGAGCTAAGCAAGAGCTCAAACTGAAGCTCTGAATTTTCATCAGAGCAACAAAGATATATCTCAGTGTAACTGAATGCAGTTAATATGCATGCTAAATGCAGCTACCCCTCTGTACTGGAGTGAGGGATAAAAATTATGCATGTAAAGAAAATGGGCACTAACTTGTCCATTTATTCGTTCTTCAGGTAGTATTTCTGGTTTTATCTTCACCAATTTAATAGCAATGGGTTTTCCAGTTCGGCGATCAGAAGATACTTCAAACTCAACATCGTCTAAAAGACAATCAAACACGAAAATGGTACCACAGGATTCTGCTGGGGTTCGTTACATTTGATAATTAACTACTACTAGTCAAACGCAACAAAATAAAGCTCAGGTGGCTTTTGTTACCAAGGAAGGGCAGTCTATGTGCAAGGGTCTCTCTGGTTATTCTGCTGTTCCCCCGACTATGTTGATAGTGAACTGTCCTGTTGAAACGGCTTGTCCCTCAGTAACTATCCCCCACTACACTAACTGTGCAGCAGACGTCACACTGATGTTCAGACAACACAATGTGCACCATTTAACAGTTCAGAAACATCACTGCACATTAATTAATAGCATGAAGTAGCAGTTTCCTCACTCTGAAAAAAAAACTGGTCACCTTCAAACTGCTTTTAAGAAACACTGAGTACGTGAGGTAAATTCTTCCACAGCCTAAGCCTTTGCTTCCTGTCCAGTTATACCGGTCTGACCTCCAACCGCGCCTTCTCCAGAAGGGCCACAACTGTATGGATACAGGGCACACAGAATAATGTCTTTCATTGGGCAAGGGAGATCATTAATTCAGTTATCTCTTTAACCCATCAGATGCAACAGCGCATGCCTATTCACACTACACGATAATAGAAATTTCTATGGCAAGGGGAAGGGACTGGTCTCTGCCTAGTCAAGAGCTCTGCAAGTCACACGATTACCTCCTACTTTGAGCTCCTGTAGGTTGCCATTGTACTGTGAACAGTGGAAGAACAGTCTAGCCTGCCGTTCAGAACACTGAATGAATCCATAGGAGGTCAGCAGTTTTTCTATAACCCCAGTCTCACGCAGCGCTGCCGAAGTACCATTGGGGTACCCGTTGTGTCCATTGTTGTGGAGCAGGTTTGGATCAAAGCTCATCTGTGAAAGAAAGCGTAAGGGAAAAGCACAAAAAATACTCTACTTAAAAATCTGTTTCCTTTCTCCATGCTCAGGTAACAAAACAGAGCTTGTGGAAGTCACTGTAACGGGCCAATCCTAACTGTTCTTAAAAGAGAGTGAGAACAGCAACACAGTCATGTTTTTGCAAAACAACAATCTTAAGATTTAGACAGGCAACACGTTTATAAAACAGGCCAGAAATGCAACACCAAAATAATGCCTGCATGGACCAAAACAAACTTGTGACTTAGTCCTAAGTATTACAGCTCAAAGTACTCCCACATTCAGCATTTCACACCAAAGCCTGACATATCTGAATCACCTGCTCTTCCAAATTAAACAGGTCATTAGGAAAATGCAGTATTTATGAACAAACAGAATTGGGTTCACAGCCTCGCAAAGCTTGTCCCTAGCCTATCTGTTCAGCCTTTCATACCAATAAAACGGGTTTAAGTATTTTTGCACAGGTATGGAATTAGCACACAGAATTACACTAACATATCCCTGGTGTAGGAGCTCAAGTGCTACAGAGACTGAGAAACCTTGAACACAGCATTCAATCAACTAAAAAAAATTAAAGCACTAACAAAATACTAAATTAACTTCTATCCATGAAAATCTTTTTTTGAGGGTGAAGGTGTAGTTTCTTTTAAAGGCACAGATTCAATATTGGAATACTGACAAGTCCTTTTACTAACCCACTGGCTTTTGGATGTGTGGTTCTCATTTCTAAAGCAAAGTCACTTCCATTTCCAGGCTAGCAATTAAATCGGCTGAAACGTACACCACCTCAAACTCTTTAATACCAGGAAGGCAACTAAAGCAACCCTCCTGTTTCCCCAGACAGTCAATAAGCATCTTGGAATACAGTACTGAAGGGATTTATGTGCTGCAGTTCCCAGAGTATCTATTCTGGAAGCAAAATGAGGCTGTATTTGTTCTTAGCTTTCTTGCTGCATCAAACAGAACAGATTCAAAGTTAGTCAGTAATGTGCTTCATGGAGATAAGAGTTGTCTGAGCAAGTTGTAAAGCGGTCACGCTTCTCACTCTAATACAGACACTCAGTTACTCAATGCATTAAAAGGTTACAGCATGTCTTCCTGTGCTGTTTAAATTGAAGAGCACCCCTCCAACACATGGACCCTCACCTTCTGAGGCAGGCAAACCTAGGACAACACTCCACACCCAGGATGCCCTCGGGGAGGCAACAGCTAAAGCCTTGATTTTCAGCTACCCTAGAACTTGAAATACCTTTCAAAAATAAATTGGTCCTGCAAATAGGGAGGCTGGGGGAAGGGAAAATGATGTGTTGTTATACCCTTTCCCAGGAGAGTAACAGGCAAGACCATTAACCTGCTCTGAAAGCACAAATCAGCATAACAAATGCTCATTTTGAGTCAGGTGAAAAACGGCCCTGACAGAAGGCAAGTACACAAACACACCCTGCCACAGGCCTCTCGGACCAGACCTCTGCTGAAAGTACATCAGATACAGAAAATGACAAAAATCTACCAAAAGAACAAGTTCGGAATCTGAGCACTAGAAAGCCCCACTGCCATGACCTCTTGCCACAACCTAACACCCTGTGCATGGTTTGAGCCTGAAGGAGTGCTGGCAGTAAAGCACAGAATTTGGTCAACTACCGCTGAAGCTCCAACAAGGATGTGCTTCTCCGAGCCGCAGAGATACATGCTCACATCAGCAGCATTTCCAGATGCTTGCCTATTCCTACACCTCTTCAAACACCATGTCAGAGCATAACAACAATCAAACCCCACCTCCGTGTAAACCTTTTGACAGAGTTCATAGTAAAACTTCACAAGATCTTCTTGGACCTACAATACAATAGCTCTACACTGGACCACAATGACAACCAGACCATGCTGTCCACTGTCAACAGCTGGCTTGTAACACAACTGACACACCAGCTTACCGGAGTAAGAACTACAAACACCACTAGTCCGAGCATTCAGAGGAAGACAAAAACCTGTGCAGCAAGATTTAAATAAAGCTAAACAGAAATGATCAGAAAGAAAAAAAAAGGGAAAAAGGGGACTGGAACCACAACACTGCCATTACTATTAGAGAAGAGATAAATGCTAACACTCGGCTCCCTAGGGCTGTAAGTTCTGCTAAGCAGAGCCATATTGCAGGTATTAATTTGTAGCACTACTACTAAACCAACCTAAGAGTAAAGAATTGCCTAAAACCCACTAGCAAAACCCATACCTTTCTGTTCACAGCCTGCTTCCCATTAAGTTCAGATATATACAAAACTCTCTATATAAGACTTGGACCAACCTCGCAGTGATATTCAAATATTGCACTTTCAGTAGTATTTGTGGATTCTTCTGTTTCAGTACAAGTTTCTAAGGATAAAGACTGCTATTATTTAAAAAAAAGAAGGAGAGAGAGAGGAAGAAAAAAGACAGCAAGAGAAAGTGATCTATCAAGCTAACAGAGAACACAAGCGCTGCTGCCTTGGGCAGTTGCAATACAGCACTGGAGAAAACAAAGACTATTAGCAGCGTTGGGACGTGCTCTTTTGAAGCTGTTGAGTAGGCACAAACTTCTTGTTTCAGATCAAGCCTTGTATCTTCAGTGTATGTTTCCTCTTCTTTGGTCTTGAGTTGTTGTTACGATGTGGTATATTCTTTTCCTGATCTGAACTTGAAGCAGCAGTTTCAGGTGGTAAATTCTGTTCTGTTCCACTTCATACTGGAAAAGAAAAAGAGTACGCACACTGAGTACACACACTGAGTATTGCTTGCAAAGAGACTACACGTCAGCCCCAGGCGTCCTACACATGGGTGCACATCCTCTACCTGGATACTGCAAGGTGCGATCTGTGCTAAGAAAGACTGTTTTACAGGCACGTGTGGTGTTCCTGTTTTCAGTTTTATTTCACAAAGAACTCTACCTCTAAGCCAGTGACACGGTATTTCCAATTTTAGACCCTCCAGGTGTAATTAGGCATTTCAGGAAAAGTCCCAGTTTGCACAATTAAAAGTGCAACTTCATTTTGACGAACAGCAGCACCATTTAATGCAAGTGTTCATCCTCCTACTGGTACCTTTACAGGAGTGCTGTCTCATAACGTAATTAATAAATGCTCACGCAGACATTTGTAGCAGCAATAGGGCATATGCATGTGGAAGAATTAGAATTGCCTGAAAATTTTTATTCCAAAAGGCAAGCCAAGAACTAGCAATACCTGAGGCATCTTTAGCTTTGCACGAAAACAAACTGCTCGACGACCAGTACAGGTGTTGCGTGCCTGTCCTTCACTGAGCACACATGCCTGGGCACAGTGTATAAAATGACTGCAGAGCCATTCTCCAGATCTTCACAAACTGCGTGTGCAAAGTTGGTTACACGTAAATAATCTGTGCACATAACACAGGAGAGCAGCCTCTCCGCAACAGTAACTTGATAAGAGTTCCCTGAAAGTCTTCCAGTACTGTTCTGTGTTTTCATGAGAAAGCAGTACAGCCAAACAGCTGAAAGTTAAAACCTTGTGGAAACAGAATCTTTTTTTGAAAAGAAACTAAATCACGTTTTCAGCTGAGTTTGTTTGCTTACTCAGTAACTATAAAAAAAAGAAGAGGCTAAGATTTTTGTGGACAAAAGCTGCTAAGCAGCAGTCCAGCTACGTGCCTTTGGATAAACCAGCACGTATGTAGCAATCTAGAGACTACTGAACCCAAGTTCAGAGCGCAATACCACCCAAGTTGCTCTGCAAGGCTCACACCAAAGAACAAAGCCTACTTCTCCACTGTAGTGGGAGAGCGCATGGCACCATTTACACTTAGTTTCGACTCCCCTTTGGTGAACTTGAGCGAACCCAAGTGACTGAAACTTGACTGCGATAACATTGAGCTCCCATGGCAGGAGAAGCACTGCCTGCAGTCAGGATCACACGAACTCCAGCCCCAAAAGCACACAGTGGTGAGTGTAAACCAAGCAGCCAGCTTTTACCCCAGTCTGCACACCAGGGACTAAGAATCTTCTGGCTGAAGTGAGTTCTCCTGTCAGATCATTATACATACAAGACAAAGTGAGAAACTGGATGAGGGCGGCACAAACCAGTCCCTGGTACAAAAGGTTTGCACTCAATGTTTCAATCATAGAAAAAGACACATGTGAAGAGACAAAGCTATTGCAAAACTAACAGGATCCCTAGACTGCTGACACTCAGACAGCTGTTACCATGATCTTTTTCGGGACAGTGTTGGCTTTGGACAGTATTTCAGATCTCAAAACATCCCCCAAGATGCTTCAGGAGAGATAAAGCAGACATGCACACAGAGACACTTGGAGCCTTCTCATTCTCAAACTTCTCTTTCATCTAGTCAAACTACTGTTATTAGAGCTCTACTAGAGCTGTCACCCGCACTGAACCACATTTTCCTTTTTTCCTGGGTATAGAATACATTATATTTACACAGAATAATCCAAACAGCTATTCAGCATAAAGATAACCACAGCTAATTTTATCAGGTAATGGAGTAAGGCATAAGCTCCTCCCGTTAAAAGCCAGGTCCATTTATAACCAAGATTGGTTTACTATGCTTAAACTAGGGGAAAAAAAGACGGTGTTGTCAAAAAACACTTTTTGACAAGTCCAGTCAAGAAAAAAAAAAAGAACTTAGTGTTGTGTGACTGCCTCAAAGTCTTGATTTTTTTAATTCAGCTCTATAAATGCTCCACCAAATAGCGAGCACCCTGAGCAGCTGCCCAGCCCCGAGTCACCCCTGGTTCTGCACTTGCACACTTACAGCTGAAAGGATTAATGCAAAGACAGGGAAGAGCTGTACAAGCTCTGTTCTTAGAGTCTTCCAGGAGCGGTTTTTAACACACAGCTCAGTCCCACAGAGCTGTTCGCTGCCCAAGCGCCAATTTGGGACCAGATGGATCACAAACACCACCCCGGGTCCAGTTTTCGTCTTCTTTTACGGGGTGAGAACACGTGCTTCTGGAAACGGCCACTTCACACAGGCCTAAGATCGAGTGTCATCAGACCGAATCGCGCGTCGTCGTTGCAGATGCACGAACGGTGGGAAGAGCCGAGGGGACGGAGCCGCCCCCGCCCGCCGCGTCCCGCGATCCGCAAGGCCGCGGCGGCGACCAACGCCGGCCGGGCCGGCGGAGTCACCGTAACGCCGAGAACCCCACGACTCCGCAGGAAAAAAAAAGAAGCGGAGGGGCTGCCGGGAGCGCCCGCGGGGCGAACCGGCCCCGAGGCGGCCGCGGTGCCGCAAGATGGTGGCGGGGCGGGCGGCGCGGGGCGGGCAGGGGCCGGGCGGGGGCCCGGGGGGGCGGGCCCGGCGGGAGGGGCCGCCCCGCGCCCGCCCCGCGCACAAAGCGGGCGATGGCGGCCGCTCCCGCACACAAAGGGCCGGGGCCCGCGAGCAGGGGGGGGGGCGCGCGGGGAGCCGCGCCCGCCGCGACCCTCTCCCCCGCGCGCTTCCCTCCCCCCCCACCCCTCCCGCCGCCGGCGCCCGCCCCGCCCCCGCGGCCCCGCGTCCGCCCGCGGGCCCCGCTCCCCGCCCCCGCCGCAGGGGCGCCCGTCTCCGCACAGCCGAGCCGGAGGGGGCGGCCGGGCGCCTTCCCCCCGCGGCGGTGGGGCGCGAGCCGGGCGGCGGGGCGGCGGCGGGGCCGTACTCACCCCAACAGCTCAGCGCC
>JAUMJK010001531.1:0-33800 GCA_033558105.1 Coccyzus lansbergi | reverse complement strand
GTTGGGGCCAGGGGAGCAGCACCCTTGGTGGCCATGGGGCTCAGGGCTAGGGGAGCAGGATCCTTGGTGGCCATGGGGCTCAGGGCCAGGGGAGTGGGACCCTTGGTGGCCATGGGGTTGGGGTCCAAGGATCCTGCTGGCCAAGGGGCCAGGGAGCAGGACCCTTGGTGGCCATGGGGTTGAGGGCTAGGGGAGCAGGATCCTGCTGGCCATGGGGTTCAGGGCCAGGGGAGCAGGACCCTTGGTGGTCCTGGGGTTGGGGGCTAGGGGAACAGAATCAAGTTGGCCATGGGGTTGGGGGCCAGGGGAGCAGGACCCTTGGTGGCCATGGGGCTCAGGGCTAGGGGAGCGGGACCCTTGGTGGCCACGGGGTTGAGGGCTAGGGGAGCAGGATCCTGCTGGCCATGGGGCTTGGGGAGTGGGACCCCTGGAGACTAGGGCTTGGAGAGCTGGACCCCCAGCAGCCCCAGGGGCTGGATCCTCTGTCCCCCAGGGCTTGGGGGTGGGAGGGGGGCCCCGATGGGGTTTGGGGGGCAGGGGAGCTGGGACCCCTTGGGTCCTGGGGCTTAGGGGTGGAGAGGGGGATCCCCCGGGGAGTCGGGGGCAGAGAAGGGGAGGGGGGGTCAGAAGAAGGGGGGGTCAGAACAAGGGGAGGGGGACAGAAAGAGGGGAGGGGGGGAGAAGAAGGGGGGAGGGGGGGCAGAAGAGGGGAGGGGAGGGGGGGCAGAAGAAGGGGGGAGGGGGGTCAGAGAAGGGGAGGGGGGACAGAAAGAGGGGAGGGGGGACAGAAAGAGGGGAGGGGGCAGAAGAAGGGGGGAGGGGGGGCAGAAGAAGGGGGGGTCAGAAGATGGGAGGGGGTCAGAAGAAGGGGAGGGGAGGGGGGAGTCAGAAGAAGGGGGGAGGGGGGGTCAGAAAAAGGGGAGGGGGTGGGGGCAGAAGAAGGGGGGAGGGGGGTCAGAAGAAGAGGGGAGAGGGGGATCAGAAGAAGGGGGGTCAGAAGAAGGGGAGGGGGGCAGAAGGGCGGAGGGGGGGTCAGAAGAAGGGGAGGGGGGTAGAAGAAGGGGGGGCAGAAGAAGGGGGGAGGGGTGGTCAGAAGAAGGGGGGAAAGGGGGGGTCAGAAGAGGGGGAGGAGAGGGGAGGGGGGGGCAGAAGAAGGGGGAAGGTCAGAAGAAGGGGGAGGGGGGGCAGAAGAATGGGGGGGAGGGGGGAGGGCAGAAGAAGGGGAGGGGAGGGGGGAGTCAGAAGAAGGGGGGAGGGGAGAGGGGCAGAAGAAGGGGGAAGTGGGGGCAGAAGAAGGGGAGGGGGGTCAGAAGAAGGGGTGGGGGGGGTCAGAAGAAGAGGAGGGGGCAGAAGAAGGGGGGGGTCAGAAGAAGGGGGGAGGGGGGGCAGAAGAAGGGGTGGGGGGTCAGGACAAGGGAGGGGAGGGGGTGTCAGAACAAGGGGGGGGCAGAAGAAGGGGAGGGGAGGGGGGGCAGAAGAAGGGCAGAAGTAGAGGGGGTGGTCAGAAGGAGGGGAGGGGGGGTGCTCAGAAGGGGTCCCTCCCGCTGTTCCGTGTCCCTCAGCCCATCCGGGGCCGTCCCCGGTCCCCGCACCAAGTCCTGCCCCCCCCCCCCCACCCCCACCCCCCCAACCCCGACCCCCCCATCCCCCTTCCCGGTGCCGCCGCCTCAACCGGTTACGAAACAACCAAAGTATTTGCTTTGGGAGGAGCCGCCCGGCTGACCCCGACCCCCCTACACAGACCCCCGACCCGAGGAGGAGCCCCCCCCCCCACCCCTGCCCCGTACCCCCCCCCCCCCCGGCGAGCACCCCAGACCTGCGGCGGCGGCTCCTCTGCTGCTCAGGCTGCTCCGCTCAGGCACCGCCCAATGCACCGCCAGGGACATGCCTACCGCCTACCGGCACCGGCAACCGGGAATGGGCACCGGCAACCGGGAATGGGACCGGGAATGGGCACCGGCAACCGGGAATGGGACCGGGAACCGGGAATGGGACCGGGAATGGGACCGGGAATGGGCACCGGCAACCGGGAATGGGCACCGGCAACCGGGAATGGGACCGGGAATGGGCACCGGCAACCGGGAATGGGACCGGGAATGGGCACCGGCAACCGGGAATGGGACCGGGAACCGGGAATGGGACCGGGAATGGGACCGGGAATGGGCACCGGCAACCGGGAATGGGCACCGGCAACCGGGAATGGGACCGGGAATGGGCACCGGCAACCGGGAATGGGCACCGGGAACAGGGAATGGGCACCGGCAACCGGGAATGGGCACCGGGAACAGGGAATGGGCACCGGGAACCGGGAATGGGCACCGGCAACCGGGAATGGGCACCGGGAATGGGCACCGGGAACCGGGAATGGGCACCGGGAACCGGGAATGGGCACCGGCAACCGGGAATGGGCACCGGGAACCGGGAATGGGACCGGGAATGGGCACCGGGAACCGGGAATGGGCACCGGCAACCGGGAATGGGACCGGGAATGGGCACCGGCAACCGGGAATGGGACCGGGAATGGGCACCGGCAACCGGGAATGGGCACCGGGAACCGGGAACAGGAATGGCAACGGGCGGCAGGGAACTGGGAATGGGACCAACAACCAGGACCAGGAATGGACACAGGGAGTGGGAACCTGGGAATGGGGACAGGGAGCAGGAATGGGAACTGGGAAATGGGACGGGGACGGGGAATGGGGACAGGAACCAGGAACAGGAATGGGACTAGGGAGCAGAGAACTGGGAATGGGGACAGGGAGTGGGAACTGGGAGTGGGCACTGGGAATGAGAATGGGAACCAGGAACGGGAATGGGAACGGGGACAGGAACGGAGAATGGGGACGGGGAACTGGGAAATGGAACAGGGACAGGGAATGGGAATGGGAACCAGGAACGGGAATGGGAACAGGGAGCAGAGAACTGGGAATGGGACTGAGAACCGGGAATGGGAACAGGGAGCAGAGAACTGGGAATGGGACCAAGAACCGGGACAGGGAATGGGAACAGGGAGCAGAGAACTGGGAATGGGACCAACAACCAGGACCAGGAATGGACACAGGGAGTGGGAACCTGGAACTGGGAAATGGAACAGGGACAGGGACCAGGAAACGGACCAGGGACCGGGACGGAGAATGGGGACAGGGAACTGGAAATGGAACGGAGACGGGGACAGGGAATGGGGACCAGGAATGGGAACAGGAACCAGGAATGGGAATGGGAACAGGGAGCAGAGAACTGGGAATGGGACCAAGAACCAGGACTGGGAATGGGGACAAGGAGTGGGAACCTGGAACAGGGACAAGGAACAGGAACCAGGAACGAGAGCAGGAAAAGGAGCAGGAATGGACTCTACACTGGTGAGGCCGCATCTCGAATCCTGGGGTCAGTTCTGGGCCCCTCAGCACAAGAAGGATGTTGAGGCTCTGGAGAGAGTCCAGAGAAGAGCAACAAAGCTGGGGAAGGGGCTGGAGAAGAAGAGGAGCAGCTGAGAGAGCTGGGGGGGTTTATCCTGGAGAAGAGGAGGCTGAGAGGAGACCTCATTGCTCTCTACAACTACCTGAAAGGAGGTTGTGGAGAGGAGGGAGCTGGGCTCTTCTCCCAAGGGACAGGACAAGAGGGAATGGCCTCAAGCTCCACCAGGGGAGATTTAGGCTAGAGATTAGGAGGAAGTTTTTCACACAGAGGGTCATTGGGCATTGGAATAGGCTGCCCAGGGAGGTGGTTGATTCCCCTTCCCTGGAGGTGTTTAAGGGACATGTGGATGAGGTCTTGAGGGACATGGGTTAGTGTTTGATAGGAATGGTTGGACTTGAAGATCCGATGGGTCTCTTCCAACCTGGTTGTTCTATGATTCTATGATTCTAATAGTTTGGGTTGGAAGGAACCTTAAAGGTCACCTAGTTCCACCCTCCCTGCCGCACCTCCCGCTGGATCAGGCTGCCCAAGGCTCATCCAACCTGGCATCCCCTACAAGCCATTCGAAGAACCAAAGCATCCCTCAACCTCTCAGCATCCCCCAGACAGGGAGAGGAGGTGATGACCATGAGAAAACCAGCCTGATGGGCTTTTCCTCAGCGAACACCTCCAGGCAGTGTGGGCACCCAGGGTGCCGGGGCAGCCGGGGTGACGGAGGCGCGGGGAGAGGCGGCAGCGCAGGAAGCAATACTGGGTGTGCTCGTTTCTGCTTGAGCGCTCTCACCGGCCACATGGGATCTCCTCGGCTTTCACTTTCGTTACCAGTTCGTCTCCTGCGGCCTGAAAAGAAAACGAGACCCTGGAGGGAAATAACAGCAGGAACCATAGAAGAGTTTGGGTTGGAAGGGACCTTAAAGATCATCTAATTCCAACACTCTGCCGTCAGCAGGGACACCTCCCACTGGATCAGGGGCTCCAAGCACCATCCAACCTGCCCTTGAACCCCTCCAGGGATGAGATCTCAGGGTTCTGATTGATGGGAGGTGAGAATTGTAGACCTATGAGATGGTTGGAAGGGACCTCCAAGCCCACCCAGTTCCACCCTTGTCCTGGGCAGGGACACCTCCCACTGGATCAGGGGCTCCAAGCCCCATCCAACCTGCCCTTGAGCCCCTCTAGAGATGGAGCAGCCACATCTTCTCTGGACAACCTGTTCCAGGGCCTCATCACTCTCATGGAGAAGAAATTCCTCCTTCTGTTTAGCCTAACTCTGCCCCTCTCCAGTTCACACCCATTGCCCCCAGTCCTGTCCCTAAGCTCCTTGTGACCAGTCCCTCTCCAGCTTCCCTGTAGGACCATAGAATCATAGGACAACCAGGTTGGAAGGGACCCATCGAGTCCAACCATGGTCCAGCAGGTGGGTGGGTGACCCCTGCTCAGCCCTGGGAAGGCGAGAGGGACACGTTCCGCTCTCCATGCCCGTGTGCTAGTGCTGCCACAGGACTTAGAATCATGGAATCTTAGAACAACCAGGTTGGAAGAGACCCATCGGATCATCGAGTCCAACCACAATTGGACTTCTCCCAACAATTAACGCACCAGCAGTTGCGAATCGCTCTGCAATGAGTAAGAGCAAGGTCTCAGGTTCTCTCCTCTCCATTTGATCTACTGGTTTGGTATGGAAGTCCTCCTTTCGGAGCGAGCAGCCGTGGGAGGTGGGGAAGCCAGCCCAGGGGACGGCGCTGGGAGCCCCGAGAGCCAGAGCCGCGGCAGGAGCCGTGGCAGGACGCCCAGGGACCCTTGTCCAGGCAGCACAGCCAGAGCCTGTCTAGGTTGCCGTGCCCTCTGGGGCTCTGCTGCCCAGACCAACAGCCCCAACAGCTCCTTCTCCAGCTCCTGCTCCAGCTCCTCGCAGCTCAGCTCCACCAGCCCAAGTGAGGAATAGCCTTGGGGTGCACGGGCACCACCCCAGCACCTGCTTCCACGCAAACACCAGCCACAAACCGCTGTGTTTCAGCTGACGTTCTCCTGCCAGCACCCCCTACGTGCCCAGAGAAGCTTGGGATGAGCAGAACTGCCCAGGGGACGAGCGGCTGCAGCCCAAGCAGCTCCCATGTCCCACCAAACGTTCCATCGGATGCTCAGGAGGCGTCTTACACACTTGGGGCTGAACCATGGCAGCTGAGACGCTGCCAGGAGAGTCCTGGCTGCCATTCCTAATGCTCCAGCCCTCATGGGGAGGTGAGGTAGGACCCTGACAAGCCAAGGATGGGGCAAGCAGCTCCCAGGTCCCACCAAACATTCCATTGGACGCTCAGGAGGCGTCTTGCACACGTTGGGCTGAACCATCGCAGCTAAGACGCTGCCAGGAGAGTCCTGGCTGCCATTCCCACCTCCTCCAGCCTTGGAGGAGGTGGGAATGGCAGCCAGGACTCTCCTGGGGGGAGGTGAGCTGGGACCCTGACAAGCCAAGGCTGGGGCCAGCATCTCCCCTGTCGTGTTTTTCCACTAAAACAAAGGAAAGGAATGGGGAAACGAGTGAAGGGACTGCACGCGCTGCCCTCCCTGCCTTGGCTTGGGGACTCTGGGGCTCCAGGCAGTTGCATCACGCAGACAAACGGCTTTCACAATCCCCACATAACCCATCAGTGCAGTCATCCAAGCACTGGCTGCTCCAGCTGAGAGAATCAAGGTCACACGCAACGTCTGTCGGGCACAGCGGGGTCCGGGCAGCCCCGGAGGGTCCCCGCGATCTGGAACTCCCTGTGCCAGAGACCCACAGAGCTGTGCCTGTCAGGAGGGCTGGAGAGCACACACAAAGCATCCTCTGTTCCCTCTCTCCTGCCTTCCAGCTTCGTCTTCCCCTTTTAGGTACAAAGGGGATAAAGAGGGAGGGAGGAAGAAATTAGTGATGGAGAGAAAGGAGAGTGTTCCATGCTGGGAGGGTGAATGGAATCGAATCAAATCAGAGTTTTGTTGCAAAGTGATCCCAAGTTAAAATCGGAGCTGGCTGGTGCTGCCCCAGCATCCAGAGGGTCTCACGGGCATCATTGGCAGCTCCAGCCGTGGCAGGAAAAATGGATTTTTCAGCCAACCGAGCACTTCAAAGCCCTCTGACAGCCCTGGCAGGGCCCTGGCGCCGCTGGCTCCCTCCTTTCATCAGGACCTGCCTTGTGCTGGTCTCCAAAAGCCTCTGGGGAAGGTTAACAAGTGCCCAGGCTGAGCTGCAACCAAACACTTTGTCATCTCCGGTGAGCTCAACAGGATGCCGAGTGATGCTGCACATTCAGGGCAGAGAGGGAGCTTGGAGCTTCGTAATTGATTTCCTAGAAAATTGCTTCTGTGTTTGGAGCAGGAGCACGAGGAGCAGAGGCAGAGCGGCTGCCTGCTCTAACTGCCATCTCCAAGGCCTTAATTGTTTCTCAGGAGTGGAAGCATTTATTTGGGCAGCTGCTGGAGGGGGTCCCCAGGCTGCTGGTTGGTGCCCTCCTGGTGCATCCTCGGCAGGAGATTAGGAGGAAGTTTTTCACACAGAGGGTCATTGGGCATTGGAACAGGCTGCCCAGGGAGGTGGTTGATTCCCCTTCCCTGGAGGGGTTTAAGGAACAGATGGATGAGGTCTTGAGGGACTTGGGTTAGTGTTAGATAGGAATGGTTGGACTAGAAGATCCAATGGGTCTCTTCCAACCTGGTTGTTCTGTGATTCTGTGATTCAATCCTTCGCTGCTTTGGGTCCCAGATCCACGTCAGGGCCAGCAAACCCCATTGTGGATCATCCAGCCCAGCTAATGAAAACAAGATGAATCCCCAAATTAGTCACAGCTTTGCGTGTTCCTCAAGCATGGAGGGAGGGCAAAGCTTTGGCTGGGCTGTGCCGGCAACTGCAGCCGCGTGGCTCCCGACACGGCCTCCTCCTGCCCGTCCCAGTGCCCCCGAGCCCCTTCTGCCCTGGGTGAAGGCCAGGGCTGCACTGTGGGCTTGGCTGTGCCACCTCCAAAAGCCACATTTTGTCCCTCCGAGGGCTTTCCAGCGCTGGAGCCTCTCCTGGATCCCCATCCGGCACCGTCCCCGGCTCCTTCGCCCTGGCAGCATCTGTTTCCCACGCTCTGCGGAGAGCGGAGCGGGCAGGAGCGCCTTGGGCAGCGGCGAAGGGCGGTGGCATCGCCTTGCGGTCCAGCTTCCCAGGGCAGCCAGCGGCCCAGCCACCCCAGAGGGGTCCTGCTGCCCGAGAACAGCATGTCCGAGCAACCCGACGTGGGTCATAAATCCTCCTCTGGGGAGAGAGGGATGCAGGCGGCGCTGCCAGAGCTGGAGCGGCTGCTGAGCACAGGGAATGGCTCTCCCGAGCCATGACAGCCCTGGCACCCCTGGGGACTCGGGTGTGACGCAGAGGGCTCAGTGAGAGCCGCACAGGCTATTTCTGCTGTGGCAAAGGGATGTGAAGGGAGATCCCATTGGAAAGTCTGCTCTGATGGACCTGCAGGGCTCTGCCAGGAGGGAGAAGAGGCAAAACCCCAGGGAGGGAGGAGGCTCCTGTGGGCAGGCCATGGCTCAGGGGAAAGCTAGGAGCACCCGGAGTGCCTTGTCACCATCAGAAGCTCTTCTCGTGCCAGTAGAAGACAACCTGCTCCAGCAAAAACCTAAAATGGCATCTTGGGCAGCCTGACCTAGTGGGAGGTGTCCCTGCCCATGACAGGAGGTTGGAATTAGATGTTCTTCAAGTTCCCTTCTGGCTCAAACTATCCTATGATTCTATGATCTTGTCCAAGGGGGAATTTCCACAGGAAACCTCTGCTCCCAGCCACTCCGATACGGCTGGGAACAACCCCAGCGGCTCCATCTCGGCAGTCAACAAGCATCGTTGCCTGCCCAAAGGCTCTTTGTTCCCTTACATCATTCAGCCAACTCGGAAAAAAACCCCGAAAACCAGCCAGGTTTCTGCCTACCCAAAAACACGAGGGAATAAGCACCAGGCTGGGTCTGTGATGGGAATGGAGTCCTCCAGGAACCCCAGGGTGGGCATCAGGAGGCCCAGGCAGCACCCATGGCCCCACCAGGATGAGGGGCATGAGCATCTCGCACCCTCCCTGGGGCTGCTGGAGCACCAGGAGTGGGGCTGCTGGAGCATCAAGAGTGAGGATGCTGGAGCATCAGGAGTGAAGATGCTGGAACATCAGGAGTGAGGATGCTGAAGCAGGACCTGGTCCTTCAACCCACGCTGGTGCCGCTGTGTGTCCCTGCAGTCACCGCGCATCCCTGCTCCCCTCAGCAGAGCCCAGGTTGCCACAGTAACGGCTCCATCCCAGCTCCTGCCATAAACGCGCGGTGTGGGTCAGCCTGGTTCTGCAGCGGCTGCGCCAAGGCTGTCGCAGCACCTCAACCCTGTGTCCTGGGCTGCATCCAAAACAGCCGGACCAGTCGGACGAGGGAGGGGATGCTGCCCCTCTGCTGCTATCATGAGACCCAACCTAGAGCCCTGGATCCACTCCTGGAGTCCTCAGGAGAAGAAAGAGCTATTGGAGCGAGTCCAGAGGAGGCCACGGAGATGATCTGAGGGCTGGAGCACCTCCCATACAGGCTGAGACAGTTGGGGTTGTTCAGCCTGGAGAAGAGAAGGCTCTGGGGAGACCTTAGAACATCTTCCAGTGCTGAAAGGGGCTCCAGGAAAGCTGGGGAGGGGCTGTTGATCAGGGAGGGCAGGGATAGGATGAGGGGAGTGGTTTTCAGCTGCAAGAGGGGAGATTGAGATGAGATCTTAGGGAGAAATGTTTTGCTGTGAGGGTGAGGAGGCCCTGGAACAGGTTGCCCAGAGCAGGGGTGGCTGCCCCATCCCTGGAGGGGTTCAAGGGCAGGTTGGATGGGGCTTGGAGCCCCTGATCCAGTGGGAGGTGTCGCTGTCCATGGCAGGGGTGGGACTGGATGGGCTTTGAGGTCCCTTCCAATCCAGACTATTCCATGATTCTATGCAAACAGGCAGGTTGTGTCCCACTGGACCAGCACCACTGCCGGCAGCCCCTGGGGACGGCGCCGCAGGGAGCTCCAGGTCTGACCTGTGCCACAGCTGGCAGCAGGCGCCGTCGCCCAGACCTTGCTTGGCTCAGCTCTGCTGCGTATTAAAGTCTGAGAGTGATGCAATGTTTGATTGTTGTTTTACGAGTGTTGGGAGGCAGGGATGGCATTTGGCTTGGGCAGCCGCAGCTTGTGCTCGGCAGCTCAGCTCGAATCCGCCCTCAGCGCAATGAGGGGAAGGCTTGGATGGACGTTTGGGACGGAACATCCCACCCGCCCTTCCCTGCTCCACCTAAACGGCAACAAACAACTGGGCAGAGGAAGGATGGAGGAGAACACACCGTCCGCCTGCCCTGGCAAATGAGCAGGTACAGAGCAGCATTTCATCTCTCCAGCCCTGCCTGAGCTCCGCGGGGCTGGGGGCACGAGGCTGGGCACAGGGGGATGGCAGGAGTGGGGTCAGGGTGGGATCCTGCAGGCTTTCTGGGGTCCCTGTGCTTCTTCGGCACTGCCGCAACCCTACTGCCTGGCACGGCTCTGGGCACAGCTCGGCAGCACCGGCACCGCGGAGATGTGTTCAGGTAAACCCCCATCTCACCAGGCTGAGAGAGTTGGGGTTGTTCAGCCTGGAGAAGAGAAGGCTGCGAGGAGACCTTAGAGCAGCTTCCAGTGCTGAAAGGGGCTCTAGAGAAGCTTGGAAGGGACTCTGGATCAGGGGCTGCAGGGAGATCGTTGGACTCGATGGTCCGATGGGTCTTCTTCCAACCTGGTTGTTCTATGATTCTATGAGAGGATGAGGGGGATGATGGTTTTCAGTCAAAAGAGGTGACTGAGGTGAGATCTTGGGAAGATTTTTTCTGTGAGGGTGAGGAGGCCCTGGCCCAGGCTGCCCAGAGCAGTGGTGGCTGCTCCATCCCTGGAGGGGTTCAAGGCCACCTTGGATGGAGAAGTGGAGCCTCCAGTGGGACCCCAGGGGGCTCTGTCTCCCACCACCCTTGCAGCCAAGTTCACTCCCTTGGCCCTGGGGCTGCAATCATGACCTCTCTAATCTGCATCTGCAGGTTTACCCTCAAGGATAAACATTGCACAGGCTGGACTTGCCCAGGGTTGGCAGAACCCTAGGGCTTGGCCTGGAGCAGCCAGGGCCCCACGAGAGCCGCCCGTGTCGGCTCCCTCAGCACAGGGCAGCCCTGGCAGGTGGTTGCCCAGCCCCGTGGGGCCTCCCCATCCCTGTCACGCAAGCATCTGTGTCCCAAGCGGCTTATCTGCATTTGGAAACCCCTAATCCGGCTGCATGTTTGGCTCAGACACCATCCCTGATCTCTCTCCCTGCTGCGCGGTCGGAGGGGGCGGCTGCAGGGCCTGGCGAAGGAGCAAAGCCGTCCCGGTGACCTCCTTTTGGAACCACAAACAACCCCATTTCTCCAGCCCTCCTGAGCAGGTCCTGCTGTGACAGCACAAGGAGAAAAGGGGGGAGCCCAACCCCACAGTTTGCAGGCCCCAGGGAGAGCTGGGGGGGCAGGAGGGGAACAGGTTGAGAGAGTTGGGGTTGTTCAGCCTGAAGAAGAGAAGGCTCCAGGGAGACCTTAGAGCAGCTTCCAGTGCTGAAAGGGGCTCCAGGAAAGCTGGAGAGGGGCTCTGGATCAGGGATGCAGGGATAGGAGGAAGGAAGCAGTTTTTAAGCTGAAAAAGGGGAGATTGAAATGAGATCTCAGGAAGAAATGCTTTGCTGGGAGGGTGAGGAGGCCCTGGAACAGGTTGCCCAGAGCAGGGGTGGCTGCCCCATCCCTGGAGGGGTTCAAAGGCAGGTTGGATGGGGCTTGGAGCCCCTGAGCCAGTGGGAGGTGTCCCTGCCCATGGCAGGGGTGGGACTGGATGGGCTTTGAGGTCCCTTCCAACCCAAACTGTTCCATGATTCAATGATACCATAACAAGCGGGTGGGCTGGTGCCCCCTACCCTGGTAGGTTCCAGCCACCTGGCACTTTCCCTGGGCCTTTTTTCTTGCTGCAGCTCAGGCTGAGGTTCTTGCCAAGTGGAGCATTCACAACCGCAACTCCTGAGATGGGATCAGCAGCCAATTAACCCCATCACTCAAGGGCCAGGTCCCCCGGCTAAAGCCACGGAGCAGGGCAGGTTCCGACAGGGATGCAGCCAGGCATGTGCGTGCAGGGAGATAAGAAACCACTTATCTGCAGGAGTGTGGGAAGGGACGCGGTGTTCCTGACAGCAAACGGTTGGTTGTGGCAACCCCGGGGTTGGTGTAGTAAGAAGAAAATTCCTTGTTCAGGGTTTTCCCATCCCAGCCTGCAGCAGAGGGATGGTTTTTTTTTTTAGGAGGAAGTTTTTCACAGAAAGCGTCATTGGGCATTGGAATAGGCTGCCCAGGGAGGGGGTTGATTCACCTTCCCTGGAGGGGTTTAAGGGACGGGTGGACGAGGTGCTGAGGGACATGGGTTAGTGATTGATAGGAATGGTTGGACTCGATGAGCCGATGGGTCTCTTCCAACCTGGTGATTCTATGATTCTATGATTAGGCAGAGCCGGGAGCTGTGAGGAAAGGAGAGGGGTCCCTGAGGGACAGATGTGGGGTGCAGAGAGGGGCTGGGGGTCCATCTTCCCAGAGAGGACGGACGCAGGACCCAGTTGAGGGATTGGGGGGGTCTCTCCCAGCACTGGGCGCCAGCTCCAGCACATCCCCACGAGAGGGCAGGACAAGCCCACGTCGCAGCCGTGCCCACAGCCCTGGGCTGGTGGCCAAGTCCCCACAGGGGCCCCAAGCAGCCAGGCCTCACCCAGCCCCTGGGACGTGGTCCTGGAGAGAAGCGGTGGGGAGGTATGTCTACCCCGAGCCCCCTGAGGCACCCAAGGGGGGGACAGAATGGGGGTCCCAGTGCAGCCGGCGGCAGCGCCAGGTGACGAGCAGGTCCCTGGCACAGCCCCGTCCTCCCACGCTGGCACCGCTTTCCTTGACGCAAGCGGAGGAGAGCCAGGCCTGGCTGGGGGAGAGAGCGAGCAGCCCCCAGCTGGGGCGATAGGGCCCCCGGCCCAGCCCCGCGCAGCGCCCTGCGGCTCGCAGATAAGGCGGGCGGCCGCCAGCAGCCCACGCGCACCGGGCAGCGGCGCAGGGCCAGGTGCAGCAGCCTGGGTTACGTCGAGCGAAACCGCAGCTCTGGCGTCAGGGCAGGCGTTTCGCTGAGAGAGGCCCCAGTTCCCGGACTGGGGGAAAAGCAGGCGCCGCACACGCAGACACACGGCTCGAGTCACCCCCCGGCTCGGCGCACGTCGCTTCAGAGCCTTTATTTCAGAGGTAAAAGCCTGTAAATACAGCAATAAAATATACAAAAAAATAAGATTTTTTTACAGTATCGGATGCTGCCCAGGCCTACAGAGCAAGGGGTATGATCCTCATCCCCTCTCAGCACCTTCCAGCTTCCAAGGGCATTTTCTTGAGCCCAGGGCCAGCCACAGCCCCTGCCTGGAGCCCACACACAGCTCAGGGAGCTGATCTGGACTCAACAGTCCTCGTTCTCCCTTCCCTGGGTATCCTACCCCTTGCCCTGTCTTCTGGCTGTGATGCCGACAGCTCAGGGGGGGCTGCAGGGACACCCCACAGTCCAGAGCCCCACGATGGATCCTCCCTGCAGCATCACTAGCACAAAGAATCGAGAGTTCCTCTCCACCCTGGGCCAATCCAAGACACATCAGACCTGCAAAGCCCCAGGCTGGTGCCCACTAAGATGTTTCTGCGGCAGCTCTAGGCTCAGCTGAGCCACCGCAGTCTCGCTAACACCACAGGCTGCCAGAAGCTGGGGAGAGGAAGGGGCGTAGATCTCAGCTGCCTCTTCCTCTCCCTGTCCTTGCTCATCCACTTCTACATCCCCACCGCATGGAAAGGGCAGGAGGGCTGCCCCGGGTTTGGTGAAATATTGAACCACAGCTCTGGGGCAGCACAGCCTCCAGCTTTCCTCGACCCCCTCGAGCAGGAAACCTGCTCTTTGCACCACCCACAGCTCCACCGAGCGCTGACCCACACTGGATTCCTCTCCTTGCGCACAACCTGCTCCCTTCAACTCTTGCCACCTCCTGCCTTAACAGCGACAGCCAACCTCCAACAAAAAAAGCCACCTGAAGCCCCCGAGAAGCTGCAAACCCTCTGTCTGGACATCCCAAGCCATCCCAGAAGGAACAGGGCCAGGGCAAGCCCTGCAGGGCTGGTCGGGACAGCCTGTGATTACACACCCAGGCCCCAAAACAGAGCCAGGATGCAAACGCTCTGAGCTCACAGGGATGCACCGGTGCTGGTTCAGAAACCAGTTGTCCCAGCAGGAGCGCTGGGGCTGCTGGAGCCACATCTTGGTGCAGCGGCAGCCACCAAAACTCCCTGCTGCCAGCAGAGCCCTGCGGAAGCAGCACCTCGGCCCATCCAACTGGGGGCTTGGAGCTGCCTGCTGGTCCTCCTGGCCCAAAGCGGGGCCAAGGGTGCGGAGAGGGGACCCCCCTGCACTCCGGGAGCTCCAGGAGGGCTGCTGGGTCAGGAGATCTCACGGCACAATGCACCGCGGAACCCACACGGAGGCCAGGACCGGCCCATCCCCTCTCAGGAACCTGGAGGCGAATCCAGGCTCGTAAGATCTACGAGAGCTTTGGGACTCTAGCAGTCAGGAAAGCAGCTTTTAACAGCAGGCAGCACGAGTGGGGCTGCAGAAGCATTTGTAAAGACTGAGGCTGCGATCGGAGGCTAATAGGCACTTGAATGAGCAAAACAAGAATAAAAAACCGTTATGGAAGGAACTAGAAAAAGGTTCTTCCCCCCCATCCCCCCCCAAAGAGACGACGAGTGGCACCACCCTGGAGAGGGGGGGGTGCTCATTTGGATCAAACAAGGAATTGGTGGCAAGGGCCTCGGCCCCCGGCTCCTCCAAGGAAAGGCCCAGAGCAACCGCGACCGAGCCAGGCGAGAGCCGGGGAGCTCGGTGGAGGCAGGAGGCAGAGTCCTGGGAAGGCGCCCACCAGCGCCCCTGGAGCATCTCACATGGGTGAAGAAGCACACTCCTGCGTCATCTCCATGTCGAAGGTCAGCGACTCTGCGGGAGACACGGGCAGAGGTTACCGGGCCCCGTGTGTGGTGACAGCCAGCACCCCTCGGAGCCAGGACCCCCCCTAGACTCACCAAACTGGCCTCCCGCGTTGGCCTCTGCTCCCTCGCCGTTGTTGCCGAACTGCATGAGCGAGTCCAGGGTGCGCGGGGACATGGGCAGGTCGATGGTGTTGCTGAAGGAGGTGCTGTTCGAGGAAGAAAAAAAATCTTTAGAGCAGCTTCCAGCACTGAAAGGGGCTCCAAGAAAGCTGGGGAGGGGCTCTGGATCAGGGAGTGCAGGGAGAGAATGAGGGGGAATGGTTTCAGGCTGAAAGAGGGGAGATTGAGATGAGATCTTGGGAAGAAATGTTTTGCTGTGAGGGTGAGGAGGCCCTGGAACAGGTTGCCCAGAGCAGGGGTGGTTGCCCCATCCCTGGAGGGGCTCAAGGGCAGGTTGGATGGGGCTTGGAGCCCCTGCTCCAGCTGAAGGTGTCCCTGGGGTGGAACTGGATGGGCTTTGAGGTCCCTTCCAACCCAAACTATATCACGATCACAGAAACCTCTCAAGTCAGAGCTCTCTGACAGCTCCTCTCTACCCACCCCAGCAGGCTGAGCCAGTCTCAAGAGCTCTCCAGAGGAAAGAGGCCCCAGGAGGGGAAGAACAAGCCTGTGGTTAGGGCAGTGAGCCAGAGCCTGGCCCAGCCCCACAGTCTCCCCCTGCCCAGAGCAGCCCCTCAAATCCCTGCACCTACAAATCCCCCCAAGCGCTCCCAGACACCCCGAGGACACTCACGGGGTGACACAGATGAACTTGGTCTTCAGATACGGAGCAGCACCTGCAGAGGAGCAAGCAGCCTCGTCAGCAGCTGCAGAGGAGGAACCCTGATCTCACTCCCCTCTAAGGCAGATATTTGTAGACCCTCCCACATCCCAGCCCCAGCCCAACATTGCAGCTGTGCCCTCCGGGGAAACAGCAGGAGATTCCCAGCTGGCGACAGCCCTTCCACCAGAGCTGCCCCTGGAGCCTCTCCCTGCGACACGGGAGCTGTGCTGGAATGCAGAAAGTCAACGACTACCTGAGTCGGTGGCTTCAGAGTGCTCCTGGCTCTCGGAGCGGCAGTACTTCCCGAACGCCTCCTCCTTGGGGATGTCCGGGTACAGATACACCAGGGGGGACACCAGGATGTTGGTGGCATCCATGATTTTGTAGCCCATGATGATCTCGGCGAACGACATGTTGTTCAGCTGCTGCTTGGTGTAAGGCTCCACAGACTGGATCTGGGTTTTCCCTAAACAAGGAGACTTCTGACACAGGGTGAAGACACCTCCTCAAACACCCCAGGAGCAGAAGGGACAGCACAGATGGGTCTCGGGCCGTGCTAAGCCTCCTGAGGCACCCGGCAGCCCACGGAACAGGATAGGGACTTGCCAGGAGGTCCCAGAGCTGGGGAAGGCCACATCACACGGGCACAATGTGGATTGAGAGAGCAGAGCCCAGCAAGGGGCACTCAGCCTCCAGGAATTAACCCAAGCAGAGGGCTTGTCAGGACACAGACAAAGGACAGATGTCTTATCAGGGGATATTCCCATGGTCCAAGCCCCCTTTGGAGCCAGGAACGCTGGCTGAGCAAGGCCCAGCGCCCGGGGCAGCGAGGGGGGAGTGCAACGTACCACTGATGTCCTTCTCCACCCACGTGAAGGTGATGCCGCCTTCCTTGCTGCTCTCGCTGAAGCGCAGCAGGAAGGTTCCCGGCGGCTTGGTGCTCAGGATGGCTCGTTCCCGCTCCTTGCTGATGAACCCCATGATGTACCTGGGTGGCAGGAAGCAAGGAGAGCAAGGCTGGTCAGGATATCATGATGTGAATCCCACCAGCTCTCAGCACAGCATCAGAGCCACCAACATTCTAGGGATTCCCAGCTGCCCTCCTGAACCAGCCCTCTGGACTCAGCACTGCTGAGGTTGCTCCTTGAATCCTGTGTCCAGTTCTGGGCCCCTCAACATAAGAAGGATGTTGAGGCTCTGGAGCAAGTCCAGAGAAGAGCAATGAGGCTGGTGAGGGGTCTGGAGAACAGGCCCTATGAGGAGCGGCTGAGAGAGCTGGGGGTGTTTAGCCTGGAGAAGAGGAGGCTGAGAGGAGACCTCATTACTCTCTACAACTACCTGAAGGGAGGTTGTGGAGAGGAGGGAGCTGGGCTCTTCTGCCAAGGGACAGGGGACAGGACAAGAGGGAATGGCCTCAAGCTCCGCCAGGGGAGATTTAGGCTAGAGATTAGGAGGAAGTTCTTCACACAGAGGGTCATTGGGCATTGGAATAGGCTGCCCAGGGAGGGGGTTGATTCCCCTTCCCTGGAGATGTTTAAGGGACGGGTGGATGAGGTCTTGAGGGACTTGGTTTAGTGTTTGATAGGAATGGTTGGGCGAGAAGATCCGATGGGTCTCTTCCAACCTGGTTGTTCTATGATTCTATGAACAGGGCTTGGACAGAAAAATCATCCCAGGAGAGCCCATCTGCTCCTGGACATCCTACTCTGCTAGGACAGCACTCGTGGGACCCCTCCCAGGGCCCCGAGCGACGCTGGCCAAGGCTCACCCTTCGTTCCACAGCGCCAGGATGTATTTTTTCACCAAGTCAATGATGTTGTCCAGCCAGACCCAGAAAGAGAAGCCTTTGCCAGCCATGTTCTCCTGAGGAAGAGGGCAGGGAGGCCGTGAGCACCTCTTGGAGGAAAGGAACAAGCAAGGAAAGGCGCTCAACGGGAAAAAGGAGGAGTTGTACCTTGCAGAACTTGGCCCAAGTGATCTGACAACCGGAGTAGTTCACGCCCGGCCCTGGTGGAGAAGAACAGCATCAACATTTAGATAAAACTGTTCTTCCACAAGCTCCGTTTCCAGGGAGAACCTTGAGGGGCCGGGCAGGAGGCCCACACCACAAACCTAAGAGTTTTTCGGCCAGAGTGGTCAGCTGCTCGATGCTGAGGCCGCGCTTGGTGGTGGAGGAGAACTGCCAGCTCAGCACCTCGGCCACCTGGTCCCACGTGCCGATGGGGGGTTTGGTGAAGAAGTTCACGTTCTGGGAGAGGGAAAAGAGCTCTGAGAGGGATGTGGGACGGAAGCAGAGCCAAGGCCTGCTCTCTCAGGCCACAGCTTCACCCTGGCAGGGCAGCGGCGGGAGCTTTGGGACCAGAGCATCCTGGCAGGCGGACGCCTGCCAGGATGCTCTGGTCCCAAAGCTCCCGCCGCTGCCCTGCCGGTTGTCCCCACCCCACCAGGACCTCCTACCTTGGGGTTGTTGGTCAGCATGTTGTACCAGAGGATGGACGCCCAAGCGTTGGGCATCTGGCAGATGTTGGAGATGACCACCACGGGCAGCGAGTGCGTCTGCAAAGACAGGAGGCGACCGCGGGCTGAGCCATCACCTCCCGGGCCTCGTGGAAGCGAGAGGCAGGAACCCGCAAGCTCACCTCCAGGTCGATCTTCAACCCCTGGTGATACACCTCTGTCTCAAAGGTGATGAGGTGCAGCTCCTCGGTGACGATCAGCGAGGCCTAAGGTGGAAAAGAACATGAAAACAACAACAGGCCCAACGCAGCTCAAGGTCAGGGTGGAGAGAGCTTGTGGACAGAGCTCAGGGCAGGGCTTCCACCTCCCCTCATGGCTCAGCTGCTCAACAAGGAGCAGAACTGCCAGCAAAGAGCTCTCACACCCAGAGTTCTCCTCCCCAAGCACTTACATCGCAGTTGGCTCTGCCCCCATTCCCGCAGCGCTGCTCCCGGAGGGTCTGCGGAAAGGAGAGGGATAAAGTTCACACCACAGCATCCCACGGCGTGAAGAGGAGCCGGCCCGAGAGCTCCTGGTACCTACCAGGTGTTTGAACTCTGCTGAGAGGCTGCCGTTGTTGGACTCCTCCATGTTCATCACCTTGGTGTTTGTCCCCAGGATGTTAAATTTCCGGGACCTCGAAAGAGGAGAGACGCAGCGTAAGCTGACAGGGCCCTCTCGGAGCGAACGGGCAGGAGGATCTTGCCAGGATTAAAAGCAGAAGCCAGGGATAAAAAAAACCCAAACACTAAACCATCACACTTACCCCCGAAGTGCTGCAACATCCCCAGAGTCCCTAGGAAGAGGAAGAAGAAGAGACACACCTGGTCATGGTCATGGCCTTCCCACCTCAGAGCAGACAAGCTGGGGTGTGGGGCTGGCTGCATCACAACACTGAGTCCCACAAGGTCCCCCGGGCTGCCCCTCACATGAGGACGAACCCTTAGGAACCCACAAGCTCCCCAGGATATTTCCACAAAGCAAAGAATCCTCGTGATCTCAGAAGCCTCCCAGGATGTTCCCCACATAGGAACAACCCTTGGGATCCCAGAAGCCTCCCAGGATGTTCCCCACATGGGAACAACCCTTGGGATCTCAGAAGCCTCCCAGGATGTTCCCCACATGGGAACAACCCTTGGGATCCCAGAAGCCTCCCAGGCTGTTCCCTAAAAAGAAAACAAACCCTTGGGATCCCAGAAGCCTCCCTGGCTGTTCCCCACACGGGAACAAACACTTGGGATCCCAGAAGCCTCCCTGGCTGTTCCCTAAAATGGAAACGAACCCTTGAGATCCCACAAGTTCCCAAAGCTGTCCCCCAACATGGGAAAGAACCCAAGGGACTCTGTATCCTCTGGGTAGGGCTGGAAAGAGACCCAAGGGCAGCAGGACAAGCACCACTGCAACAACCCCACCCGACGCTGCCAAGATGAGAGAGCAGAACTCACTTGTCAATGCAGACTTTAATTTTCAGCTGATAATTCAGCTCTGGAAACTTGACCAACAACCTGCAAAGAGGCAGGAGAGGCAGAATCATAGAATCATAGAATCATAGAATCATAGAACAACCAGTTTGGAAGAGACCCATCAGATCATCGAGTCCAACCATTCCTATCAAACACTAAATCATGTCCCTCAGCACCTCATCTACCTGTGCCTTAAACACCTCCAGGGAAGGTGAATCAACCACCTCCCTGGGCAGCCTATTCCAATGCCCAATGACCCTTTCCGTGAAAAACCTCCTCCTAATCTCTAGCCTAAATCTCCCCTGGTGGAGCTTGAGGCCATCCCCTCTTGTCCTGTCCCCTGTCCCTTGGGAGAAGAGCCCAGCTCCCTCCTCTCTACAACCTCCTTTCAGGTAGTTGTAGAGAGTAATGAGGTCTCCTCTCAGCCTCCTCTTCTCCAGGCTAAACCCCCCCAGCTCTCTCAGCCGCTCCTCATAGGGCCTGTTCTCCAGCCTCTTCACCAGCTTCATTGCTCTTCTCTGGAACGTGTGCACAAACATCCTGCACACATGAAAACCTGCAGCTCAACACAGCTTCTGGTACAGACTGCAGCAGAGCTGGATGGAGAACAATGCTCTCTGCACCCCCAGCAGGCAGCACCACGGTTCACACAACAAAGCCCCAGGGAGGCAGCATCATCCAGCTCCTTCAACATCCCTCAGCCCGTCCGCACACAGGCCTGTGACGTATCAGCCTCAACATTTCTGTGAGCCCCTCGAGGAGGGCTGGTTTTGGCTGCTGACAGCCCACAGCAGGCAGGCACCCGCTCTGAGCGAGCCCCCTCCTCACTGCTCCATGGGTAGGACGCCGAGAGGCACTGGGTACGCAGCTGGGAGACGGTGAACAAGCTGCAGGCAGAGACGGGGTGGGAGCAGCTTGTCTCTGTGCAGAGGCTGTCAGGAACACAGGCCAGCTGAGAGGCAGCTGGCCAGGGATACGCTGACGCTTCCTGCCAGCCGCCCCCACAGCGGGATTTACCAGAACCACGCCTGCCTCCAGGAACACGGCACGGCCCCCGCCAGCCCTGCCCTGAGTCACACAGGCAGCAGGGCCAGCCCCATGGATCCATTCCCACCCAGCGTCAGCCCTCCTCGGGCAAGCTGGAGGCTGCAGACACACCGGCATCTCCTTCGGAGAGCGATTCATAGAATCGTAGAACAACCAGGTTGGAAGAGACCCATCGGATCTTCTAGTCCAACCATTCCTATCAACACTAAACCATGTCCCTCAGCACCTCGTCTACCCGTCCCTTAAACACCTCCAGGGAAGGTGACTCAACCCCCTCCCTCGGCAGCCTATCCCAATGCCCAATGACCCTTTCCGTGAAAAACTTCCTCCTAATCTCCAGCCTAAATCTCCCCTGGTGGAGCTTGAGGCCATTCCCTCTTGTCCTGCTTAGCTTTCCCCTGCGCGGCTCCCTCCCCACGCCCAAGAGCAGGGGGATGGCAGGAACCAGGGACCCACCTGACTTTGGTGGTGAACTGCACACCGGTTTTGATGACCAGGGGCCGGTCGGGGTGCATGGGCATGCAGGGCTGCCTCTCCACGACAAACGCGCTGCGGTGGAAAGGCACAAGGACCACAGTCAAACCCCAGGCCCGGCCCAGCATGCTCACTGCCCCTACCCATCCCTCCGCCCTGTGACCAGGGGACTGCCTGCAGCTCCCTCCCAGCCTCCGGCACCTTTTCATCAAGTTGCGGAACAGCTCCACAATCCGCTCCTCCAACATGGGCCGGTGTTGGACGATCGGATCGCCTTTGTAGGACACTTTCTGCTGCAGTTCTTCCAACTTCTTGATCTGCTGCCGGGTCTGGAGCTGTGATTCGGCAAGAGAGGTTATCCTAGGGGAGAGCAGGGAGAACCAGCGTTAGCTCTGGCCACCAAGCCTCACATGGGTCCAGCCTGCAGAGCCCTCCTCTTCCTCTTGCTTGAGCGAGAGAGTATGCTCTCTATGCCAAACCAGCAACAGAACGCACCCTAAGCCAGGCACTACCAAACCTACACCCACCCAAGACCTACAGAGACAGGACTAGGAACTTCTCACAGCAGCTTTAAAATCCCCTGGAGCCAATCATTCCAGCACTAGCGCCCACTGCTGAGGATCAGGCCAACTAGTGCACTACATTCAGGCCTGAAGGCATCAGAAACCGAGGATCAGGCCAACTAGTGCATTACATTCAGGCCTGCAGGCATCAGAAACCGTTTTGCAAAGGTATTTCCAGAGGCAAAAAGCTCACTCCCACTGCAGGTGAGCGAGCGCCGCCTCTCCAGGGACTGACACCAGTCCCTGGCAGCTCTTACCAGTTCTCGAGCCGGTCTAAGCAGATATTCGGGGGGCCACCGATGCAAGCGATCTGCTGCCGCCTCTTCCAGTCTGCCAGTTCCTCATCTGCCAGCATCTTCTGCACATACTCCATGGCTGACAACAGGCCAGCCAGCTCGCTCACAATACCCTGGGTGACAAAGAAAGCAGAACCTTCAACCCCCTCCGACTCCCTCAGAGAGCTGCAAGTTCCACGGAGAAAAAAAGAAGTTGTGCTGGGCTGCGTTTATAGCGCTGGTCTCAGTTCTGGCTACCTGGAATATCAACTCATACCCCAGAAAAAGGGCCCCGGTCCACCCCAGGGGCATCTGACATACCCTCCGCATTTGATCCAGCGCCGTCAGCATCTGCTCCAGCTGCTGCATCTTCTGCCGGGTCACCGACTGGTTGTTTCCATTCAGATCCTGCATGTCTGTGCGGAGAATCATAGAACCATAGAACAACCAGGTTGGAAGGGACCCATCGGATCTTCTAGTCCAACCATTCCTATCAAACACTAAACCAAGTCCCTCAAGACCTCATCCACCCGTCCCTTAAACACCTCCAGGGAAGGGGAATCAACCCCCTCCCTGGGCAGCCTATTCCAATGCCCAATGACCCTCTGTGTGAAAAACTTCCTCCTAATCTCTAGCCTAAATCTCCCCTGGTGGAGCTTGAGGCCATTCCCTCTCGTCCTGTCCCCTAGGAGAAGAGCCCAGCTACCTCCTCTCAACAACCTCCTCTCAGGTAGTTGTAGAGAAAAATGAGGTCTCCTCTCAGCCTCCTCTTCTCCAGGCTAAAGAACCCCAGCTCTCTCAGTCGCTCCTCATAGGTTCTGCCCTCCAGCCAACCCTCCCAAGCACCACACAAATAAAACACTCCCACGGCAAAGGAGCAGCTCCTTAGAAGGCGGCTGATAGTTGAGCAGTGATCTCACAGCCTCCAAGCACCTTGCTGGCTGTGCTGCAGGCACAGCACAACTCTCACCTCCACCTCTGCCCCTGGAGGCAGCAGCAGTGGCACAAAGAAAAGACAAGTTTTCTCCAATTACCATGCAAATGCCCTGAACCTAAGCCACCCTTCTGGTTCGGGGGCAGCAGGAGAGCTGGAATGTGGCCTCCAGCAAGTTCCCTTGCGGTAAACACACTCTGGTTTGCCAGATGTTAATAAGCTTCCATTACCTCCTTGGCTTTTCAAAGTCTTGTAGTTAAAATCAAAGTCATCCTGGAGATTCTCCACCACTTTCATCTTCTGCTCTAGATCCTGCAAGGCAAGAGACGAGGATTTATTCAAAGCCCTACATGGCAGGGGTGGGGAAAGGAAGAGGTAGCACACACACCTGCACTCTCTTCCTCACATCCTGCAGGTGCTGCTCCAGCATCTGTTGCTTCTCTGTCACTACGGCTGCTGTTGGATGTGTTGCCTGTCCCCCTTGCTGCAGAGGAGATGGAGAGGGCATTAGACCAGAGCCACGACTCAGGGAAGTTTCCCTCCCAGCCTGAGAAGGGGTTCGCAGGGAGGGTTTTCACCCCCTCATAGAATCATAGAACAATCAGGTTGGAAGAGACCCATCGGATCATCGAGTGCAACCACTCCTATCAAACACTAACCCATGTCCTTCAGCACCTCATCCACCCGTCTCTTGAACACCATCAGGGAAGGTGAATCAATCCCCTCCCTGGGCAGCCTATTCCAATGCCCAATGACTCTTTCTCTGAAAAACTTCCTCCTAATCTCTAGCCTAAATCTCCCCTGGTGGAGCTTGAGGCCATTCCTTCTTGTCCTGTCCCCTGTCCCTTGGGAGAAGAGGCCAGTTCCCTCCTCTCTACAACCTCCTTTCATGAAGGAGGATTTCATTAAGGATGTTGAGGCTCGGGAGCAAGTCCAGAGAAGAGCGACGAGGCTGTTGAAGGGGCTGGAGAACAGAACTTATGAGAGAGCTGGGGGTGTTTATCCTGGAGAAGAGGAGGTTGAGGGGAGACCTCATTACTACCTGAAGGGAGGTTGTAGAGAGGAGGGAGCTGGCCTCTTCTCCCAAGGGACAGGACAAGAGGGAATGGCCTCAAGCTCCGCCAGGGGAGATTTAGGCTAGAGATTAGGAGGAAGTTTTTCACACAGAGGGTCATTGGGCATTGGAATAGGCTGCCCAGGGAGGTGGTTGATTCCCCTTTCCTGGAGGTGTTTAAGGGACGGATGGATGAGGTCTTGAGGGACTTGGTTTAGTGTTTGATAGGAATGGTTGGACTAGAAGATCCAATGGGTCCCTTCCAACCTGGTTGTTCTATGATTCTATGAACCCCTGCACCAGTGCAGACAGTTACACACTCGCAGCGTGAGGTCCGGGGCTGCATCACAGGGTGCACAGCGCAGGGCACAGCTCATGGAAGGGGCCAGAAGGGACAAAGACGTGCACCAAAGCCAAAGAGCCACCCCAGGCATCCTCATGGGAAGCAGCCACCACCCAGAGAGCTGACGTTATCAGCCCCTGCAGCTGGACCCTTCATCCCCACGAAGCAGCTATGGTTGCTGAGGAAGTGGGAGCTTCAGCCTGCAGCTTCCCCACAGCACTGCTGGCTGGGACGGCAGCCCCAGGACACCCAAGCCACCCACCTGGGCCGCGGTGGCAGCCGTCTGGAGCAGCCGGGACTCTTCCCACAGGCAGCGAGCCACGATGCGAGCTATTTCCATCGGTTTCTCCAAGTATCTGCTCTGTAAAAAGTTCCAACCCCAAGGTTAGCGAGCACAGTGGGACCTCTGCGTCCTGTCGAGCTGTGCCCAGAAAGCCACGGGGCTTCCACGGGCTCCCCTGGCCAAACCAGAGCTTCCCACCTCACCTGCAGGAACTGCTTGATGCGCCGCAGGTTGTGCTGGTACAAGACGTTGGACTCCTGCAGGAAGCGGCTGTACTGCTGGTCGATCTCTCCCAGCAGGTTGTGGAACACGAGTGTGGCGTGAGACTCCTTGCTGGCAGCGTACGCCCTGCACGAGGGAGAAGAGTCTTGGGTGCCAGGCACAGGGGGAAAAGGGCAAGCAGGGCGGCTCTGCGTCCTCCATGCAGTTTAACATCCCAGCCACCTTCTTAACCTGCCCTGGAGCAAGGGCCAGAGCAGACCCAGCTTGCTTCGCACCAAGAAACTGAACCCACGGACTGTGCCCGCAAGGACACGGTGACAGAGAAGTCCTGGGCTTGGTCTTAAGCCAGACAGTGCACACGAGCACCTCACCAGTTCTCTGTGCTCACCACAAACTGGTGCTCTGAGAGAGCTGGGGGTGTTTATCCTGGAGAAGAGGAGGCTGAGAGGAGACCTCATTACTCTCTACAACTACCTGAAAGGAGGTTGTGGAGAGGAGGGAGCTGGGCTCTTCTCCCAAGGGACAGGGGACAGGACAAGAGGGAATGGCCTCAAGCTCCACCAGGGGAGATTTAGACTAGAGATTAGGAGGAAGTTTTTCACAGAAAGGGTCATTGGGCAATGGAATAGGCTGCCCAGGGAGGTGGTTGATTCACCTTCCATGGAGGTGTTTAAGGGACAGGTGGATGAGGTCTTGAGGGACTTGGTTTAGTGTTTGATAGGAATGGTTGGACTAGAAGATCCGATGGGTCTCTTCCAACCTGGTTGTTCTATGATTCTATGATTCTATTCTCTCTGCTTTGGAGCCCCCCATCCCCCTGGCCTGAGGAAGCAGGATCAGTCCTGCCACATCAAGAGCTCAGGGAAAGCGGCAGAGCTCCTCCAGACCCGCTGCCTCCCCAGGGTGGGTGCCCGAAGTGAAACCCCTACATTTTGCACGGCCTTACCAGTCCTGGCTCTCAATCCACGGGGCCAGGAACTGCCGGAGCTCCATGGGAAAGCTGTCGCTGTAGAGCTGGTGGAGCTGCTCCAGGTACCGCGTGTCGAGCTGCTGCAGCTGGTTCCACTGAGCCATCCTGGCCAGCGCTGGAGACCTGGGGCGACAACCACCCGTGCTGCTTGGAGCTGGCGCCAGGAGCCTCCAGGCTTCCTCCTGCCAGATGCTTGGTAGGACACAGCCACAGCCTCTAGCGCCCTTTGGGGAAGGGAGAAGCAGGGGCAGCCGGGGCACAAAGAGCCAGTCCCTTCCAGCCCAAACCATTCCATGACTCCGATTCGAAGGTGGCTTTGACCTCAGCCTTGCTTCCCAAGAGCAGCGACAGCAGAGAGGTTTTTCTCCAGCCGTCCCAGCTCTGAAGCTGTATAAAGCCCAGATTCTGACTCATTCTCTTTTCACCACACGTCGTGAAGTTAATCCAATACATCTAAGACGAGCAAAGCTTGCGCTGGCACCAGCAGCCGGTGGCCATTTGCACCATATTCCAGGAACACAGCAGGCAGGCTCTGCCTGCCGCACCAATCCTTGTCCTCTCCCAGCTCTACGGAGCGTCTCGGAGCCAACAAACCCCACTGGCTCAGGGAGGCAGAAGCCCACAGGCGGGTCAGGCAAGACACAGCCAGGCTGACAAACCCAGAGAGGTAGGAAGCCTCGCTTCACGCTGCTCCTCACACCCCAGGAGCAGACCAGGGTTAAAAGTTACATCGCAGGCAGCTCCTAAAGCCATTAAACGCCTCAAAACCGCACTGAGCTGCACAGGAGCTCCCAGAAAACGGGAAACGCAGCTCCAGGCTTGGCTCCAGGAGCTGAGCTTCCATCTGCCTGGCTCCAGCAAAGCCTTCTCCTAAAGATCACTGGCTCCTATTTCCTAAAGCTTTCCTACCTTCTTCCCAGCGGGAAGGGAGGGGTCTTGGGCACGTAGGTCACCAGCAACAGGTAGAAAGCTTTAATGTGGTGCCAATGTCTTCCAGGCACCCTGGCGCATATCTGCCTCTGCGCCGGGAGGCAGGGAAGGAGCTGCAGAGCTTACAGTAAGCGCGGAAGGCGGAGACTGCCAGGAAACAACAGAAACAAGGAAGGAGCAATTTTCGAGTTAGCGACTGGCGTATGGATGGAAATCAAACCAACGCCAGCGAGGGGACGGCAAGCTGCGCTCGGGAATCGAAGGCACGGAGCTCTGCTCGACACCAGCACAACGTCACTTCCCTGCAGAGAGAGCTGTTTGCTTTTCTCAAAGGTCACGGCAGCGAGACGCGCGCCAGCTGGGATGTGGGAACAGCCGGGAGGTGGCACAGCCAGAGCAGGGCACCGGCGCTGGTCATGAGTCATGATTAGGAGGACTAGAAGATCCGATGGGTCCCTTCCAACCTGGTTGTTCTATGATTCTAGGAGTCCCCGGGCTCAGCTCCAGGCGCTGTGCTCCATCCCACGGCAGCGCCAGCGCAGAAGCCCCAACAGCTTCTGTGGGAGAAAACCGTCAGGGCAGGGCAGCCCCTGAGAGACGGAAAACACAGCAAATGCCCTGGGAGGTGGGGAGGTCTGGAACACGCTGGCAGCAGGAGGGCTGCTGGGAGGCACCCAGCGGTGCCTGGAGAGCAGAGCTTCGCTCAGTGAGGAGAATCATAGAACAACCAGGTTGGAAGGGACCCATCGGATCTTCTAGTCCAACCATTCCTATCAAACACTAAACCAAGGCCCTCAAGACCTCATCCACCTGTGCCTTAAACACCTCCAGGGAAGGTGAATCAACCACCTCCCTGGGCAGCCTATTCCAATGCCCAACGACAGAAAGAAGGGAATAAAGCCATGACACCCTCAAGATGGGATATATTCCCTGCCAACAAACCACACGGCTCTGCCCAGGGCTCCAGGACGAGCTGGAAGACACAAGGATCAGCCCCACAGTGAGAGCAGCTGATCCACGCGGGAGCCAGGCAGGTTTTGTTAGCCACGAGAGAAACAAATGGAGCCTTCACAGCAAGAAGGGCAGAGAGCAGCACCTCGGAGGAGGTTTGAACCTCGCCCGGGGCACAGAGCTGGGCTCTGCGCAGGTTTCCAACAGCCTGGTGCTGCCTGCAACCAGCCACCCACAGCTCCTGGGCTCCGGGGGGCTGCCCAGCGTGGAGAGAGGGGTTTGCAGGGGCTTCTCCAAGCAGGGCTGTGTGTCAGACCACTGCCAGCTGGCACTTCCAGCATCACCACACATCATGCTCCACTACACCCAGCTTCCCCACCTGCTTTTCTGGATAGATTTTATAAGAAAAGTCAGGAAGAACGTCCTGTACAGGAGGCATTCAAACACCAGCACCTGACACAGAGATAAAGAGGATTTTTAGAACTTCCCAGCAGCAACATCCACAGAATGTTAACCTTGACCAACAACCCCTCTGGTGCAATCCTCGGAGAGGAGCACGTGAACCAAGCCTGTTTCCAAGGGAGCAATAGGTGAAAGGGAGGAGGAGAGAGACACTGGCTCATGCAGGAGCCTGTACACAAGAACTGCTCCTTCAGCAGTAAGGCCTGGTTTGATGTGACTGAGCTGTTGTGACCTGAGCTTTTGGTTTCTGCAGCCGTAGCCAAGAGCGGCTGGGCCGCCAGCCACGGTGCAGGCCTGAGCACTGGGCACTGCGTCAAAGCCTCGTTGTGTGGTGGATTCTGCTCCTTACTGGCTGTTTGTCCGGCTGCAGCAGCACGAGGAGCGCTCCCTCTCCCTGAGCAGCCCTTTGGACTCGGTCGCTGCTACAGCACGAGCCACACGGTGCCTCTTCTGGGGGAAAACCCAGCAAATAATCATAGAATCATAGAATCATAGAACAACCAGGTTGGAAGGGACCCACCGGATCTTCTAGTCCAACCATTCCCATCAAACACTAACCCATGTCCCTCAGGACCTCATCTACCTGTGCCTTAAACACCTCCAGGGAAGAGGAATCAACCACCTCCCTGGGCAGCCTCTTCCAATGCCCAATGACCCTTTCTGTGAAAAACTTCCTCCTAATCTCCAGCCTAAATCTCCCCTGGCGGAGCTTGAGGCCAGGTCAGGTAAGAGCTGAAACTCACAATGCTTGGAGTCCCCCACATGCTGGTGAGCTCAGCACCCTCAGCTCCTTCTGCATCTCAGGTATGAGGGTACTCGTCCATCACTGCCCCATCCCCTCTCCTGCACAAGCAGCGTCTCCAGCCCAAAGCTGGAAGCTGAAAATGCAGCATCTCCATCCCCATCATGATGCAGAGCTGCCTGTGGATGGATTCTTCCCTATCGAGCTGCAGCAGCTTTATCTGATCCTGCTTCACTGAACCCTCGATCTTCACGAAAGCCACAACCTGAGCATCTCCAGGCAGTGCGGGTGCCCTGATCTTCAGAGGACCAAAAAGCTGAAGGCAAAGTCCTCAGGTTTCGATTAGACTGGAATCTGCCAGTTGTCACTGCCACAAGCAGCCGCAGGATGGGCCACGGTGCAGCCTGGGCTCCTGCTCGAGCGCAAGATCCTCCGAGCTGCAGCGCATGCTCTGCGGCCGCAGGAAGCGGGTGCCCCGGCAGGGCCCCAGCGCCGTCATCCTGATCCCTGAAAAAACAGAACTAGCACACAGCTAGAGCTGCTCTGCCTCTTCCCACCACAGGCACCTCCTCACGAGGCGAGGGAGCAAAGGAAGGCAGAGCAGACCACACGCTCGAGTATGGAAGCAGAATGGCAGCCTGAAGCAGGACACAGTCTCTGTTCACCATCCCAGAGCTCCACTGCTTCCAGTTCTCACCCTGAGGGATGTCAAAGCAAAACCAGTGAATCCTGCCAAGTCTTCACAGCCCCCAGGTCAACCGGAGCCTTGCCTGGCAAAGGCTCCCTGCGCTCAGCAGGCCAGGAAGAGCCTCGAGCCATGATTTGCTTTGCTAGAACGTGAGCTCATGCCAACAGCGAGAGCACTGGAGATCATAGAATCATAGAACAACCAGGTTGGAAGGGACCCATCGGATCTTCTAGTCCAACCACTCCTACCAAACACTAAACCAAGTCCCTCAAGACCTCATCCACCCGTGCCTTAAACTGATGATGCAGCCCTGGGGAGGGGGCCCTGTGCCCAGCCCACCACCCAGTCCAGGAGGATGTGGGAAGGCAGGATCGGCCAGAAGCAGGAAGCAGTCAGAAAGCAGCGGAAAGCCTCCCCTCTCTCTCTGGAAACGCTGACAGGAGATGTTGCCTCCTTGGGCGCAGCACCAAGCTCCAGCTCCTCCCAGCATTTAGAAGCAGCAGCCAGACAGCCCAAAACACTGACTGTCCCAGAGGACAAAGTCCTCGTCACACTCCTTACTGTCACAGCCACTGGCATCAAGGAAGCTCCAATTTCATCAGCCCCAAAACCCCACGCAGGAGCCTCTCCCCAGCCAGCTCTGCCACCGGGAAGCCTCTCTTAACTGGGTTTAAAGATCTGAGGGTTAAACCTTTCCGATTGCGTTGGGCTTGCCTGTCTCTGTGGTTTGCCTCTCTTCCCATCTCTGGAAGGCAGCCAGGGAGCAGCCGAAGCAGCCAGGGCCAAGCACTGCATGATGCAAGCCCAGGGGTAAACACGCTTGCCCGGAGCTCAGAGCAAAGCTGCTAAAAGTAGCTCGAGAGCTGAAGTTTGCCTTTCTTGAGCTCCCCTGCAAGGGTAGAGCACGAGAGCCAGACCTGAGCTGTGCAGGCAGAGCTCTGTGAGCTCCAACAGCCTCTGGCGAAGCAGGGCTGTGGCCCTGGCTGCAATTCCACGACTGCTTTCTGCCTGCTTTCTCACCTCTGGGATGCACCTGAGAGCAGCCCCCGCCCCACAACAAGCAGCGATGGAGTCACTGGAGGGGGCAACGCGGGAGTCACCGGAGAGGATGAGGAGGAGACCACAAAATGGTTTGACCCCTCCAGTGACACCAGCAGGAGGAAGCTCAGGTACTGAGAGTATCGCACAAGTTGCATTCCAGAGCTCTCACCAGCAGAAGCACCAGAAATGTTTTGCTGTGAGGGTGAGGAGGCCCTGGCCCAGGCTGTCCAGAGCAGGGGTGGCTGCCCCATCCCTGGAGGGGTTCAAGGCCAGGTTGGATAGGGCTTGGAGCCCCTGATCCTGTGGGAGGTGTCCCTGCCCACGGTAGAGGTGGATCTGGATGGGCTTTGAGGTCCCTTCCAACCCAAACCATTCTCTGACACTATGATCTCACGTCTCTCAAGGCCATCCTGCAGGTGAACCCCACAAAGCGCAGAGCCCCCTGCCCAGCTCCACTGAAACCAGGCCTGGCGGCTGCTCCAAAGGTTCTTCCCTCTCCAAGAAGCCCATTTAGCCTTTGAACCCTCTTCTGGGGTTGGTGTGGTGCGAGCAGGCTGCCCCAGCTCTGCAGCACGGCTCGGGAGCTGAGACCCCGTGTCTCACCAGCTCCAGGGAGCGGCCACTGCCAGGATCAGTGCCTGCTGGGAGCTGTGGGAAGGAAAGAAATCCCATCTGTTGCAAGAAAACAGAGGATTAGGTTAATTACTGCTAATTACAGCTCGCCAAGAGCACAGGGTGCTGCCTGCACCTGCTGCCAGGCCTTGTGCCCAACCCCATTGCTGGGACCCCATTCCCCCCAGCAACAGCGAAACCACAGGGCACTGGGTATGTGAGGTGTTGGGGGTCCAGGAAGGTCCCACTGCACCCCCAGCCCCACCGAACCCCAGGCCCTATAGCCCCCCAGGCCCTACAGCCCCAGTCCTAGGCTGGTTCCAGGGGGGAACACAGAACCACAGAATTGTTTGGCTGGAAAAGAGCATTGAGATCAAGTCCAACCACACCTTTGCACTGCTAAGCCAGCCCTGAGCACCTCACCTGCCCGGCTTTTAAATCCCTCCAGGGGTGGAGGCACCACCACTGCCCTGGGCAGCCTCTGCCAGCACTTCAGAACCCTTTCCATGAAGAATTTTTTCCTGATGTCCAATATAAACCTCCCCTGGCGCAAGCCGAGGCCGTTCCCTCTCATCCCATCATTTGTCACTTGGGAGAAGAGCCCAGCACCCACCTCGCCACAACCTCCTCTCCAGGAGCTGCAGAGAGCGATGAGGTCTCCCCTCAGCCTCCTCTTCTCCAGGATAAACACCTCCAGCTCCCTCAACCATTCCCAGAGCCGTGGGCTCCAGCCCCTTCCCCAGCTCCATTCTCTTCTCTTGGATGCATCCCAACCCCTCAATGTCCTCCTTGGAGTGAAGGGCCCAGAACTGAACCCAGGATTCAAGGTGCAGCCTCACCAGCACCAAGCACAGGGGGATGACCCTTCCCTGCTCCTGCTGCTCACCCCAGGGCTGATCCAAGCCAGGAGGCTGGTGGCCTTCTTGGCCCCCTGGGCCACTGCTGGCTCATGTTCAGCCACTGCCAACTAGCACCTCCAGGTCCTTTTCCTCTGGGCAGCTTCCCAGCTGCTCTTGGCCAAGCCTGGAGCCAGAACCCAAGACCTCAGTGCCCACTGGGCTCTGGGGCTCAGCACTGGCTGGTCTCAAGGCATCAGCAAGGACTGGCCCTGGAGCTCAGCGCCAATGGGCAACCAGGGCTTGGGATAGATCAGGCCCGGGATCTCAATGCCCATTGACAACAGGGGGCTCAGCACCCACCGGGGCTGGGGGCTCAGCACCTACCAGGGCTCAGCATCGACTGGTCCCGGGGGCTCAGCACCCACCGGGGCTCAGCACCCACCGGGGCTCAGCACCCACCGGGGCTCAGCATCCACTGGGATTGGGGGCTCAGCACCTACCAGGGCTCAGCATCGACTGGTCCTGGGGGCTCAGCACCCACCGGGGCTCAGCACCCACCAGGGCTCAGCATCCACTGGGATTGGGGGCTCAGCACCTACCAGGGCTCAGCATCGACTGGTCCTGGGGGGTCAGCACCCACCGGGGCTCAGCACCCACCAGGGCTCAGCATCCACTGGGATTGGGGGCTCAGCACCCACCAGGGCTCAGCACTGACTGGTCCCGGGGGCTCAACACCCACTGGGGCTCAGCACCCATCGGGGCTGGGGGCTCAGCACCTACCAGGGCTCAGCACCGACTGGTCCCGGGTGCTCAGCACCCACCGGGGCTCAGCACCCACCAGGGCTCAGCATCCACTGGGATTGGGGGCTCAGCACCTACCAGGGCTCAGCATCGACTGGTCCTGGGGGGTCAGCACCCACCGGGGCTCAGCACCCACCAGGGCTCAGCATCCACTGGGATTGGGGGCTCAGCACCCACCAGGGCTCAGCACTGACTGGTCCCGGGGGCTCAACACCCACTGGGCTCAGCACCCATCGGGGCTGGGGGCTCAGCACCTACCAGGGCTCAGCACCGACTGGTCCCGGGTGCTCAGCACCCACCGGGGCTCAGCACCCACCAGGGCTCAGCATCCACTGGGATTGGGGGCTCAGCACCTACCAGGGCTCAGCATCGACTGGTCCTGGGGGGGTCAGCACCCACCGGGGCTCAGCACCCACCAGGGCTCAGCATCCACTGGGATTGGGGGCTCAGCACCCACCAGGGCTCAGCACTGACTGGTCCCGGGGGCTCAGCACCCACCGGGGCTCAGCACCCACCGGGGCTCAGCACTGACTGGTCCCGGGGGCTCAACACCCACTGGGGCTCAGCACCCATCGGGGCTGGGGGCTCAGCACCTACCAGGGCTCAGCACCGACTGGTCCCGGGTGCTCAGCACCCCACCGGGGCTCAGCACCCACCGGGGCTCAGCACCCACCGGGGCTCAGCATCCACTGGGATTGGGGGCTCAGCACCTACCAGGGCTCAGCACCCACGGGGACTGGGGGCTCAGCACCTACCAGGGCTCAGCACCCACGAGGACTGGGGGCTCAGCACCCACCGGGGCTCAGCATCGACTGGTCCCGGGGGCTCAACACCCACTGGGGCTCAGCACCCACCGGGGCTGGGGGCTCAGCACCTACCAGGACTCAGCACCGACAGGTCCCGGGAAGCTCAGCACCCAGCGGGGCTCAGCACCGACTGGTCCCGGGGGCTCAGCGCCCACCAAATCTCAGTGCCCATCACTCCCGGGATTCAGCATCCACCTGCAACCGGGGGCTGAGTACCCAATAGGGCTCAGTGCTCACCGGCAAGCGGGGGCTCAGCACCCCCCGGTGCCTGGCTTGGCATCCACGGGGGCTCAGTGCCCATCGTTCCCAGGGTGTGCCGTCGTCCCCCCCCCCAACTCACCGGCTCCGTGGGGGCAGCGGCAGCTCCCGGTGCGGATCACGCGCCGCCCTCGGCCTCGCGCCGGGCAGCCCGCAGCGCCAAGCCCCGCCCCTTCGCTGACGTCACCCCGCGCGCGGCCAATGGCGACGCGGAGCCCC
>JAUMJK010001530.1:0-39607 GCA_033558105.1 Coccyzus lansbergi | reverse complement strand
GTCGACTCGGTCGAGTCGAGTCGAGTCGAGCGGGCGACGTCGACTCGGTCGAGTCGAGTCGAGTCGGTCCAGGTCGACTCGGTCGAGTCGAGTCGAGCGGGCGAGGTCGACTCGGTCGAGTCGAGTCGAGAGGGCGAGGTCGACTCGGTCGAGTCGAGTCGAGCGGGCGAGGTCGACTCGGTCGGGTCGAGTCGAGTCGAGCGGGCGAGGTCGACTCGGTCGGGTCGAGTCGAGTCGAGCGGGCGAGGTCGACTCGGTCGGGTCGAGTCGAGCGGGCGATGTCGACTCGGTCGGGTCGAGTCGAGCGGGCGAGGTCGACTCGGTCGAGTCGAGTCGAGCGGGCGAGGTCGACTCGGTCGAGTCGAGTCGAGTCGAGCGAGGTCGACTGGGTCGAGTCGAGTCGAGCGGGCGAGTTCGACTCGGTCGAGTCGAGTCGAGTCGAGCGGGCGAGGTCGACTCGGTCGAGTCGAGTCGAGTCGAGCGGGCGAGGTCGACTCGGTCGAGTCGAGTCGAGCGGGCGAGGTCGACTCGGTCGAGTCGAGTCGAGCGGGCGAGGTCGACTCGGTCGAGTCGAGTCGAGTCGAGCGGGCGAGGTCGACTCCGTCGAGTCGAGTCGAGTCGAGCGGGCGAGGTCGACTCGGTCGAGTCGAGTCGAGCGGGCGAGGTCGACTCGGTCGAGTCGAGTCGAGCGGGCGAGGTCGACTCTGTCGAGTCGAGTCGAGTCGAGCGGGCGAGGTCGACTCGGTCGAGTCGAGTCGAGCGGGCGAGGTCGACTCGGTAGAGTCGAGTCGAGTCGAGCGGGCGAGGTCGACTCGGTCGAGTCGAGTCGAGTCGAGCGAGGTCGACTCGGTCGAGTCGAGTCCAGTCGAGCGAGGTCGACTCGGTCGAGTCGAGTCGAGTCGAGCGAGGTCGACTCGGTCGAGTCGAGTCGAGTCGAGCGAGGTCGACTCGGTCGAGTCGAGCGGGCGAGGTCGACTCGGTCGAGTCGAGTCGAGCGGGCGAGGTCGACTCGGTCGAGTCGAGTCGAGCGGGCGAGGTCGACTCGGTCGAGTCGAGTCGAGTCGAGCGAGGTCGACTCGGTCGAGTCGAGTCCAGTCGAGCGAGGTCGACTCGGTCGAGTCGAGTCGAGTCGAGCGAGGTCGACTCGTTCGATTCGAGTCGAGCGGGCGAGGTCGACTCGGTCGTGTCGAGTCGAGCGGGCGAGGTCGACTCGGTCGAGTCGAGTCGAGCGGGCGAGGTCGACTCGGTCGTGTCGAGTCGAGCGGGCGAGGTCGACTCAGTCGAGTCGAGTCGAGCGGGCGAGGTCGACTCGTCGTCGAGTCGAGTCGAGCGGGCGAGGTCGACTCGGTCGAGTCGAGTCGAGTCGAGCGGGCGAGGTCGACTCGGTCGAGTCGGTCGAGTCGAGTCGAGCGGGCGAGGTCGACTCGGTCGAGTCGAGTCGAGCGGGCGAGGTCGACTCGGTCGAGTCGAGTCGAGTCGAGCGGGCGTGGTCGACTCGGTCGAGTCGAGTCGAGCGGGCGAGGACGACTCGGTCGGGTCGAGTCGATTTGAGCGGGCGAGGTCGACTCGGTCGGGTCGGGTCGAGTCGAGCGGGCGAGGTCGACTCGGTCGAGTCGAGTCGAGTCGAGCGGGCGAGGTCGACTCGGTCGAGTCGAGTCGAGCGGGCGAGGTCGACTCGGTCGAGTCGAGTCGAGTCGAGCGGGCGAGGTCGACTCGGTCGAGTCGAGTCGAGTCGAGCGGGCGAGGTCGACTCGGTCGAGTCGAGTCGAGCGAGCGAGGTCGACTCGGTCGAGTCTAGTCGAGCGGGCGAGGTCGACTCGGTCGAGTCGAGTCGAGTCGAGCGAGGTCGACTCGGTCGAGTCGAGTCGAGTCGAGCGAGGTCGACTCGGTCGAGTCGAGTCGAGCGGGCGAGGTCGACTCGGTCGAGTCGAGTCGAGCGGGCGAGGTCGACTCGGTCGAGTCGAGTCGAGCGGGCGAGGTCGACTCGGTCGAGTCGAGTCGAGTAGGGCGAGGTCGACTCGGTCGAGTCGAGTCGAGTCGGGCGAGGTCGACTCGGTCGAGTCGAGTCGAGTCGGGCGAGGTCGACTCGGTCGAGTCGAGTCGAGCGGGCGAGGTCGACTCGGTCGACTCGGTCGAGTCGAGCGGGCGAGGTCGAGTCGAGTCGAGCGGGCGAGGTCGACTCGATCGAGTCGAGTCGAGTCGAGCGAGGTCGACTCGGTCGAGTCGAGTCGAGTCGAGCGAGGTCGACTCGGTCGAGTCGAGTCGAGTCGAGCGAGGTCGACTCGGTCGAGTCGAGTCGAGTCGAGCGAGGTCGACTCGGTCGAGTCGAGTCGAGTCGAGCGAGGTCGACTCGGTCGAGTCGAGTCGAGTCGAGCGAGGTCGACTCGGTCGAGTCGAGTCGAGCGGGCGAGGTCGACTCGGTCGAGTCGAATCGAGCGGAGCGAGGTCGACTCGGTGGAGTCGAGTCGAGCGGGCGAGGTCGACTCGGTGGAGTCGAGTCGAGCGGGCGAGGTCGACTCGGTCGAGTCGAGCGGGCGAGGTCGACTCGGTCTAGTCGAGTCGAGTCGAGCGGGCGAGGTCGACTCGGTCGAGTCGAGTCGAGTCGAGCGGGCGAGGTCGAGTCGGTCGAGTCGAGTCGAGCGGGCGAGGTCGACTCGGTCGAGTCGGTCGAGTCGAGTCGAGCGGGCGAGGTCGACTCGGTCGAGTCGAGTTGAGCGGGCGAGGTCGACTCGGTCGAGTCGAGTCGAGCGGGCGAGGTCGACTCGGTCGAGTCGAGTCGAGTCGAGCGGGCGAGGTCGACTCGGTCGGGTCGAGTTGAGTCGAGTGGGCGAGGTCGACTCGGTCGGGTCGAGTCGAGTCGAGCGGGCGAGGTCGACTCGGTCGGGTCGAGTCGAGTCGAGCGGGGTCGAGTCGAGTCGAGTCAAGCGGGGTCGACTCGGTCGAGTCGAGTCGAGTCAAGCGGGGTCGACTCGGTCGAGTCGAGTCGAGTCGAGCGGGGTCGACTCGGTCGAGTCGAGTCGAGTCGGGCGGGGTCGACTCGGTCGAGTCGAGTCGAGTCGGGCGGGGTGGACTCGGTCGAGTCGAGTCGAGTCGGGCGGGGTCGACTCGGTCGAGTCGAGTCGAGTCGGGCGAGGTCGACTCGGTCGAGTCGAGTCGGGCGAGGTCGACTCGGTCGAGTCGAGTCGAGTCGGGCGAGGTCGACTCGGTCGAGTCGAGTCGAGTCGTGCGAGGTCGACTCGGTCGAGTCGAGTCGAGCGAGGTCGACTCGGTCGAGTCGAGTCGAGTCGAGCGGGCGAGGTCGACTCGGTCGAGTCGAGTCGAGCGGGCGAGGTCGACTCGGTCGAGTCGAGTCGAGCCGAGCGAGGTCGACTCGGTCGAGTCGAGTCGATTCGAGCGGGCGAGGTAGACTCGGTCGGGTCGGGTCGAGTCGAGTCGGCGAGGTCGACTCGGTCGAGTCGAGTCGAGTCGAGCGGGCGAGGTCGACTTGGTCGAGTCGAGTCGAGCGGGCGAGGTCGACTCGGTCGAGTCGATTCGAGTCGAGCGGGCGAGGTCGACTCGGTCGAGTCGAGCGGGAGAGTTCGACTCGGTCGAGTCGAGCGGGCGAGGTCGACTCGGTCGAGTCGAGTCGAGCGGGCGAGGTCGACTCGGTCGAGTCGAGTCGAGCGGGCGAGGTCGACTCGGTCGAGTCGAGTCGAGTCGAGCGGGCGAGGCTGACTCGGTCGAGTCGAGTCGAGTCGAGCGGGCGAGGTCGACTCGGTCGAGTCGAGTCGAACGGGCGAGGTCGACTCGGTCGAGTCGAATCGAGTCGAGCGGGCGAGGTCGACTCGGTCGAGTCGAGTCGAGTCGAGCGGGCGAGTTCGACTCGGTCGAGTCGAGTCGAGTCGAGCGGGCGAGGTCGACTCGGTCGAGTCGAGTCGAGTCGAGCGGGCGAGGTCGACTCGTTCGAGTCGAGTCGAGCGGGCGAGGTCGACTCGGTCGAGTCGAGTCGAGTCGAGCGGGCGAGGTCGACTCGGTCGAGTCGAGTCGAGTCGAGCGGGCGAGGTCGACTCGGTCGAGTCGAGTCGAGTCGAGCGGGCGAGGTCGACTCGGTCGAGTCGAGTCGAGTCGAGCGGGCGAGGTCGACTCGGTCGAGTCGAGTCGAGTGGGCTAGGTCGACTCGGTCGAGTCGAGTCGAGTCGAGCGGGCGACGTCGACTCGGTCGAGTCGAGTCGAGTCGGTCCAGGTCGACTCGGTCGAGTCGAGTCGAGCGGGCGAGGTCGACTCGGTCGAGTCGAGTCGAGAGGGCGAGGTCGACTCGGTCGAGTCGAGTCGAGCGGGCGAGGTCGACTCGGTCGGGTCGAGTCGAGTCGAGCGGGCGAGGTCGACTCGGTCGGGTCGAGTCGAGTCGGGCGAGGTCGACTCGGTCGGGTCGAGTCGAGCGGGCGAGGTCGACTCGGTCGAGTCGAGTCGAGCGGGCGAGGTCGACTCGGTCGAGTCGAGTCGAGTCGAGCGAGGTCGACTGGGTCGAGTCGAGTCGAGTCGGGCGAGTTCGACTCGGTCGAGTCGAGTCGAGTCGAGCGGGCGAGGTCGACTCGGTCGAGTCGAGTCGAGTCGAGCGGGCGAGGTCGACTCGGTCGAGTCGAGTCGAGTCGAGCGGGCGAGGTCGACTCGGTCGAGTCGAGTCGAGCGGGCGAGGTCGACTCGGTCGAGTCGAGTCGAGCGGGCGAGGTCGACTCGGTCGAGTCGAGTCGAGTCGAGCGGGCGAGGTCGACTCCGTCGAGTCGAGTCGAGTCGAGCGGGCGAGGTCGACTCGGTCGAGTCGAGTCGAGCGGGCGAGGTCGACTCGGTCGAGTCGAGTCGAGCGGGCGAGGTCGACTCTGTCGAGTCGAGTCGAGTCGAGCGGGGCGAGGTCGACTCGGTCGAGTCGAGTCGAGCGGGCGAGGTCGACTCGGTAGAGTCGAGTCGAGTCGAGCGGGCGAGGTCGACTCGGTCGAGTCGAGTCGAGTCGAGCGAGGTCGAGTCGAGTCGAGTCGAGCGAGGTCGACTCGGTCGAGTCGAGTCGAGTCGAGCGAGGTCGACTCGGTCGAGTCGAGTCGAGTCGAGCGAGGTCGACTCGGTCGAGTCGAGCGGGCGAGGTCGACTCGGTCGAGTCGAGTCGAGCGGGCGAGGTCGACTCGGTCGAGTCGAGTCGAGCGGGCGAGGTCGACTCGGTCGAGTCGAGTCGAGTCGAGCGAGGTCGACTCGGTCGAGTCGAGTCCAGTCGAGCGAGGTCGACTCGGTCGAGTCGAGTCGAGTCGAGCGAGGTCGACTCGTTCGAGTCGAGTCGAGCGGGCGAGGTCGACTCGGTCGTGTCGAGTCGAGCGGGCGAGGTCGACTCGGTCGAGTCGAGTCGAGCGGGCGAGGTCGACTCGGTCGTGTCGAGTCGAGCGGGCGAGGTCGACTCGGTCGAGTCGAGTCGAGCGGGCGAGGTCGACTCGGTCGAGTCGAGTCGAGCGGGCGAGGTCGACTCGGTCGAGTCGAGTCGAGTCGAGCGGGCGAGGTCGACTCGGTCGAGTCGGTCGAGTCGAGTCGAGCGGGCGAGGTCGACTCGGTCGAGTCGAGTCGAGCGGGCGAGGTCGACTCGGTCGAGTCGAGTCGAGTCGAGCGGGCGTGGTCGACTCGGTCGAGTCGAGTCGAGCGGGCGAGGACGACTCGGTCGGGTCGAGTCGATTTGAGCGGGCGAGGTCGACTCGGTCGGGTCGGGTCGAGTCGAGCGGGCGAGGTCGACTCGGTCGAGTCGAGACGAGTCGAGCGGGCGAGGTCGACTCGGTCGAGTCGAGTCGAGCGGGCGAGGTCGACTCGGTCGAGTCGAGTCGAGTCGAGCGGGCGAGGTCGACTCGGTCGAGTCGAGTCGAGTCGAGCGGGCGAGGTCGACTCGGTCGAGTCGAGTCGAGCGAGCGAGGTCGACTCGGTCGAGTCTAGTCGAGCGGGCGAGGTCGACTCGGTCGAGTCGAGTCGAGTCGAGCGAGGTCGACTCGGTCGAGTCGAGTCGAGCGGGCGAGGTCGACTCGGTCGAGTCGAGTCGAGCGGGCGAGGTCGACTCGGTCGAGTCGAGTCGAGCGGGCGAGGTCGACTCGGTCGAGTCGAGTCGAGTAGGGCGAGGTCGACTCGGTCGAGTCGAGTCGAGTCGGGCGAGGTCGACTCGGTCGAGTCGAGTCGAGTCGGGCGAGGTCGACTCGGTCGAGTCGAGTCGAGTCGGGCGAGGTCGACTCGGTCGAGTCGAGTCGAGCGGGCGAGGTCGACTCGGTCGAGTCGAGTCGAGCGGGCGAGGTCGACTCGGTCGACTCGGTCGAGTCGAGCGGGCGAGGTCGAGTCGAGTCGAGCGGGCGAGGTCGACTCGATCGAGTCGAGTCGAGTCGAGCGAGGTCGACTCGGTCGAGTCGAGTCGAGTCGAGCGAGGTCGACTCGGTCGAGTCGAGTCGAGTCGAGCGAGGTCGACTCGGTCGAGTCGAGTCGAGTCGAGCGAGGTCGACTCGGTCGAGTCGAGTCGAGTCGAGCGAGGTCGACTCGGTCGAGTCGAGTCGAGTCGAGCGAGGTCGACTCGGTCGAGTCGAGTCGAGCGGGCGAGGTCGACTCGGTCGAGTCGAATCGAGCGGGCGAGGTCGACTCGGTGGAGTCGAGTCGAGCGGGCGAGGTCGACTCGGTGGAGTCGAGTCGAGCGGGCGAGGTCGACTCGGTCGAGTCGAGCGGGCGAGGTCGACTCGGTCGAGTCGAGCGGGCGAGGTCGACTCGGTCTAGTCGAGTCGAGTCGAGCGGGCGAGGTCGACTCGGTCGAGTCGAGTCGAGTCGAGCGGGCGAGGTCGAGTCGGTCGAGTCGAGTCGAGCGGGCGAGGTCGACTCGGTCGAGTCGGTCGAGTCGAGTCGAGCGGGCGAGGTCGACTCGGTCGAGTCGAGTTGAGCGGGCGAGGTCGACTCGGTCGAGTCGAGTCGAGCGGGCGAGGTCGACTCGGTCGAGTCGAGTCGAGTCGAGCGGGCGAGGTCGACTCGGTCGGGTCGAGTTGAGTCGAGTGGGCGAGGTCGACTCGGTCGGGTCGAGTCGAGTCGAGCGGGCGAGGTCGACTCGGTCGGGTCGAGTCGAGTCGAGCGGGGTCGAGTCCAGTCGAGTCAAGCGGGGTCGACTCGGTCGAGTCGAGTCGAGTCGAGCGGGGTCGACTCGGTCGAGTCGAGTCGAGTCGGGCGGGGTCGACTCGGTCGAGTCGAGTCGAGTCGGGCGGGGTCGACTCGGTCGAGTCGAGTCGAGTCGGGCGGGGTCGACTCGGTCGAGTCGAGTCGAGTCGGGCGAGGTCGACTCGGTCGAGTCGAGTCGGGCGAGGTCGACTCGGTCGAGTCGAGTCGAGTCGGGCGAGGTCGACTCGGTCGAGTCGAGTCGAGTCGTGCGAGGTCGACTCGGTCGAGTCGAGTCGAGCGAGGTCGACTCGGTCGAGTCGAGTCGAGTCGAGCGGGCGAGGTCGACTCGGTCGAGTCGAGTCGAGCGGGCGAGGTCGACTCGGTCGAGTCGAGTCGAGCCGAGCGAGGTCGACTCGGTCGAGTCGAGTCGAGTCGAGCGGGGTCGAGTCGAGTCGAGTCGAGCGGGGTCGACTCGGTCGAGTCGAGTCGAGTCGAGCGGGGTCGACTCGGTCGAGTCGAGTCGAGTCGAGCGGGGGTCGACTCGGTCGAGTCGAGTCGAGTCGGGCGAGGTCGACTCGGTCGAGTCGAGTCGAGTCGGGCGAGGTCGACTCGGTCGAGTCGAGTCGGGCGAGGTCGACTCGGTCGAGTCGAGTCGAGTCGGGCGAGGTCGACTCGGTCGAGTCGAGTCGAGTCGGGCGAGGTCGACTCGGTCGAGTCGAGTCGAGTCGGGCGAGGTCGAGTCGAGTCGAGTCGAGCGAGGTCGACTCGGTCGAGTCGAGTCGAGCGGGCGAGGTCGACTCGGTCGAGTCGAGTCGAGTCGAGCGGGCGAGGTCGACTCGGTCGAGTCGAGTCGAGCGGGCGAGGTCGACTCGGTCGAGTCGAGTCGAGCGGGCGAGGACGACTCGGTCGGGTCGAGTCGATTCGAGCGGGCGAGGTAGACTCGGTCGGGTCGGGTCGAGTCGAGCGGGCGAGGTCGACTCGGTCGGGTCGAGTCGAGCGGGCGAGGTCGACTCGGTCGGGTCGAGTCGAGCGGGCGAGGTCGACTCGGTCGAGTCGAGTCGAGTCGAGCGGGCGAGGTCGACTCGGTCGAGTCGAGTCGAGCGGGCGAGGTCGACTCGGTCGAGTCGAGTCGAGCGGGCGAGGTCGACTCGGTCGAGTCGAGTCGAGCGGGCGAGGTCGACTCGGTCGAGTCGAGTCGAGTCGAGCGAGGTCGACTCGGTCGAGTCGAGTCGAGCGGGCGAGGTCGACTCGGTCGAGTCGAGTCGAGCAGGCGAGGTCGACTCGGTCGAGTCGAGTCGAGTCGGGCGAGGTCGACTCGGTCGACTAGGTCGAGTCGAGTCGAGCGGGCGAGGTCGAGTCGAGTCGAGCGGGCGAGGTCGACTCGGTCGACTCGGTCGAGTCGAGTCGAGCGGGCGAGTTCGACTCGGTCGAGTCGAGCGGGCGAGGTCGACTCGGTCGAGTCGAGTCGAGCGGGCGAGGTCGACTCGGTCGAGTCGAGTCGAGTCGAGCGGGCGAGGTCGACTCGGTCGAGTCGAGTCGAGCGGGCGAGGTCCACTCGGTCGAGTCGAGTCGAGCGGGCGAGGTCGACTCGGTCGAGTCGAGTCGAGTCGAGCGGGCGAGGTCGACTCGGTCGAGTCGAGTCGAGTCGAGCGGGCGAGGTCGACTCGGTCGAGTCGAGTCGAGCGGGCGAGGTCGACTCGGTCGAGTCGAGTCGAGTCGAGCGGGCGAGGTCGACTCGGTCGAGTCGAGTCGAGTCGAGCGTGCGAGGTCGACTCGGTCGAGTCGAGTCGAGTCGGGCGGGGTCGACTCGGTCGAGTCGAGTCGAGTCGGGCGGGGTCGACTCGGTCGAGTCGAGTCGAGTCGGGCGAGGTCGACTCGGTCGAGTCGAGTCGAGTCGGGCGAGGTCGACTCGGTCGAGTCGAGTCGAGTCGGGCGAGGTCGACTCGGTCGAGTCGAGTCGAGTCGAGCGAGGTCGACTCGGTCGAGTCGAGTCGAGTGGGCTAGGTCGACTCGGTCGAGTCGAGTCGAGTCGAGCGGGCGACGTCGACTCGGTCGAGTCGAGTCGAGTCGGTCCAGGTCGACTCGGTCGAGTCGAGTCGAGTCGAGCGAGGTCGACTCGGTCGAGTCGACTTGAGTCGTGCGAGGTCGACTCGGTCGAGTCGAGTCGAGTCGAGCGAGGTCGAGTCGAGTCGAGTGAGCGAGGTCGACTCGGTCGAGTCGAGTCGAGCGGGCGAGGTCGACTCGGTCGAGTCGAGTCGAGTCGAGCGGGCGAGGTCGACTCGGTCGAGTCGAGTCGAGTCGAGCGGGCGAGGTCGACTCGGTCGAGTCGAGTCGAGCGGGGCGAGGTCGACTCGGTCGAGTCGAGTCGAGCGGGCGAGGTCGACTCGGTCGAGTCGAGCGGGCGAGGTCGACTCGGTCGAGTCGAGTCGAGCGGGCGAGGTCGACTCGGTCGAGTCGATTCGAGTCGAGCGGGCGAGGTCGACTCGGTCGAGTCGAGTCGAGGCGAGGGTCGAGTCGAGTCGAGTCGAGCGGGCGAGGTCGACTCGGTCGAGTCGAGTCGAGCGGGCGAGGTCGACTCGGTCGAGTCGAGTCGAGCGGGCGAGGTCGACTCGGTCGAGTCGAGCGGGCGAGGTCGACTCGGTCGAGTCGAGTCGAGCGGGCGAGGTCGACTCGGTCGAGTCGATTCGAGTCGAGCGGGCGAGGTCGACTCGGTCGAGTCGAGCGGGGCGAGGTCGACTCGGTCGAGTCGAGTCGAGCGGGCGAGGTCGACTCGGTCGAGTCGAGTCGAGTCGAGCGCGGGCGAGGTCGACTCGGTCGAGTCGAGTCGAGTGGGCTAGGTCGACTCGGTCGAGTCGAGTCGAGTCGAGCGGGGCGAGGTCGACTCGGTCGAGTCGAGTCGAGTCGAGCGGGGCGAGGTCGACTCGGTCGAGTCGAGTCGAGTCGAGCGGGCGAGGTCGACTCGGTCGAGTAGAGTCGAGCGGGCGAGGTCGACTCGGTCGAGTCGAGTAGAGTCGAGCGGGCGAGGTCGACTCGGTCGAGTCGAGTCGAGCGGGGAGCGAGGTCGACTCGGTCGAGTCGAGTCGAGTCGAGCGGAGGCGACGTAGACTCGGTCGAGTCGAGTCGAGTCGAGCGGGCGAGGTCGACTCGGTCGAGTCGAGTCGAGCGGGCGAGGTCGACTCGGTCGAGTCGAGTCGAGTCGAGCGGGCGAGGTCGACACGGTCGAGTCGAGTCGAGTCGAGCGGGCGAGGTCGACTCGGTCGAGTCGAGTCGAGCGGGCGAGGTCGACGTCGAGTCGAGTGTCGAGTCGAGTCGAGCGGGCGAGGTCGACTCGGTCGAGTCGAGTCGAGTCGAGCGGGCGAGGTCGACTCGGTCGAGTCGAGTCGAGCGTGGCGAGGTCGACTCGGTCGAGTCGAGTCGAGGGGGCGAGGTCGACTCGGTCGAGTCGAGTCGAGTCGAGCGGGCGAGGTCGACTCGGTCGAGTCGAGTCGAGTCGAGCGGGCGAGGTCGACTCGGTCGAGTCGAGTCGAGTCGGCGAGGTCGACTCGGTCGAGTCGAGTCGAGTCGAGCGGGCGAGGTCGACTCGGTCGAGTCGAGTCGAGCGGGCGAGGTCGACTCGGTCGAGTCGATTCGAGTCGAGCGGAGCGAGGTCGACTCGGTCGAGTCGATTCGAGTCGAGCGGGCGAGGTCGACTCGGTCGAGTCGAGCGGGAGAGTTCGACTCGGTCGAGTCGAGCGGGCGAGGTCGACTCGGTCGAGTCGAGTCGAGCGGGCGAGGTCGACTCGGTCGAGTCGAGTCGAGTCGAGCGGGCGAGGCTGACTCGGTCGAGTCGAGTCGAGTCGAGCGGGCGAGGTCGACTCGGTCGAGTCGAGTCGAACGGGCGAGGTCGACTCGGTCGAGTCGAATCGAGTCGAGCGGGCGAGGTCGACTCGGTCGAGTCGAGTCGAGTCGAGCGGGCGAGTTCGACTCGGTCGAGTCGAGTCGAGTCGAGCGGGCGAGGTCGACTCGGTCGAGTCGAGTCGAGTCGAGCGGGCGAGGTCGACTCGTTCGAGTCGAGTCGAGCGGGCGAGGTCGACTCGGTCGAGTCGAGTCGAGTCGAGCGGGGCGAGGTCGACTCGGTCGAGTCGAGTCGAGTCGAGCGGGCGAGGTCGACTCGGTCGAGTCGAGTCGAGCGGGCGAGGTCGACTCGGTCGAGTCGAGTCGAGTGGGCTAGGTCGACTCGGTCGAGTCGAGTCGAGTCGAGCGGGGCGACGTCGACTCGGTCGAGTCGAGTCGAGTCGAGCGGGCGAGGTCGACTCGGTCGAGTCGAGTCGAGTCGAGCGGGGCGACGTTGACTCGGTCGAGTCGAGTCGAGTCGAGCGGGCGAGGTCGACTCGGTCGAGTCGAGTCGAGTCGAGCGGGCGAGGTCGACTAGGTCGAGTCGAGTCGAGTCGAGCGGGCGAGGTCGACTCGGTCGAGTCGAGTCGAGCGGGCGAGGTCGACTCGGTCGAGTCGAGTCGAGTCGAGCGGGCGAGGTCGACTCGGTCGAGTCGAGTCGAGTCGAGCGGGCGAGGTCGACTCGGTCGAGTCGAGTCGAGTCGAGCGGGCGAGGTCGACTCGGTCGAGTCGAGTCGAGCGGGCGAGGTCGACTCAGTCGAGTCGAGTCGAGTTGAGCGGGCGAGGTCGACTCGGTCGAGTCGAGCGGGCCGAGGTCGACTCGGTCGAGTCGAGTCGAGCGGGCGAGGTCGACTCGGTCGAGTCGAGTCGAGTCGAGCGGAGCGAGGTCGACTCGGTCGAGTCGAGTCGAGTCGAGCGGGCGAGGTCGACTCGGTCGAGTCGAGTCGAGCGGGCGAGGTCGACTCGGTCGAGTCGAGTAGAGTCGAGCGGGGCGAGGTCGACTCGGTCGAGTCGAGTCGAGCGGGCGAGGTCGACTCGGTCGAGTCGAGTCGAGTCTAGCGGGCGAGGTCGACTCGGTCGAGTCGAGTCGAGTCGAGCGGGGCGACGTAGACTCGGTCGAGTCGAGTCGAGTCGAGCGGGCGAGGTCGACTCGGTCGAGTCGAGTCGAGCGGGCGAGGTCGACTCGGTCGAGTCGAGTCGAGTCGAGCGGGCGAGGTCGACTCGGTCGAGTCGAGTCGAGCGGGCGAGGTCGACTCGGTCGGGTCGAGTCGAGTCGAGCGGGCGAGGTCGACTCGGTCGAGTCGAGTCGAGCGGGCGAGGTCGACTCGGTCGCGTCGAGTCGAGTCGAGCGGGCGAGGTCGAGTCGAGTCGAGTCGAGCGGGGCGAGGTCGAGTCGAGTCGAGTCGAGTCGAGCGCGGGCGAGGTCGACTCGGTCGAGTCGAGTCGAGCGGGCGAGGTCGACTCGGTCGAGTCGAGTCGAGTCGAGCGGGGCGAGGTCGAGTCGAGTCGAGTCGAGCGGGGCGAGGTCGAGTCGAGTCGAGCCGAGCGGGCGAGGTCGAGTCGGTCGAGTCGAGTCGAGTCAAGCGGGCGAGGTCGACTCGGTCGAGTCGGCTCGAGTCGAGCGGGCGAGGTCGACTCGGTCGAGTCGAGTCGAGTCGAGCGGGGCGAGGTCGACTCGGTCGAGTCGAGTCGAGTCGAGCGGGCGAGGTCGACTCGGTCCAGTCGAGTCGAGTCGAGTCGAGTCGAGCGGGCGAGGTCGAGTCGAGTCTAGTCGAGCGGGCGAGGTCGAGTCGAGTCGAGCGGGCGAGGTCGAGTCGAGTCGAGTCGAGCGGGCGAGGTCGAGTCGAGTCGAGTCGAGCGGGCGAGGTCGACTCGGTCGAGTCGAGTCGAGCGGGGCGAGGTCGAGTCGAGTCGAGCGGGCGAGGTCGACTCGGTCGAGTCGAGTCGAGCGGGCCAGGTCGAGTCGAGTCGAGTCGAGCGGGCGAGGTCGAGTCGAGTCGAGTCGAGCGGGCGAGGTGGAGTCGAGTCGAGTCGAGTCGAGCGGGCGAGGTCGACTCGGTCGAGTCGAGTCGAGCCGAGCGGGCGAGGTCGACTCGGTCGAGTCGAGTCGAGCCGAGCGGGCGAGGTCGACTCGGTCGAGTCGAGTCGAGTCGAGCGGGCGAGGTCGACTCGGTCGAGTCGAGTCGAGTCGAGCGGGGCGAGGTCGAGTCGAGATGAGTCGAGCGGGCGAGGTCGAGTCGAGTTGAGCGGGCGAGGTCGACTCGGTCGAGTCGAGCGGGCGAGGTCGACTCGGTCGAGTCGAGTCGAGTCGAGCGGGGCGAGGTCGACTCGTTCGAGTCGAGTCGAGTGGGCGAGGTCGAGTCGAGTCGAGCGGGCGAGGTCGACTCGGTCGAGTCGAGTCGAGCGGGCCAGGTCGAGCCGAGTCGAGCCGAGCGGGCGAGGTCGACTCGGTCGAGTCGGTCGAGTCGAGTCGAGCGGGGCGAGGTCGACTCGTTCGAGTCAGGTCGAGTCGAGCGGGCGAGGTCGACTCGGGCGGGCCGAGTCGAGCCGAGCGGGCGAGGTCGAGTCGAGTCGAGCCGAGTCGAGCCGAGCGGGCGAGGTCGACTCGGTCGAGTCGAGTCGAGTCGAGCGGGCGATGTCGACTCGGTCGAGTCGAGTCGAGCGGGCGAGGTCGACTCGGTCGAGTCGAGTCGAGTCGAGCGGGCGAGGTCGACTCGGTCGAGTCGAGTCGAGTCGAGCGGGGCGAGGTCGACTCGGTCGAGTCGAGTCGAGTCGAGCGGGCGAGGTCGACTCGGTCGAGTCGAGTCGAGCGGGCGAGGTCGACTCGGTCGAGTCGAGTCGAGTCGAGCGGGCGAGGTCGACTCGGTCGAGTCGAGTCGAGTCGAGCGGGCGAGGTCGACTCGGTCGAGTCGAGTCGAGCAGGCGAAGTCGACTCGGTCGAGTCGAGTCGAGTCGAGCGGGCGAGGTCGACTCGGTCGAGTCGAGTCGAGTCGAGCGGGCGAGGTCGACTCGGTCGAGTCGAGTCGAGCGGGGCGAGGTCGACTCGGTCGAGTCGAGTCGAGCGGGCGAGGTCGAGTCGAGTCGAGTCGAGTCGAGCGGGCGAGGTCGACTCGGTCCAGTCGAGTCGAGTCGAGTCGAGCGGGGCGAGGTCGAGTCGAGTCGAGTCGAGCGGGCGAGGTCGAGTCGAGTCGAGCGGGCGAGGTCGAGTCGAGTCGAGTCGAGCGGGCGAGGTCGACTCGGTCTAGTCGAGTCGAGCGGGCGAGGTCGACTCGGTCGAGTCGAGTCGAGCGGGCGAGGTCGACTCGGTCGAGTCGAGTCGAGTCGAGCGGGCGAGGTCGACTCGGTCGAGTCGAGTCGAGTCGAGCGGGCGAGGTCGACTCGGTCGAGTCGAGTCGAGTCGAGCGGGCGAGGTCGACTCGGTCGAGTCGAGTCGAGTCGAGCGGGCGAGGTCGACTCGGTCGAGTCGAGTCGAGTCGAGCGGGCGACGGTCGAGTCGGTCGAGTCGAGTCGAGAGGGCGAGGTCGACTCGGTCGAGTCGAGTCGAGCGGGGCGAGGTCGACTCGGTCGAGTCGAGTCCAGTCGAGCGGGCGAGGTCGAGTCGAGACGAGTCGAGCGGGCGAGGTCGAGTCGAGTTGAGCGGGCGAGGTCGACTCGGTCGAGTCGAGCGGGGCGAGGTCGACTCGGTCGAGTCGAGTCGAGTCGAGCGGGCGAGGTCGACTCGGTCGATTCGAGTCGAGCGGGCGAGGTCGAGTCGAGTCGAGACGAGCGGGCGAGGTCGAGTCGAGTCGAGTCGAGCGGGCCAGGTCGAGTTGAGTCGAGTCGAGCGGGCGAGGTCGACTCGGTCCAGTCGAGTCGAGCCGAGCGGGCGAGGTCGACTCGGTCGAGTCGAGTCGAGCCGAGCGGGCGAGGTCGACTCGGTCGAGTCGAGTCGAGTCGAGCGGGCGAGGTCGACTCGGTCGAGTCGAGTCGAGCGGGCGAGGTCGACTCGGTCGAGTCGAGTCGAGTCGAGCGGGCGAGGTCGAGTCGAGACGAGTCGAGCGGGCGAGGTCGAGTCGAGTTGAGCGGGCGAGGTCGACTCGGTCGAGTCGAGCGGGCGAGGTCGACTCGGTCGAGTCGAGTCGAGTCGAGCTGGCGAGGTCGACTCGGTCGACGTCGAGTCGAGCGGGCGAGGTCGAGTCGAGTCGAGTCGAGCGGGCGAGGTCAACTCGGTCGAGTCGAACCGAGCGGGCGAGGTCGACTCGGTCGAGTCGAGTCGGGCCGAGCGGGGCGAGGTCGACTCGGTCGAGTCGAGTCGAGCGGGCGAGGTCGACTCGGTCGAGTCGAGTCGAGTCGAGCGGGCGAGGTCGAGTCGGTCGAGTCGAGTCGAGCGGGCGAGGTCGAGTCGGTCGACTCGAGTCGAGCGGGAGAGGTCGACTCGGTCGAGTCGAGTCGAGTCGAGCGGGCGAGGTCGACTCGATCGAGTCGAGTCGAGTCGAGCGGGCGAGGTCGACTCGGTCGAGTCGAGTCGAGTCGAGCGGGCGACGGTCGACTCGGTCGAGTCGAGTCGAGCGGGCGAGGTCGACTCGGTCGAGTCGAGTCGAGCGGGCGAGGTCGACTCGGTCGAGTCGAGCGGGCGAGGTCGAGTCGAGTCGAGCAGGGCGAGGTCGACTCGGTCGAGTCGAGTCGAGTCGAGCGGGCGAGGTCGACTCGGTCGAGTCGAGTCGAGCGGGCGAGGTCGAGTCGAGTCGAGCGGGCGAGGTCGACTCGGTCGAGTCGAGTCGAGCGGGCCAGGTCGAGTCGAGTCGAGTCGAGCGGGCGAGGTCGAGTCGAGTCGAGTCGAGCGGGCCGAGGTGGAGTCGAGTCGAGTCGAGTCAAGCGGGCGAGGTCGACTCGGTCGAGTCGAGTCGAGCCGAGCGGGCGAGGTCGACTCGGGCGAGCCGAGTCGACCGCCCGCGCGGGCGACGGTCGAGGCGAGGTCGAGTCGAGTCGAGCCGAGCGGGCGAGGTCGACTCGGTCGAGCCGAGTCGGGCCGAGCGGGCGAGGTCGACTCGGGGTCGAGTCGAGTCGAGTCGAGCGGGCGAGGTCGACTCGGTCGGTCGAGTCGAGTCGAGTCGAGCGGGCGAGGTCGAGTTGAGTCGAGCGGTGCGAGGTCGAGTTGAGTCGAGCGGGCGAGGTCGACTCGGTCGAGTCGAGTCGAGTCGAGCGGGGCGAGGTCGAGTCGAGTCGAGCGGGGCGAGGTCGAGTTGAGTCGAGCGGGCGAGGTCGACTCGGTCGAGTCGAGTCGAGTCGAGCGGGCGAGGTCGACTCGGTCGAGTCGAGTCGAGCGGGCGAGGTCGACTCGGTCGAGTCGAGTCGAGTCGAGCGGGGCGAGGTCGACTCGGTCGAGTCGAGTCGAGTCGAGCGGGCGAGGTCGAGTCGAGGACGAGTCGAGCGGGCGAGGTCGACTCGGTCGAGTCGAGTCGAGCGATCGAGGTCGAGTCGAGTCGAGCGGGCGAGGGTCGACTCGGTCGAGTCGAGTCGAGCGGGCCAGGTCGAGTCGAGTCGAGTCGAGCGGGCGAGGTCGAGTCGAGTCGAGTCGAGCGGGCGAGGTGGAGTCGAGTCGAGTCGAGTCGAGCGGGCGAGGTCGAGTCGAGTCGAGCCGAGTCGAGCCGAGCGGGCGAGGTCGACTCGGTCGAGTCGAGTCGGGCCGAGCGGGCGAGGTCGACTCGGTCGAGTCGAGTCGCGTCGAGTCGAGCGGGCGAGGTCGACTCGGTCGAGTCGAGTCGAGTCGAGTCGAGCGGGCGAGGTCGACTCGGTCGAGTCGAGTCGAGTCGAGCGGGCGAGGTCGACTCGGTCGAGTCGAGTCGAGTCGAGCGGGCGAGGTCGACTCGGTCGAGTCGAGTCGAGTCGAGCGGGCGAGGTCGACTCGGTCGAGTCGAGTCGAGCGGGCGAGGTCGAGTCGAGTCGAGCGGGCAAGGTCGAGTCGAGTCGAGCGGGCGAGGTCGACTCGGTCGAGTCGGTCGAGTCGAGCGGGGCGAGGTCGACTCGGTCGAGTCGGTCGAGTCGAGTCGAGCGGGCGAGGTCGACTCGGTCGAGTCGGTCGAGTCGAGTCGAGTGGGCGAGGTCGACTCGGTCGAGTCGGTCGAGTCGAGTCGAGCGGGCGAGGTCGACTCGGTCGAGTCGGTCGAGTCGAGCGGGCGAGGTCGACTCGGTCGAGTCGGTCGGGTCGAGTCGAGCGGGCGAGGTCGACTCGGTCGAGTCGGTCGAGTCGAGTCGAGCGGGCGAGGTCGACTCGGTCGAGTCGGTCGAGTCGAGTCGGGCGAGGTCGACTAGGTCGAGTCGGTCGGGTCGAGTCGAGCGGGCGAGGTCGAGTCGAGTCGAGCCGAGCGGGCGAGGTCGACTCGGTCGAGCCGAGTCGGGCCGAGCGGGCGAGGTCGACTCGGTCGAGTTGGTCGAGTCGAGTCGAGCGGGCGAGGTCGACTCGGTCGAGTCGAGTCGAGTCGAGCGGGGCGAGGTCGAGTTGATTCGAGCGGGCGAGGTCGAGTTGAGTCGAGCGGGCGAGGTCGACTCGGTCGAGTCGAGTCGAGTCGAGCGGGGCGAGGTCGAGTCGAGTCGAGCGGGCGAGGTCGAGTTGAGTCGAGCGGGCGAGGTCGACTCGGTCGAGTCGAGTCGAGTCGAGCGGGGCGAGGTCGAGTCGAGTCGAGTCGAGCGGGCGAGGTCGAGTCGGTCGAGTCGAGTCGAGCGGGCGAGGTCGACTCGGTCGAGTCGAGTCGAGCGGCGAGGTCGACTCGATCGAGTCGAGTCGAGTCGAGCGGGCGAGGTCGACTCGGTCGAGTCGAGTCGAGTCGAGCGGGCGACGGTCGACTCGGTCGAGTCGAGTCGAGCGGGGCGAGGTCGACTCGGTCGAGTCGAGTCGAGCGGGCGAGGTCGACTCGGTCGAGTCGAGTCCAGCGGGCGAGGTCGACTCGGTCGAGTCGAGTCGAGTCGAGCGGGCGAGGTCGAGTCGAGACGAGTCGAGCGGGCGAGGTCGACTCGGTCGAGTCGAGTCGAGCGGGAGAGGTCGACTCGGTCGAGTCGAGTCGAGCGATCGAGGTCGAGTCGAGTCGAGCGGGCGAGGTCGACTCGGTCGAGTCGAGTCGAGCGGGCCAGGTCGAGTCGAGTCGAGTCTAGCGGGCGAGGTCGAGTCGAGTCGAGTCGAGCGGGCGAGGTGGAGTCGAGTCGAGTCGAGTCGAGCGAGCGGGCGAGGTCGACTCGGTCGAGTCGAGTCGAGCCGAGCGGGCGAGGGTCGAGTCGAGTCGAGCCGAGTCGAGCCGAGCGGGCGAGGTCGACTCGGTCGAGTCGAGTCGGGCCGAGCGGGCGAGGTCGACTCGGTCGAGTCGAGTCGCGTCGAGTCGAGCGGGCGATGTCGAGTCGCGTCGAGTCGAGCGGGCGAGGTCGACTCGGTCGAGTCAAGTCGAGTCGAGTCGAGCGGGCGAGGTCGACTCGGTCGAGTCGAGTCGAGTCGAGCGGGCGAGGTCGACTCGGTCGAGTCGAGTCGAGTCGAGCGGGCGAGGTCGACTCGGTCGAGTCGAGTCGAGCGGGCGAGGTCGAGTCGAGTCGAGCGGGCGAGGTCGAGTCGAGTCGAGCGGGCGAGGTCGACTCGGTCGAGTCGGTCGAGTCGAGCGGGGCGAGGTCGACTCGGTCGAGTCGGTCGAGTCGAGTCGAGCGGGCGAGGTCGACTCGGTCGAGTCGGTCGAGTCGAGTCGAGCGGGCGAGGTCGACTCGGTCGAGTCGGTCGAGTCGAGTCGAGCGGGCGAGGTCGACTCGGTCGAGTCGGTCGAGTCGAGTCGAGCGGGAGGCGAGGTCGACTCGGTCGAGTCGGTCGAGTCGAGTCGAGCGGGCGAGGTCGACTCGGTCGAGTCGGTCGAGTCGAGTCGAGCGGGCGAGGTTGACTCGGTCGAGTCGGTCGAGTCGAGTCGAGCGGGGCGAGGTTGACTCGGTCGAGTCGGTCGAGTCGAGTCGAGCGGGCGAGGTCGACTCGGTCGAGTCGAGTCGAGCGGGCGAGGTCGACTCGGTCGAGTCGGTCGAGTCGAGTCGAGCGGGCGAAGTCGACTCGGTCGAGTCGGTCGAGTCGAGTCGAGCGGGCAAGGTCGACTCGGTCGACTCGGTCGAGTCGAGTCGAGCGGGCGAGGTCGACTCGGTCGACTCGGTCGAGTCGAGTCGAGCGGGCGAGGTCGAGTCGGTCGAGTCGAGTCGAGCGGGCGAGGTCGAGTCGAGTCGAGTCGAGCGGGGCGAGGTCGACTCGGTCGAGTCGAGTCGAGCGGGCGAGGTCGACTCGGTCGAGTCGAGTCGAGTCGAGCGGGCGAGGTCGACTCGGTCCAGTCGAGTCGAGTCGAGTCGAGCGGGCGAGGTCGAGTCGAGTCGAGTCGAGCGGGCGAGGTCGAGTCGAGTCGAGCGGGCGAGGTCGACTCGGTCGAGTCGAGTCGAGCGGGCGAGGTCGACTCGGTCGAGTCGAGTCGAGTTGAGCGGGGCGAGGTCGACTCGGTCGAGTCGAGCGGGCGAGGTCGACTCGGTCGAGTCGAGTCGAGTCGAGCGGGCGAGGTCGACTCGGTCGAGTCGAGTCGAGCGGAGCGAGGTCGAGTCGAGTCGAGCCGAGCGGGCGAGGTCGAGTCGAGTCGAGTCGAGCGGGCGAGGTCGACTCGGTCGAGTCGGTCGAGTCGAGTCGAGCGGGCGAGGTCGACTCGGTCGAGTCGAGTCGAGCGGGCGAGGTCGACTCGGTCGAGTCGGTCGAGTCGAGTCGAGCGGGGCGAGGTCGACTCGGTCGAGTCGGTCGAGTCGAGTCGAGCGGGGCGAGGTCGACTCGGTCGAGTCGAGTCGAGTCGAGCGGGCGAGGTCGACTCGGTCGAGTCGGTCGAGTCGAGTCGAGCGGGCGAGGTCGACTCGGTCGAGTCGAGTCGAGCGGAGCGAGGTCGACGGTCGAGTCGAGTCGAGTCGAGCGGGCGAGGTCGAGTCGGCGAGTCGAGCGGGCGAGGTCGAGTCGAGTCGAGCGGGCGAGGTCGAGTCGAGTTGAGCGGGCCGAGGTCGACTCGGTCGAGTCGAGCGGGGCGAGGTCGACTCGGCTCGACTCGAGCTCGACGGGCGAGGTCGAGTCGAGTCGAGCCGAGCGGGCGAGGTCGAGTCGAGTCGAGTCGAGCGGGCGAGGTCGAGTCGAGTCGAGTCGAGCGGGCGAGGTGGAGTCGAGTCGAGTCGAGTCGAGCGCGCGAGGTCGACTCGGTCGGGTCGAGTCGAGCCGAGCGGTCGAGGTCGACTCGGTCGGGTCGAGTCGAGCCGAGCGGGCGAGGTCGACTCGGGCGAGCCGAGTCGAGCCGAGCGGGCGAGGTCGAGTCGAGTCGAGCCGAGTCGAGCCGAGCGGGCGAGGTCGACTCGGTCGAGTCGAGTCGAGTCGAGCGGGCGAGGTCGACTCGGTCGAGTCGAGTCGAGCGGGCGAGGTCGAGTCGAGTCGAGCGGGCGAGGTCGACTCGGTCGAGTCGAGTCGAGTCAAGTCGAGCGGGCGAGGTCGACTCGGTCGAGTCGAGTCGAGTCGAGCGGGCGAGGTCGACTCGGTCGAGTCGAGTCGAGCGGGCGAGGTCGACTCGGTCGAGTCGAGTCGAGTCGAGCGGGCGAGGTGGAGTTGAGTCGAGCGGGCGAGGTCGACTCGGTCGAGTCGAGTCGAGTCGAGCGGGCGAGGTCGAGTCGAGTCGAGCGGGCGAGGTCGACTCGGTCGAGTCGAGTCGAGTCGAGCGGGCGAGGTCGACTCTGTCGAGTCGAGTCGAGCGGGCGAGGTCGACTCGGTCGAGTCGAGTCGAGCGGGCGAGGTCGACTCGGTCGAGTCGAGTCGAGTCGAGCGGGCGAGATCGACTCGGTCGAGTCGAGTCGAGTCGAGCGGGCGAGGTCGACTCGGTCGAGTCGGTCGAGTCGAGCGGGCGAGGTCGACTCGGTCGAGTCGAGTCGAGCGGGCGAGGTCGACTCGGTCGAGTCGAGTCGAGCGGGCGAGGTCGACTCGGTCGAGTCGGTCGAGTCGAGCGGGCGAGGTCGACTCGGTCGAGTCGGTCGAGTCGTGCGGGCGAGGTCGACTCGGTCGAGTCGGTCGAGTCGAGCGGGCGAGGTCGACTCGGTCGAGTCGGTCGAGTCGAGTCGAGCGGGCGAGGTCGACTCGGTCGAGTCGGTCGAGTCGAGTCGAGCGGGCGAGGTCGACTCTGTCGAGTCGGTCGAGTCGAGTCGAGCGGGCGAGGTCGACTCGGTCGAGTCGGTCGAGTCGAGTCGAGCGGTCGAGGTCGATTCGGTCGAGTCGGTCGAGTCGAGCGGGCGAGGTCGACTCGGTCGAGTCGGTCGGGTCGAGTCGAGTGGGCGAGGTCGACTCGGTCGAGTCGGTCGAGTCGAGTCGAGTCGGGCGAGGTCGACTATGTCGAGTCGGTCGAGTCGAGTCGAGCGAGGTCGAGTCGGTCGAGTCGAGTCGAGTCGAGCGGGCGAGGTCGACTCGCTCAAGTCGAGTCGAGTCGAGCGGGCGAGGTCGACTCGGTCGAGTCGGTCGAGTCGAGCGGGCGAGGTCGACTCGCTCGAGTCGAGTCGAGTCGAGCGGGCGAGGTCGACTCGGTCGAGTCGGTCGAGTCGAGCGGGCGAGGTCGACTCGGTCGAGTCGGTCGAGGCGAGCGGGCGAGGTCGACTCGGTCGAGTCGGTCGAGTCGAGTCGAGCGGGCGAGGTCGACTCGGTCGAGTCGGTCGAGTCGAGTCGAGCGGGCCGAGGTCGACTCGGTCGAGTCGGTCGAGTCGAGTCGAGCGGGCGAGGTCGACTCGGTCGAGTCGGTCGAGTCGAGTCGAGCGGGCGAGGTCGACTCGGTCGAGTCGGTCGAGTCGAGTCGAGCGGGCGAGGTCGACTCGGTCGAGTCGGTCGAGTCGAGTCGAGCGGGCGAGGTCGACTCGGTCGAGTCGGTCGAGTCGAGTCGAGCGGGCCGAGGTCGACTCGGTCGACTCGGTCGAGTCGAGTCGAGCGGGCGAGGTCGACTCGGTCGAGTCGGTCGAGTCGAGTCGAGCGGGCGAGGACGACTCCGTCGAGTCGAGTCGAGCGGGGCGAGGTCGACTCGGTCGAGTCGAGTCGAGTCGAGCGGGCGAGGTCGACTCGTTCGAGTCGAGTCGAGTCGAGCGGGCGAGGTCGACTCGGTCGAGTCGGTCGAGTCGAGTCGAGCGGGCGAGGTCGACTCGGTCGAGTCGGTCGAGTCGAGTCGAGCGGGCGAGGTCGACTCGGTCGACTCGGTCGAGTCGAGTCGAGCGGGCGAGGTCGAGTCGGTCGAGTCGAGTCGAGCGGGCGAGGTCGACTCGGTCGAGTCGAGTCGAGTCGAGCGGGCGAGGTCGAGTCGAGTCGAGTCGAGCGGGCGAGGTCGACTCGGTCGAGTCGGTCGAGTCGAGTCGAGCGGGCGAGGTCGACTCGGTCGAGTCGAGTCGAGCGGGCGAGGTCGACTCGGTCGACTCGGTCGAGTCGAGTCGAGCGGGCGAGTTCGACTCGGTCGAGTCGGTCGAGTCGAGTCGAGCGGGCGAGGTCGACTCGGTCGAGTCGGTCGAGTCGAGTCGAGCGGGCGAGGTCGACTCGGTCGAGTCGGTCGAGTCGAGTCGAGCGGGCGAGGTCGACTCGGTCGAGTCGAGTCGAGCGGGCGAGGTCGACTCGGTCGACTCGGTCGAGTCGAGTCGAGCGGGCGAGGTCGAGTCGGTCGAGTCGAGTCGAGCGGGCGAGGTCGACTCGGTCGAGTCGGTCGAGTCGAGTCGAGCGGGCGAGGTCGACTCGGTCGACTCGGTCGAGTCGAGTCGAGCGGGCGAGGTCGACTCGGTCCAGTCGAGTCGAGCCGAGCGGGCGAGGTCGACTCGGTCGAGTCGAGTCGAGTCGAGCGGGCGAGGTCGACTCGGTCGAGTCGAGTCGAGTCGAGCGGGCGAGGTCGACTCGGTCGAGTCGAGTCGAGCGGGCGAGGTCGACTCGGTCGAGTCGAGTCGAGACGAGCGCGCGAGGTCGACTCGGTCGAGTCGAGTCGAGTCGAGCGGGCGAGGTCGACTCGGTCGAGTCGAGTCGAGTCGAGCGGGCGAGGTCGACTCGGTCGAGTCGAGCGGGCCGAGGTCGACTCGGTCGAGTCGAGCCGAGCGGGCGAGGTCGACTCGGTCGAGTCGAGTCGAGCGGGCGAGGTCGACTCGGTCGAGTCGACTCGAGCGGGCGAGGTCGAGTCGAGTCGAGCGGGCGAGGTCGACTCGGTCGAGTCGAGTCGAGCGGGCCAGGTCGAGTCGAGTCGAGTCGAGCGGGCGAGGTCGAGTCGAGTCGAGTCGAGCGGGCGAGGTCGAGTCGAGTCGAGTCGAGTCGAGCGGGCGAGGTCGACTCGGTCGAGTCGAGTCGAGCCGAGCGGGCGAGGTCGAGTCGAGTCGAGCCGAGTCGAGCCGAGCGGGCGAGGTCGACTCGGTCGAGCCGAGTCGGGCCGAGCGGGCGAGGTCGACTCGGTCGAGTCGAGTCGGGCCGAGCGGGCGAGGTCGACTCGGTCGAGTCGAGTCGCGTCGAGTCGAGCGGGCGAGGTCGACTCGGTCGAGTCGAGTCGAGTCGAGTCGAGCGGGCAAGGTCGACTCGGTCGAGTCGAGTCGAGTCGAGCGGGCGAGGTCGACTCGGTCGAGTCGAGTCGAGTCGAGCGGGCGATGTCGACTCGGTCGAGTCGAGTCGAGCGGGCGAGGTCGAGTCGAGTCGAGCGGGCGAGGTCGACTCGGTCGAGTCGAGTCGAGTCGAGCGGGCGAGGTCGACTCGGTCGAGTCGGTCGAGTCGAGTCGAGCGGGCGAGGTCGACTCGGTCGAGTCGGTCGAGTCGAGTCGAGCGGGCGAGGTCGACTCGGTCGAGTCGAGTCGAGCGGGCGAGGTCGACTCGGTCGAGTCGGTCGAGTCGAGTCGAGCGGGCGAGGTCGACTCCGTCGAGTCGAGTCGAGCGGGCGAGGTCGACTCGGTCGAGTCGAGTCGAGTCGAGCGGGCGAGGTCGAGTCGAGACGAGTCGAGCGGGCGAGGTCGAGTCGAGTTGAGCGGGCGAGGTCGACTCGGTCGAGTCGAGCGGGCGAGGTCGACTCGGTCGAGTCGAGTCGAGTCGAGCGGGCGAGGTCGACTCGGTCGAGTCGAGTCGAGCGGGCGAGGTCGAGTCGAGTCGAGCCGAGCGGGCGAGGTCGAGTCGAGTCGAGTCGAGCGGGCGAGGTCGAGTCGAGTCGAGCCGAGCGGGCGAGGTCGACTCGGTCGAGTCGAGCGGGCGAGGTCGACTCGGTCGAGTCGAGTCGAGCGGGCCAGGTCGAGTCGAGTCGAGTCGAGCGGGCGAGGTCGAGTCGAGTCGAGTCGAGCGGGCGAGGTGGAGTCGAGTCGAGTCGAGTCGAGCGGGCGAGGTCGACTCGGTCGGGTCGAGTCGAGCCGAGCGGGCGAGGTCGACTCGGTCGAGTCGAGTCGAGCCGAGCGGGCGAGGTCGACTCGGGCGAGCCGAGTCGAGCCGAGCGGGCGAGGTCGAGTCGAGTCGAGCCGAGTCGAGCCGAGCGGGCGAGGTCGACTCGGTCGAGTCGAGTCGGGCCGAGCGGGCGAGGTCGACTCGGTCGAGTCGAGTCGGGCCGAGCGGGCGAGGTCGACTCGGTCGAGTCGAGTCGAGTCGAGCGGGAGCGATGTCGACTCGGTCGAGTCGAGTCGAGCGGGCGAGGTCGAGTCGAGTCGAGCGGGCGTGGTCGAGTCGAGTCGAGCGGGCGAGGTCGACTCGGTCGAGTCGAGTCGAGTCGAGTCGAGCGGGCGAGGTCGACTCGGTCGAGTCGAGTCGAGCGGGCGAGGTCGACTCGGTCGAGTCGAGTCGAGTCGAGCGGGCGAGGTCGAGTGGAGTCGAGCGGGCGAGGTCGACTCGGTCGAGTTGAGTCGAGTCGAGCGGGTCGAGGTCGACACTGTCGAGTCGAGTCGAGCGGGCGAGGTCGACTCGGTCGAGTCGAGTCGAGTCGAGCGGGCGAGGTCGACACTGTCGAGTCGAGTCGAGCGGGCGAGGTCCACTCGGTCGAGTCGAGTCGAGCGGGCGAGGTCGACTCGGTCGAGTCGAGTCGAGCGGGCGAGGTCGACTCGGTCGAGTCGAGTCGAGTCGAGCGGGCGAGGTCGACTCGGTCGAGTCGAGTCGAGTCGAGCGGGCGAGGTCGACTCGGTCGAGTCGGTCGAGTCGAGCGGGCGAGGTCGACTCGGTCGAGTCGAGTCGAGCGGGCGAGGTCGACTCGGTCGAGTCGAGTCGAGCGGGCGAGGTCGACTCGGTCGAGTCGGTGGAGTCGAGCGGGCGAGGTCGACTCGGTCGAGTCGGTCGAGTCGTGCGGGCGAGGTCGACTCGGTCGAGTCGGTCGAGTCGAGCGGGCGAGGTCGACTCGGTCGAGTCGGTCGAGTCGAGCGGGCGAGGTCGACTCGGTCGAGTCGGTCGAGTCGAGTCGAGCGGGCGAGGTCGACTCGGTCGAGTCGGTCGAGTCGAGTCGAGCGGGCGAGGTCGACTCGGTCGAGTCGGTCGAGTCGAGTCGAGCGGGCGAGGTCGACTCGGTCGAGTCGGTCGAGTCGAGTCGAGCGGGCGAGGTCGACTCGGTCGAGTCGGTCGAGTCGAGTCGAGCGGGCGAGGTCGACTCGGTCGAGTCGGTCGAGTCGAGTCGAGCGGGCGAGGTCGACTCGGTCGAGTCGGTCGAGTCGAGTCGAGCGGGCGAGGTCGACTCGGTCGAGTCGAGTCGAGTAGAGCGGGCGAGGTCGACTCGGTCGAGTCGAGTCGAGTCGAGCGGGCGAGGTCGACTCGGTCGAGTCGAGTCGAGCGGGCGAGGTCGACTCGGTCGAGTCGAGTCGAGCGGGCGAGGTCGACTCGGTCGAGTGGAGTCGAGTCCAGCGGGCGAGGTCGACTCGGTCGAGTCGAGTCGAGTCGAGCGGGCGAGGTCGACTCGGTCGAGTCGAGTCGAGTCGAGCGGGCGAGGTCGACTCGGTCGAGTCGAGTCGAGCGGGCGAGGTCGACTCGGTCGAGTCGAGTCGAGCGGGCGAGGTCGACTCGGTCGACTCGAGTCGAGTCGAGCGGGCGAGGTCGACTCGGTCGACTCGAGTCGAGTCGAGCGGGCGAGGTCGACTCGGTCGAGTCGGGTCGAGTCGAGCGGGCGAGGTCGACTCGGTCGACTCGAGTCGAGTCGAGCGGGCGAGGTCGACTCGGTCGACTCGAGTCGAGTCGAGCGGGCGAGGTCGACTCGGTCGAGTCGGGTCGAGTCGAGCGGGCGAGGTCGACTCGGTCGAGTCGAGTCGAGTCGAGCGGGGCGAGGTCGACTCGGTCGAGTCGAGTCGAGCGGGCGAGGTCGACTCGGTCGAGTCGAGCGGGCGAGGTCGACTTGGTCGAGTCGAGTCGAGCGGGCGAGGTCGACTCGGTCGAGTCGAGTCGAGTCGAGTCGAGCGGGCGAGGTCGACTCGGTCGAGTGGAGTCGAGTCGAGCGGGCGAGGTCGACTCGGTCGAGTGGAGTCGAGTCGAGCGGGCGAGGTCGACTCGGTCGAGTCGAGTCGAGTCGAGTCGAGCGGGCGAGGTCGAGTCGAGCGGGCGAGGTCGAGTCGAGCGGGCGAGGTCGACTCGGTCGAGTCGAGCGGGCGAGGTCGACTCGGTCGAGTCGAGTCGGGCGGGCGAGGTCGACTCGGTCGAGTCGAGTCGAGTCGGGCGTGCGAGGTCGACTCGGTCGAGTCGAGTCGGGCGAGGTCGACTCGGTCGAGTCGAGTCGAGCGGGCGAGGTCGACTCGGTCGAGTCGAGTCGGGCGGGCGAGGTCGACTCGGTCGAGTCGAGCGGGCGAGGTCGACTCGGTCGAGTCGAGTCGAGCGGGCGAGGTCGACTCGGTCGAGTCGAGTCGAGTCGAGCGGGCGAGGTCGACTCGGTCGAGTCGAGTCGAGTCGAGCGGGCGAGGTCGACTCGGTCGAGTCGGTCGAGTCGAGCGGGCGAGGTCGACTCGGTCGAGTCGGTCGAGTCGAGCGGGCGAGGTCGACTGGGTCGAGTCGGTCGAGTCGAGTCGAGCGGGCGAGGTCGACTCGGTCGAGTCGGTCGAGTCGAGTCGAGCGGTGCGAGTTCGACTCGGTCGAGTTGAGTCGAGCGGGCGAGGTCGACTCGGTCTAGTCGGGTCGAGTCGAGCGGGCGAGGTCGACTCGGTCGAGTCGACTCGGTCTAGTCGAGCGGGCGAGGTCGACTCGGTCGAGTCGAGTCGAGTCGAGCGGGCGAGGTCGACTCGGTCGAGTCGAGCGGGCGAGGTCGACTCGGTCGAGTCGAGTCGAGCGGGCGAGGTCGACTCGGTCGAGTGGAGTCGAGTCGAGCGGGCGAGGTCGACTCGGTCGAGTGGAGTCTAGTCGAGCGGGCGAGGTCGACTCGGCCGAGTCGAGTCGAGCGTGCGAGGACGACTCGGCCGAGTCTGGTCGAGCGGGCGAGGTCGACTCGGTCGAGTCGAGTCGAGTCGGTCGAGTCGAGTCGAGCGGGCGAGGTCGACTCGGTCGAGTCGAGTCGAGTCGGTCGAGTCGAGTCGAGCGGGCGAGGTCGACTCGGTCGAGTCGGTCGAGTCGAGTCGAGCGGGCGAGGTCGACTCGGTCGAGTCGGTCAAGTCGAGTCGAGCGGGCGAGGTCGACTCGGTCGACTCGGTCGAGTCGAGTCGAGCGGGCGAGGCCGACTCGGTCGACTCGGTCGAGTCGAGTCGAGCGGGCGAGGTCGACTCGAGTCGAGTCGAGTCGAGCGGACGAGGTCGACTCGAGTCGAGTCGAGTCGAGCGGGCGAGGTCGACTCGAGTCGAGTCGAGTCGAGTCGAGCGGGCGAGGTCGAGTCGAGCGGGCGAGGTCGACTCGGTCGAGTCGAGCGGGCGAGGTCGACTCGGTCGAGTCGAGTCGGGCGGGCGAGGTCGACTCGGTCGAGTCGAGTCGAGTCGGGCGGGCGAGGTCGTCTCGGTCGAGTCGAGTCGGGCGAGGTCGACTCGGTCGAGTCGAGTCGAGCGGGCGAGGTCGACTCGGTCGAGTCGAGTCGGGCGGGCGAGGTCGACTCGGTCGAGTCGAGCGGGCGAGGTCGACTCGGTCGAGTCGAGCGGGCGAGGTCGACTCGGTCGAGTCGAGTCGAGTCGAGCGGGCGAGGTCGACTCGGTCGAGTCGAGTCGAGTCGAGCGGGCGAGGTCGACTCGGTCGAGTCGGTCGAGTCGAGCGGGCGAGGTCGACTCGGTCGAGTCGGTCGAGTCGAGCGGGCGAGGTCGACTCGGTCGAGTCGGTCGAGTCGAGTCGAGCGGGCGAGGTCGACTCGGTCGAGTCGAGTGGAGCGGGCGAGGTCGACTCGGTCGAGTTGAGTCGAGCGGGCGAGGACGACTCGGTCGAGTCGGGTCGAGTCGAGCGGGCGAGGTCGACTCGGTCGAGTCGACTCGGTCGAGTCGAGCGGGCGAGGTCGACTCGGTCGAGTCGAGTCGAGTCGAGCGGGCGAGGTCGACTCGGTCGAGTCGAGCGGGCGAGGTCGACTCGGTCGAGTCGAGTCGAGCGGGCGAGGTCGACTCGGTCGAGTGGAGTCGAGTCGAGCGGGCGAGGTCGACTCGGTCGAGTGGAGTCTAGTCGAGCGGGCGAGGTCGACTCGGCCGAGTCGAGTCGAGCGGGCGAGGACGACTCGGCCGAGTCTGGTCGAGTGGGCGAGGTCGACTCGGCCGAGTCGGGTCGAGCGGGCGAGGTCGACTCGGTCGAGTCGAGTCGAGTCGAGCGGGCGAGGTCGACTCGGTCGAGTCGAGTCGAGTCGAGCGGACGAGGTCGACTCGGTCGAGTCGAGTCGAGTCGAGCGGGCGAGGTCGACTCGGTCGAGTCGAGTCGAGTCGGTCGAGTCGAGTCGAGCGGGCGAGGTCGACTCGGTCGAGTCGGTCGAGTCGAGTCGAGCGGGCGAGGTCGACTCGGTCGAGTCGGTCGAGTCGAGTCGAGCGGGCGAGGTCGACTCGGTCGACTCGGTCGAGTCGAGTCGAGCGGGCGAGGCCTACTCGGTCGACTCGGTCGAGTCGAGTCGAGCGGGCGAGGTCGACTCGAGTCGAGTCGAGTCGAGCGGACGAGGTCGACTCGAGTCGAGTCGAGTCGAGCGGGCGAGGTCGACTCGAGTCGAGTCGAGTCGAGTCGAGCGGGCGAGGTCGAGTCGAGTCGAGTCGAGCGGGCGAGGCCGACTCGGTCGAGTCGAGTCGAGCGGGCGAGGTCGACTCGGTCGAGTCGAGTCGAGTCGAGCGGGCGAGGCCGACTCGGTCGAGTCGAGTCGAGCGGGCGAGGCCGACTCGGTCGAGTCGAGTCAAGCGGGCGAGGTCGACTCGGTCGAGTCGAGTCGAGTCGAGCGGGCTAGGTCGACTCGGTCGAGTCGAGTAGAGTCGAGCGGGCGAGGTCGACTCGGTCGAGTCGAGTCGAGTCGAGCGGGCGAGGTCGACTCGATCGAGTCGGGTCGAGTCGAGCGGGCGAGGTCGACTCGGTCGAGTCGAGTCGATTCGAGCGGGCGAGGTCGACTCGGTCTAGTCGAGTCGATTCGAGCGGGCGAGGTCGACTCGGTCGAGTCGAGTCGAGCGGGCGAGGTCGACTCGGTCGAGTCGAGTCGAGCGGGCGAGGTCGACTCGGTCGAGTCGAGTCGAGTCGAGCGGGCGAGGTCGACTCGGTCGAGTCGAGTCGAGTCGAGGGGGCGAGGTCGACTCGGTCGAGTCGAGTCGAGTCGAGCGGGCGAGGTCGACTCGGTCGAGTCGAGTCGAGCGTGCGAGGTCGACTCGGTCGAGTCGAGCGGGCGAGGTCGACTCGGTCGAGGCGAGTCGAGCGGGCGAGGTCGACTCGGTCGAGTCGAGCGGGCGAGGTCGACTCGGTCGAGTCGAGTCGAGCGGGCGAGGTCGACTCGGTCGAGTGGAGTCGAGTCCAGCGGGCGAGGTCGACTCGGTCGAGTCGAGTCGAGTCGAGCGGGCGAGTTCGACTCGGTCGAGTCGAGTCGAGTCGAGCGGGCGAGGTCGACTCGGTCGTGTCGAGTCGAGCGGGCGAGGTCGAGTCGAGCGGGCGAGATCGACTCGGTCGAGTCGAGCGGGCGAGGTCGACTCGGTCGAGTCGAGTCGGGCGGGCGAGGTCGACTCGGTCGAGTCGAGTCGGGCGGGCGAGGTCGACTCGGTCGAGTCGAGTCGAGTCGGGCGAGGTCGACTCGGTCGAGTCGAGTCGAGCGGGCGAGGTCGACTCGGTCGAGTCGAGTCGGGCGGGCGAGGTCGACTCGGTCGAGTCGAGCGGGCGAGGTCGAGTCGGTCGAGTCGAGCGGGCGAGGTCGACTCGGTCGAGTGGGTCGAGTCGAGCGGGCGAGGTCGACTCGGTCGGGTCGAGTCGAGCGGGCGAGGTCGACTCGGTCGAGTCGAGTCGAGTCGAGCGGGCGAGGTCGACTCGGTCGAGTCGAGTCGAGCGGGCGACGTCGACTCAGTCGAGTCGAGTCGAGTCGAGCGGGCGAGGTCGACTCGGTCGAGTCGAGTCGAGTCGAGCGGGCGAGGTCGACTCGGTCGAGTCGAGCGGGCGAGGTCGACTCGGTCGAGTCGGGTCGAGTCGAGCGGGCGAGGTCGACTCGGTCGAGTCGGGTCGAGTCGAGCGGGCGAGGTCGACTCGGTCGAGTCGGGTCGAGCGGGCGAGGACGACTCGGTCGAGTCGGGTCGAGCGGGCGATGTCGACTCAATCGAGTCGGGTCGAGCGGGCGAGGTCAACTCGGTCGAGTCGAGTCGAGCGGGCGAGGTCGACTCGGTCGAGTCGAGTCGAGTCGAGCGGGCGAGGTCGACTCGGTCGAGTCGAGTCGAGTCGAGCGGGCGAGGTCGACTCGGTCGAGTCGAGTCGAGTCGGTCGAGTCGAGTCGAGCGGGCGAGGTCGACTCGGTCGAGTCGGTCGAGTCGAGTCGAGCGGGCGAGGTCGACTCGGTCGACTCGGTCGAGTCGAGTCGAGCGGGCGAGATCGACTCGGTCGACTCGGTCGAGTCGAGTCGAGCGGGCGAGGCCGACTCGGTCGACTCGGTCGAGTCGAGCGGGCGAGGCCGACTCGGTCGACTCGGTCGAGTCGAGCGGGCGAGGCCGACTCGGTCGGGTCGAGTCGAGCGGGCGAGGCCGACTCGGTTGAGTCGAGTCGAGCGGGCGAGGTCGACTCGGTCGAGTCGAGTCGAGTCGAGCGGGCGAGGTCGACTCGGTCGAGTCGAGTCGAGTCGAGCGGTCGAGTTCGACTCGGTCGAGTCGAGTCGAGTCGAGCGGGCGAGGTCGACTCGGTCGAGTCGAGTCGAGTCGAGGGGGCGAGGTCGACTCGGTCGAGTCGAGTCGAGTCGAGCGGGCGAGGTCGACTCGGTCGAGTCGAGCGGGCGAGGTCGACTCGGTCGAGTCGAGCGGGCGAGGTCGACTCGGTCTAGTGGAGTCGAGTCCAGCGGGCGAGGTCGACTCGGTCGAGTCGAGTCGAGTCGAGCGGGCGAGGTCGACTCGGTCGAGTCGAGTCGAGTCGAGCGGGCGAGGTCGACTCGGTCGAGTCGAGTCGAGCGGGCGAGGTCGACTCGGTCGAGTCGAGTCGAGTCGAGCGGGCGAGGTCGACTCGGTCGAGTCGAGTCGAGCTGGCGTGGTCGAGTCGAGCGGGCGAGGTCGAGTCGAGCGGGCGAAGTCGAGTCGGTCGAGTCGAGCGGGCGAGGTCGACTCAGTCGAGTCGAGTCGGGCGGGCGAGGTCGACTCGGTCGAGTCGAGTCGAGCGGGCGAGGTCGAGTCGGTCGAGTCGAGTCGGGCGGGCGAGGTCGACTCGGTCGAGTCGAGCGGGCGAGGTCGACTCGGTCAAGTCGAGTCGAGCGGGCGAGGTCGACTCGGTCGAGTCGAGCCGAGCGGGCGAGGTCGACTCGGTTGAGTCGAGTCGAGTCGACCGGGCGAGGTCGACTCGGTCGAGTCGGTCGAGTCGAGCGGGCGAGGTCGACTCGGTCGAGTCGGTCGAGTCGAGCGGGCGAGGTCGACTCGGTCGAGTCGGTCGAGTCGAGCGGGGCGAGGTCGACTCGGTCGGGTCGAGTCGAGCGGGAGAGGTCGACTCGGTTGGGTCGAGTCGAGCGGGCGAGGTCGACTCGGTCGAGTCGGTCGAGTCGAGTCGAGCTGGCGAGGTCGACTCGGTCGAGTCGGTCGAGTCGAGTCGAGCTGGCGAGGTCGACTCGGTCGAGTCGGTCGAGTCGAGTCGAGCGGGCGAGGTCGACTCGGTCGAGTCGGTCGAGTCGAGTCGAGCGGGCGAGGTCGACTCGGTCGAGTCGGTCGAGTCGAGTCGAGCGGGCGAGGTCGACTCGGTCGAGTCGGTCGAGTCGAGTCGAGCGGGCGAGGTCGACTCGGTCGAGTCGGTCGAGTCGAGTCGAGCGGGCGAGGTCGACTCGGTCGAGTCGGTCGAGTCGAGTCGAGCGGGCGAGGTCGACTCGGTCGAGTCGAGTCGAGCGGGCGAGGTCGACTCGGTCGAGTCGAGCGGGCTAGGTCGACTCGGTCGAGTCGAGTCGAGCGGGCGAGGTCGACTCGGTCGAGTGGAGTCGAGTCGAGCGGGCGAGGTCGACTCGGCCGAGTCGGGTCGAGCGGGCGAGGTCGACTCGGCCGAGTCGGGTCGAGCGGGCGAGGTCGACTCGGTCGAGTCGAGTCGAGTCGAGCGGGCGAGGTCGACTCGGTCGAGTCGAGTCGAGTCGAGCGGGCGAGGTCGACTCGGTCGAGTCGAGTCGAGCGGGCGAGGTCGAGTCGAGCGGGCGAGGTCGACTCGGTCGAGTCGGTCGAGTCGAGTCGAGCGGGCGAGGTCGACTCGGTCGAGTCGAGTCGAGCGGGCGAGGTCGACTCGGTCGACTCGGTCGAGTCGAGTCGAGCGGGCGAGGTCGACTCGGTCGAGTCGAGTCGAGCGGGCGAGGTCGACTCGGTCGACTCGGTCGAGTCGAGTCGAGCGGGCGAGGTCGACTCGGTCGAGTCGAGTCGAGCGGGCGAGGTCGACTCGGTCGAGTCGAGTCGAGTCGAGCGGGCGAGGTCGACTCGGTCGCGTCGAGTCGAGTCGAGCGGGCGAGGTTGACTCGGTCGCGTCGAGTCGAGCGGGCGAGGTCGACTCGGTAGAGTCGAGTTGTGCGGGCGGGGTCGACTCGGTCGAGTCGAGTCGAGTCGAGCGGGCGAGGTCGACTCGGTCGAGTCGAGTCGAGCGAGGTCGACTCGGTCGAGTCGCGTCGAGCGGGCGAGGTCGACTCGGTCGAGTCGAGTCGAGCGAGGTCGACTCGGTCGAGTCGAGTCGAGCGGGCGAGGTCGACTCGGTCGAGTCGAGCGGGCGAGGTCGACTCGGTCGGGTCGAGTCGAGTCGAGCGAGGTCGACTCGGTCGGGTCGAGTCGAGTCGAGCGAGGTCGACTCGGTCGAGTCGAGTCGAGTCGAGCGAGGTCGAGTCGAGTCGAGTCGAGTCGAGTCGAGCGAGGTCGAGTCGAGTCGAGTCGAGTCGAGTCGAGCGGGCGAGGTCGACTCGGTCGAGTCGAGTCGAGTCGAGTCGAGCGGGCGAGGTCGACTCGGTCGAGTCGAGTTGAGTCGAGCGGGCGAGGTCGACTCGGTCGGGTCGGGCCGCGCCGAGCGGGCGAGGTCGACTCGGTCGGGTCGGGCCGAGCGGGCGATGTCGACTCGGTCGGGTCGGGCCGAGCGGGCGAGGTCGACTCGGTCGGGTCGGGCCGAGCGGGCGATGTCGACTCGGTCGAGTCGGGCCGAGCGGGCGAGGTTGACTCGGTCGAGTCGAGCGGGCGAGGTCGACTCGGTCGAGTCGAGTCGAGTCGAGCGGGCGAGGTCGACTCGGTCGAGTCGAGTCGAGTCGAGCGGGCGAGGTCGACTCGGTCGAGTCGGGCCGAGCGGGCGAGGTCGACTCGGTCGGGTCGGGCCGAGCGGGCGATGTCAACTCAGTCGAGTAGAGCCGAGCGGGCGAGGTCGACTCGGTCGGGTCGAGCCGAGCGGACGAGGTCAACTCGGTCGGGTTGGGTAGGGCCGAGCGGGCGACGTCGACTCGGTCGGGGCGGGCCGAGCGGGCGAGGTCGACTCGGTCGGGTCGGGCCAGGCCGGGCCGGGCGGGCTAGGCCGGCGAAGCCGGGCCGGGCCGGGGCGGGCGGGGAAGGCCGACTCGGCCGGGCCGGTCCGGGGCGGGCGGGGAAGGCCGACGCGGCCGGGCCGGGCCGGGCCTGGCGGGCAAGGCCGACTCGGCCGGGCCGGGCCGGGCCGAACTGGGAAGGCCGACTGGGCCTGGCCTGGCCGGGCCGGGCGGGGAAGGCCGACTCGGCCGGGCCGGGCCGGGCCGAGCGGGGAAAGCCGACTCGGCCGGGCCGGGCCGGGCTGGCGAGGACGATTCGGTCGGGATGGGCCGAGCGGGCGAGGTCGACTCGGACTGGATGGGCCGAGCGGGCGTGGTCGACTCGGCCGGGTCGGGTCGGGCCGAGCGGGCGAGGTCGACTCGGTCGGGTCGGGCCGAGCGGGCGAGGTCGACTCGGTCGGGTCGGGCCGGGCCGAGCGGGCGAGGTCGACTCGGTCGGGCCGGGCCGAGCGGGCGAGGTCGACTCAGTCTGGTCGGGTCGGGCCGAGCGGGAGAGGTCGACTAGGTCGAGTCGAGTCGAGTCGAGCGGGCGAGGTCGACTCGGTCGAGTCGAGTCGAGTCGAGCGGGCGAGGTCGACTCGGTCGAGTCGGGTCGAGCGGGCGAGGTTGACTCGGTCGGGTCGGGCCGGGCAGGCGAGGCCCACTCGGTCGGGCTGGGCCGGGAAGGGGCGGGCGAGGCCCACTCGGTCGGGCCGGGCCGGGAAGGGGCGGGCGAGGCCCACTCGGTCGGGCCGGGCCGGGAAGGGGCGGGCGAGGCCCACTCGGTCGGACTGGGCCGGGCGGGCGAGACGGACTCGGTCGGGCCGGGCCGGGAAGGGGGGGGCGAGGCCCACTCGGTCGGGCCGGGCCGGGCCGGGGCGGGCGAGGTCGACTCGGTCGGATCGGGCCGAGCGGGCGAGGTCGACTCGGTCGGGTCGGGCCGAGCGGGCGAGGCGACTCGGTCGGGTCGGGTCGGGCCGAGCGGGCGAGGCGACTCGGTCGGGTCGGGTCGGGCCGAGCGGGCGAGGTCGACTCGGTCGGGTCGGGTTGGGCCGAGCGGGCGTGGTCGATTCGTTCGGGTTGGGCCGGGAGAGCGAGGTCGACTCAGTCGGGCCGGGTCGGGCGGGCGAGGTCGACTCGGTCGGGCCGGGTCGGGCGGGCGAGGTCGACTCGGTCAAGTCGTGTCGGGCGGGCGAGGTCGACTCGGTCGAGTCGGGCCGGGCGGGCGAGGTCGACTCGGTCGAGTCTAGTCGAGTCGAGCGGGCGAGGTCGACTCGGTCGAGTCGAGTCGAGTCGAGCGGGCGAGGTCGACTCGGTCGAGTCTAGTCGAGTCGAGCGTGCGAGGTCGACTCGGTCGGGTCGGGCCGGGCCGAGCGGGCGAGGTCGACTCGGTCGGGTCGGGTCGAGCGGGCGAGGTCGACTCGGTCGGGTCGGGCCGGGCCGAGCGGGCGAGTTCGACTCGGTCGGGTCGGGTCGGGCCGAGCGGTCGATGTCGACTCGGTCGAGCCGGGCCGAGCGGGCGAGGTCGACTCGGTCGGGTCGGGCCGGGCCGAGCGGGCGAGGCGACTCGGTCGGGTCGGGTCGGGCCGAGCGGGCGAGGCGACTCGGTCGGGTAGGGTCGGGCCGAGCGGGCGAGGTCGACTCGGTCGGGTCGGGTTGGGCCGAGCGGGCGAGGTCGATTCGTTCGGGTTGGGCCGGGCGGGCGAGGTCGATTCGTTTGGGTTGGGCCGGGTGGGCGAGGTCGACTCAGTCGGGCCGGGTCGGGCGGGCGAGGTCGACTCGGTCGGGCCGGGTCGGGTGGGCGAGGTCGACTCGGTCAAGTCGTGTCGGGCGGGCGAGTTCGACTCTGTCGAGTCGAGTCGAGTCGAGCGGGCGAGGTCGACTCGGTCGAGTCGAGTCGAGTCGAGCGGGCGAGGTCGACTCGGTCGGGTCGAGTCGAGTCGAGCGGGCGAGGTCGACTCGGTCGGGTCGGGCCGGGCCGAGCGGGCGAGTTCGACTCGGTCGGGTCGGGTCGGGCCGAGCGGTCGATGTCGAGTCGGTCGAGCCGGGCCGAGCGGGCGAGGTCGACTCGGTCGGGTCGGGCCGGGCCGAGCGGGCGAGGCGACTCGGTCGGGTCGGGTCGGGCCGAGCGGGCGAGGCGACTCGGTCGGGTAGGGTCGGGCCGAGCGGGCGAGGTCGACTCGGTCGGGTCGGGTTGGGCCGAGCGGGCGAGGTCGATTAGTTCGGGTTGGGCCGGGCGGGCGAGGTCGATTCGTTCGGGTTGGGCCGGGTGGGCGAGGTCGACTCAGTCGGGCCGGGTCGGGCGGGCGAGGTCGATTCGGTCGGGCCGTGTCGGGTGGGCGAGGTCGACTCGGTCAAGTCGTGTCGGGCGGGCGAGGTCGACTCGGTCGAGTCGGGCCGGGCGGGCGAGGTCGACTCTGTCGAGTCGAGTCGAGTCGAGCGGGCGAGGTCGACTCGGTCGAGTCGAGTCGAGTCGAGCGGGCGAGGTCGACTCGGTCGGGTCGGGCCGGGCCAAGCGGGCGAGGTCGACTCGGTCGGGTCAGGCCGAGCGGGCGAGGTCGACTCGGTCGGGTCGGGTCGATCGGGCGAGGTCGACTCGGTCGGGTCTGGCCGAGCGGGCGAGGCGACTCGGTCGGGTCGGGTCGGGCCGAGCGGGCGAGGTCGACTCGGTCGGGTCGGGTCGGGCCGAGCGGGCGAGGTCGATTCGTTCGGGTTGGGCCGGGCGGGCGAGGTCGATTCGTTCGGGTTGGGCCGGGCGGGCGAGGTCGACTCAGTCGGGCCGGGTCGGGCGGGCGAGGTCGACTCGTTCGGGCCGGGTCGGGCGGGCGAGGTCGACTCGGTCAAGTCGTGTTGGGCGGGCGAGGTCGACTCGGTCGAGTCGGGCCGGGCGGGCGTGGTCGACTCGGTCGAGTCGAGTCGAGTCGAGTCGAGTCGAGCGGGCGAGGTCGACTCGGTCGAGTCGAGTCGAGTCGAGCTGGCGAGGTCGACTCGGTCGGGTCGAGTCGAGCGGGCGAGGTCGACTCGTTCGGGTCGGGTCGAGCGGGCGAGGTCGACTCGGTCGGGTCGGGTTGGGCCGAGCGGGCGAGGTCGATTCGTTCGGGTTGGGCCGGGTGGGCGAGGTCGACTCGGTCGGGCCGGGTCGGGCGGGCGAGGTCGATTCGGTCAAGTCGTGTCGGGGGGGCGAGGTCGACTCGGTCGAGTCGGGCCGGGCGGGCGAGGTTGACTCGGTCGAGTCGAGCGGGCGAGGTCGACTCGGTCGAGTCGTGTCGAGTCGAGCGGGCGAGGTCGACTCGGTCGAGTCGAGTCGAGCGGGCGAGGTCGACTCGGTCGAGTCGAGTCGAGTCGAGCGGGCGAGGTCGACTCGGTCGAGTCGATCCGAGCGGGCGAGGTCGACTCGGTCGGGTCGGGCCGAGCGGGCGATGTCAACTCGGTCGAGTCGAGCCGAGCGGGCGAGGTCGACTCGGTCGGGCCGGGCCGGGCCGGGCAAGACCGACTCGGTCGGGTCGCTCCGGGCCGGGCGGGCGAGGCCGACTCGGCCGGGCCGGGCCGGGCCGGGCAAGACCGACTCGGTCGGGTCGCTCCGGGCCGGGCGGGCGAGGCCAACTCGGCCGGGCCGGGCCGGGCCGGGCGGGCGAGGTCGACTCGGTCGGGGCGGGCCGAGCGGGCGAGGTCGACTCGGTCGGGCCGGGCCGGGCCGGGCGGGCGAGGCCGGCGAAGCCGGGCCGGGCCGGGGCGGGCGGGGAAGGCCGACTCGGCCGGGCCGTGCCGGGGCGGGCGGGGAAGGCCGACGCGGCCGGGCCGGGCCGGGCCTGGCGGGGAAGGCCGACTCGGCCGGGCCGGGCCGGGCCGAACTGGGAAGGCCGACTGGGCCGGGCCTGGCCGGGCCGGGCGGGGAAGGCCGACTCGGCCGGGCCGGGCCGGGCCGAGCGGGGAAAGCCGACTCGGCCGGGCCGGTCCGGGCTGGCGAGGACGATTCGGTCGGGATGGGCCGAGCGGGCGAGGTCGACTCGGTCTGGATGGGCCGAGCGGGCGTGGTCGACTCGGCCGGGTCGGGTCGGGCCGAGCGGGCGAGGCCTACTCGGTCGGGCCGGGCCGGGCGGGCGAGGCGGACTCGGTCGGGCCGGGCCGGGAAGGGGCTGCCGAGGCCCACTCGGTCGGACCGGGCCGGGCCGAGCGGGCGAGGTCGACTCGGTCGGGTCGGGTCGGGCCGAGCGGGCGAGGTCGACTCGGTCGGGCCGGGCCGAGCGGGCGAGGTCGACTCGGTCGGGTCGGGCCCGGCCGAGCGGGCGAGGTCGACTCGGTCGGGCCGGGCCGAGCGGGCGAGGTCGACTCGGTCGGGTCGGGTCGGGCCGAGCGGGCGAGGTCGACTCGGTCGAGTCGAGTCGAGTCGAGCGGGCGAGGTGGACTCGGTCGAGTCGAGTCGAGTCGAGCGGTCGAGGTCGAGTCGAGTCGAGCCGGCGAGGTCGACTCGGTCGAGTCGAGTCGAGTCGAGCGGGTGAGGTCGACTCGGTCGAGTCGGGTCGAGCGGGCGAGGTTGACTCGATCTGGTCGGGCCGGGCAGGCGAGGCCCACTCGGTCGGGCTGGGCCGGGAAGGGGCGGGCGAGGCCCACTCGGTCGGGCCGGGCCGGACCGGGGCGGGCGAGGTCGACTCGGTCGGGCCGGGCCGGGCCGAGCGGGCGAGGTCGACTCGGTCGGGTCGGGCCGGGCCGAGCGGGCGAGGTTGACTCGGTCGGGTCGGGCCGAGCGGGCGAGGTCGACTCGGTCGGGCCGGGCCGAGCGGGCGAGGTCGACTCGGTCGGGTCGGGCCGAGCGGGCGAGGCGACTCGGTCGGGTCGGGCCGGGCCGAGCGGGCGAGGTCGACTCGGTCGGGTCGGGTCGGGCCGAGCGGGCGAGGTCGACTCGGTCAGGTCGGGTCGGGCCGAGCGGGCGAGGTCGACTCGGTCGGGTCGGGCCGAGCGGGCGAGGCGACTCGGTCGGGTCGGGTCGGGGCCGAGCGGGCGAGGCGACTCGGTCGGGTCGGGTCGGCCGAGCGGGCGAGGTCGACTCGGTCGGGTCGGGTTGGGCGGGCGAGGTCGACTCGGTCAAGTCGTGTTGGGCGGGCGAGGTCGACTCGGTCGAGTCGGGCCGGGCGGGCGAGGTCGACTCGGTCGGGTCGGGTCGAGCGGGCGAGGTCGACTCGGTCGAGTCGAGTCGAGTCGAGCGGGCGAGGTCGACTCGGTCGAGTCGAGTCGAGCGGGCGAGGTCGACTCGGTCGGGTCGAGTCGAGCGGGCGAGGTCGACTCGGTCGAGTCGAGTCGAGTCGAGCGGGCGAGGTCGACTCGGTCGGTTCAGGCCGGGCGGGCGAGGTCGACTCGGTCGGGTCGGGTCGGGCCGAGCGGGCGAGGTCGACTCGGTCGGGTCGGGCCGGGCGGAGCGGGCGAGGTCGACTCGGTCGGGCTGGGCCGAGCGGGCGAGGTCGACTAGGTCGGGCCGGGCCGAGCGGACGAGGTCGACTCGGTCGGGTCGGGCAGGGCCGGGCGGGCGAGGCCGACTCGGTCGGGCCGGGCAGGGCCGGGCGGGCGAGGCCGACTCGTCCGGGCGGGGCCGGGCC
>JAUMJK010001529.1:0-14829 GCA_033558105.1 Coccyzus lansbergi | reverse complement strand
ATAGTATCCCCCTCCCTGCCCCACAGGTCCCTCCCTCTGCCCCATAGATCCTCACTTTGACCCACAGGTCCCTCCCTCTGCCCCATAGATCCTCACTTTGACCCACAGGTCCCTCCCTCTGCCCCACAGGCCTGAGTGCGGGTGTCCCGCGTTTATTGAATCCTTGATTGTCACAAGCTGCCCTGCCCCACGGCATCACCTGTGACCCACGGCATCATCTGTGGGGCAGGAGAGGGGATCAACGGGGCAGGAGAAAGGATCCACGGGGCACAAGGCAGGGTCCGTGGGTCACGAGGAGGATCTATGGGGCAGGCCCCTTCTCCGTGGGGCAGCCCCGCTATGGGGCAGGCACCGTGTGGGGCAGAGCCCTTGGCCGTGGGGCAGACCGTAAGGCACTGGCGGCCGCGCTATGGGGCAGGCGAAGGCACCGTGGGGCGGGAGCGAGGGATCTATGGGGCAGCCCCACGGGGCTCAGGTGTGGGGCTGGGATTGGGGGGGGGTGGGCTCAGTGGAGGGGCTGCCGGGGGTCGCCGTGGGGCGCGGGGGGGGGCGGCCTTGCCGTGGGGCTCGTTAAGGGGCTCGTTATCGGGCTCCTGGCTCTGTGGGTAAACGACGAGGCAGAGACGCTGCCCGAACAGCGTCAGGGAGGCTGTGGGGAGAGACCCAGAGAGTGACCCACGGAGACCCCATAGAGACCCCACAGAGACCCATAGAAACCAAGGGGACCCAATAGAGACCAATGGGACCCATAGAGACCAATGGGACCAATAGAAATCAATGGGACCCAATAGAAACCAATGGGACCAATAGAAGTCAATGGGACCCAATAGAAACCAATGGGGACCCAATAGAGACCAATGGGACCCATAGAGACCAATGGGACCCATAGAGACCAATGGGACCCAATAGAAACCAATGGGACCAATAGAACTCAATGGGACCCAATAGAAACCAATGGGAACCAATAGAAACCAATGGGACTCATAGAGATCAATGGGAATCAATGGAAACCAATGGGACTCATAGAGCCCAATGGGACCCATTGAAACCAATGGGACCAATAGAAGTCAATGGGACCAATAGAAGTCAATGGGACCCAATAGAAACCAATGGGAATAATAGAGACCAATGGGACTCATAGAGACCAATGGGACCCAATAGAGAACAATGGGACCAATAGAAGCCAATGGGACCCAATGGAAACCCCATAAAGACCACACAGAGACCCCATAGAGACCCATAGAGACCCATAGAGCCCACATAGAGACCCATAAGGCCCCACAGAGACACTATAGAGCCTCCTAGAGACCCATAAAGACCCCATAGAGCCCCATAGACCCCCATAGAGCCCCCATAAAGACCCATAGTGCCCCCTCCCAGTCCCTCCCAGTGGTTCCCAGTACCGAGGGCTCTGCGGAGGGCGGGCAGGCGGTGTCCCCCGCGCACGCCCAGCAGGTAGAGCGGAGCTCCCGTCGCCATCACGGCCAGGCCCAGCCCGCAGGCCAGCGGCTCCGACCACAGCGAGAACAGCAGCAGCGCCGCCCACACCACTAGGAAGAGCACCGGGAACACCAGTGGCACCTGGAGGGGGAGACGCTGGGAGGCACTGGGAGGGACTGGGATGGGACTAGGATGGGATATGGAGGCACTGGGAGGGACTGGGAGGGGCTCTGGGGTCACTGGGAGAGGACCCTATTACCCCTTTAGGCACCAGACAGTCCCATAGGGATCAATAGCTTCATGTGTATAGAGGTGATACTGGTCCATACTGGTTGATACTGGTCTGTGCTGGGGTTCTGACCTGCAGGCTGTGGGTGGCTTTCCCCCGGCGACGCAGCACGAAGAGCCCGGCCACGGTCACCCCGTACCAGAGGTAGTTAACGAAGCCCACGTAGTTAATGAGGGTCTCGATGTCGCCCGTCACCAGCATCAGCAGCGTCGAGACGCACTGGGCGGGGGAACTGGGGGTCACTGGGAGGGACTGGGACCAATGGGACCCAATAGGAACCAATGGGACCCAATAGAAACCAATGGGACCCAATAGAAACCAATGGGACCCATAGAGACCAATGGGACTCAATAGAAACCAATGGGACCCAATAGAAGCCAATGGGACCCAATAGAAGCCAATGGGTCCCAATAGAAGCCAATGGGACCCCATAGAAGCCAATGGGACCCAATAGAAGCCAATGGGACCCATAGAGACCAATGGGACTCAATAGAAACCAATAGGACTCAATAGAAACCAATGGGACCCAATAGAAGCCAATGGGACCCAATAGAAGCCAATGGGACTCAATAGAAACCAATGGGACCCAATAGAGACCAATGGGACCCAATAGAAGGCAATGGGACCCAATAGAAGCCAATGGGACCCAATAGAAACCAATGGGACCCAATAGAAGGCAATGGGACCCAATAGAAGCCAATGGGACCCAATAGAGACCAATGGGACCCAATAGAGACCAATGGGACCCAATAGAAGCCAATGGGACCCAATAGAAGCCAATGGGACCCAATAGAGACCAATGGGACCCAATAGAGACCAATGGGACCCAATAGAAGGCAATGGGACCCAATAGAGACCAATGGGACCCAATAGAAGCCAATGGGACCCAATAGAGACCAATGGGACCCAATAGAAGGCAATGGGACCCAATAGAAGGCAGTGGGACCCAATAGGAAACAATGGGACCCATAGAGACCCCATAGAGACCCCATTCCCCCTCCCAGTCCCTCCCAGTGCCCCCGTCCCCCCTCCCAGTCCCTCCCAGTCCCCCCCAGTAGCTCACGGTGACCGCCAGGGCCGGGATGGGCGTCCTCCTCCTGACGTGGATCATGGCCAGCAGGGCCGGCAGGTGGCGCTCACGAGCCCCCGCGTAGAACAGACTGGGGGGGACTGGGGGTTACTGGGACGGACTGGGAGAGGCTCTGGGGGGGGTCTCTGGGGGCACTGGGAGGGGGACGGGGGCACTGGGAGGGACTGGGAGGGGCTATAGGATAGACTGAGGGTTACTGGGAGGGGCTCTAGGATAGACTGAGGGTTACTGGGAGGCACTGGGAGGGGTTGTGGGATGGACTGAGGGTTACTGGGAGGCACTGGGAGGGGTTGTGGGATGGACTGAGGGTTACTGGGAGGCACTGGGAAGAGATATGGGACAGCGGGGGGCGTGGCTTCACCCATTGGCTTCAATGGGAGGGGGCGTGGCCTCAGCCTAATAGAGTTCAATAGGGAAAGGGGCGTGGCCTCGCTCTATGTGTTCTAATGGGAGGGGGCGTGGCCTCAGCCCAATACATTTCAATAGGGAGGGGGCGTGGCCTCGCTCTATGTGTTCTAATGGGAGGGGGCGTGGCCTCGCTCTATGTGTTCTAATGGGAGGGGGCGTGTCTTCGGTCCAATACAGTTCAATGGGGAGGGGGCGTGGCCTCAGCCTAATACAATGCAATGGGGAAAGGGGGGCTTGGCCTCGCTGCATGTGTTCTAACGGGAGGGGGCGTGGCTTCAGCCTAAATAGAGTTCAAGGGGGAGGGGGCGTGGCCAGCGTTTTTTTTTTTTTATGAATGGGAAGGAGGAAGCCAAAGGGGATAAAGGGGAATAAGGGGAGTGAGGGGGGGGGGGGGGATGACAATAAGGGGTCGTGACGTCACTCAGGGGGGTGTGACGTCACTCAGGGGGGTGTGACGTCACTCAGGGGGGGTGTGACGTCATCGAGGGGGGGTGTGAGGTCATCGGGAGGCGCCGCGACTCACCGGGAACAGGTGAAGAGGGACCCGTTGACGCCCCCGAAGGTGGAGAGGGCGACGGCCAAGGGCATCACCCAGGCCATGGGGCCCAGCGCCCGCTCCCCGAACGACTGTGCGAGGGGAAACGAAAGGGTTAAAGGGGCCTCCCGGTGAGTCCCAGTTGGGTCCCCCCCGGTCGGCTCCCAGCCTGACCACGGCCACGGCGCTGGAGTCCAGGATCTCCTGGGGGCTGAGGGCCGTGACGTAGGCCACGTTGGCGAAGACGTAGACGAAGGTGACCAGAGGGATGGAGATGAAGATGGCGCGAGGGAGGTTCCTGGGGAAAGAGAGAGAGAGAGAGAGAGGAGACGCTCAAAACCACCGACTCCCCGTGGAAAAATTCAGAATGTACGCGGAGAAAACGGAAATGAGAGAAATGGAGCCAAAAAATTGGAATTGGAGGGAAAAAAATTGGAATTGGAGCAAAGAAAATTGGAATTGGAGCCAAAAAATTGGAATTGGAGCCAAAAAATTGGAATTGGAGGGAAAAGAATGGAATTGGAGCGAAAAGAATTGGAATTGGAGCAAAGAAAATTGGAATTGGAGTGAAAAAAATGGAATTGCAGCGAAAAGAATTGGAATTGGAGCAAAGAAAATTGAAATTGGAGCAAAAAAATGGAATTGGAGCGAAAAAATGGAATTGGAGTGAAAAGAATTGGAATTGGAGCAAAGAAAATTGGAATTGGAGCAAAGAAAATTGGAATTGGAGCGAAAAGAATTGGAATTGGAGCCAAAAAATTGGAATTGGAGGGAAAAGAATTGGAATTGGAGCAAAGAAAATTGGAATTGGAGCAAAAAAATGGAATTGGAGTGAAAAGAATTGGAATTGGAGCAAAGAAAATTGAAATTGGAGTGAAAAGAATTGGAATTGGAGCCAAAAAATTGGAATTGGAGGGAAAAGAATTGGAATTGGAGCAAAGAAAATTGGAATTGGAGCAAAGAAAATTGAAATTGGAGCAAAAAAATGGAATTGGAGCAAAAAAAATGGAATTGGAGCGAAAAAAATGGAATTGGAGTGAAAAGAATTGGAATTGGAGCAAAAAAAATTGGAATTGGAACAAAAAGAATTGGAATTGGAGCAAAGAAAATTGAAATTGGAGCAAAAAAAATGGAATTGGAGTGAAAAGAATTGGAATTGGAGCAAAAAAAATTGAATTGGAGTGAAAAGAATTGGAATTGGAGCAAAGAAAATTGAAATTGGAGTGAAAAGAATTGGAATTGGAGCAAAGAAAATGGAATTGGAGTGAAAAGAATTGGAATTGGAGCAAAGAAAATTGGAATTGGAGCAAAAAAAAATGGAATTGGAGTGAAAAGAATTGGAATTGGAGCAAAGAAAATTGAAATTGGAGCAAAAAAAATGGAATTGGAGTGAAAAGAATTGGAATTGGAGCAAAAAAAATGGAATTGGAGTGAAAAGAATTGGAATTGGAGCAAAGAAAATTGAAATTGGAGTGAAAAGAATTGGAATTGGAGCAAAGAAAATGGAATTGGAGTGAAAAGAATTGGAATTGGAGCAAAGAAAATTGGAATTGGAGCAAAAAAAAATGGAATTGGAGTGAAAAGAATTGGAATTGGAGCAAAGAAAATTGAAATTGGAGCAAAAAAAATGGAATTGGAGCAAAAAAAATGGAATTGGAGTGAAAAGAATTGGAATTGGAGCAAAAAAAATTGAATTGGAGCAAAAAGAATTGGAATTGGAGTGAAAAGAACTGGAATTGGAGGGAAAAGAATTGGAACTGGAGCAAAGAAAATTGGAATTGGAGCAAAAAAAATCGAATTGGAGCGAAAAGAATTGGAATTGGAGCAAAAAAATTGGAACTGGAGCAAAGAAAATTGAAATTGGAGCAAAAAAAATGGAATTGGAGCGAAAAGAATTGGAATTGGAGCAAAAAATCGGAATTGGAGCAAGAAAATCGGAATTGGAGCAAAAAAAGGATTGAAATCGGAGCAAAAGGTCGAAATGTAGACACAAAGGATCGAGGTTAGAGCAAAAAAGTAGAAATTTAGACACAAAGAGTTGAAGTCAGAGCAAAAAAATCGAAGTTAGAGGGAAAAGAATGAGAAGTTAGAGGCAAAAGATGAGGATTGGAGGGAAAAGGATCAGAATTGGGGCAAAAAAATCCTCTGGTTTGGGCTCCAAAAGCTCTGTTTTAACCAAAAAACCTCCATTTTATGTCCCAAAACCTCCATTTTATGTCCCAAATCTTCCATTTTAAGCTCCAAATCCTCCATTTTATGTCCCAAATCTTCCATTTTACACCCAAACCCTCCATTTTATGTTCCCAAATCCTCCATTTTATGTCCCAAAACCACCATTTTCAGCTCCAAATCCTCCATTTCATGTTCCCAAACCTCCATCTTAGGCTCAAAATCCTCCATTTTATGTCCCAAATCCTCCATTTTAGGCTCCAAATTCTCCATTTTAAGTTCAAAATCCTCCATTTTACACCCAAAACCTCCATTTTATGTTCCCAAATCTTCCATTTTGTGTCCCAAATCCTCCATTTTAACCCCAAATCCTCCATTTTATGTCCCAAAACTACCATTTTCAGCTCCAAAACCTCCATTTTAAGCTCCAAATCCTCCATTTTACGTCCCAAACTTCTATCTTATGTCCCAAATCCTCCATTTTGTGTTCCCAAACCTCCATTTTGAGCTCCAAGTCCTCCATTTTAACCCCAAATCCTCCATTTTATGCCCCAAACCCTCCATTTTGTGTTCCCAAACCCTCCATTTTAACCCCAAATCCTCCATTTTATGCCCCAAACCCTCCATTTTGTGTTCCCAAACCCTCCATTTTAACCCCAAATCCTCCATTTTATGTCCCAAAACCACCATTTTCAGCTCCAAATCCTCCATTTTAAGCTCCAAATCCTCCATTTTATGTCCCAAACCCTCCATTTTAAGCTCCCAAACCTCCGTTTTACCCCCAAATCCTCCATTTTGTGTTCCCAAAACCTCCATTTTATGTCCCAAACTTCTATCTTATGTCCCAAATCCTCCATTTTGTGTTCCCAAACCTCCATTTTGTGTCCCAAACCCTCCATTTTGAGCTCCAAATCCTCCATTTTAACCCCAAATCCTCCATTTTGTGTCCCAAATCCTCCATTTTAGGCTCCAAATACTCCATTTTATATCCCAAATCCTCCATTTTACCCCCAAAACCTCCATTTTGTGTCCCAAAACCACCATTTTCAGCTCCAAATCCTCCATTTTATGTCCCAAACCTCCATCTTAGGCTCCAAATCCTCCGTTTTACCCCCAAAACCACCATTTTAAGCTCCAAATCCTCCATTTTACGTCCCAAACCTCCATCTTAGGCTCCAAATCCTCCATTTTGTGTTCCCAAACCTCCATTTTGTGTCCCAAACCCTCCATTTTAAGCTCCAAATCCTCCATTTTGTGTCCCAAAACCTCCATTTTGTGTCCCAAACCCTCCATTTTCAGCTCCAAATCCTCCATTTTATGTCCCAAACTTCTATCTTATGTCCCAAATCCTCCATTTTGTGTCCCCAAACCTCCATTTTGAGCTCCAAACCCTCCATTTTAACCCCAAATCCTCCGTTTTGAGCTCCAAACCCTCCATTTTAACCCCAAATCCTCCATTTTGTGTTCCCAAACCTCCATTTTGTGTCCCAAATCCTCCATTTTAAGCTCCAAATCCTCCATTTTGTGTCCCAAAACCTCCATTTTGTGTCCCAAACCCTCCATTTTAACCCCAAATCCTCCGTTTTACCCCCAAATCCTCCATTTTAAGCTCCAAATCCTCCATTTTACGTCCCAAACCCTCCATTTTAAGCTCCAAATCCTCCATTTTGTGTTCCCAAACCTCCATTTTGTGTCCCAAACCCTCCATTTTAACCCCAAATCCTCCATTTTATGTCCCAAACCCTCCATTTTGTGTTCCCAAACCCTCCATTTTAACCCCAAATCCTCCATTTTATGTCCCAAAACCACCATTTTCAGCTCCAAATCCTCCATTTTATGTCCCAAAACCTCCATTTTATGTCCCAAACTTCTATCTTATGTCTCAAATCCTCCATTTTGTGTTCCCAAACCTCCATTTTGAGCTCCAAATCCTCCATTTTCAGCTCCAAAACCTCCATTTTATGTCCCAAACTTCTATCTTATGTCCCAAATCCTCCATTTTGTGTTTCCCAAACCTCCATTTTGTGTCCCAAACCCTCCATTTTAAGCTCCAAATCCTCCATTTTACGTCCCAAACCTCCATCTTAGGCTCCAAATCCTCCATTTTGTGTTCCCAAACCTCCATTTTGTGTCCCAAACCCTCCATTTTACCCCCAAATCCTCCATTTTATGTCCCAAACTTCTATCTTATGTCCCAAATCCTCCATTTTATGTCCCAAATCCTCCATTTTGTGTCCCAAACCCTCCATTTTACCCCCAAATCCTCCATTTTATGTCCCAAACCCTCCATTTTGAGCTCCAAATCCTCCATTTTATGTCCCAAACCCTCCATTTTGAGCTCCCAAACCCTCCATTTTAACCCCAAATCCTGCGTTTTGTGTTCCCGAGGCCCCCCTTCTTCGCCCCCGGCCCCGATTCTTTCCGTTGTTTTTCCCCGAAGCGCCAACTCTCGGCCCCCGACGAGGTCTCACTTGTGGGGCTGGACGAGCTCCTCGGTGACGTAGTTGAGGAAGTTCCATCCGCCGTAGGCGAAGGAGCCCTGCAGGCAGGCCAGGGCCAGCGAGCCGCCCGACGGCCCCGAGCCCCAGAACCACAAGGAGCGAGACGGAGACAGCCACGCGCTGTGACCTGCGGGGAACTGGGAGCACTGGGAGGGACTGGGAGGGGAATGGGGGCACTGGGGGGGGGATTGGGGGGCACTGGGAGGGACTGGGAGGGACTGGGACGGACTGGGAGGGGAAATGGGGGCACTGGGAGGGACTGGGAGGGACTCAGAGCACTGAGAGGGGTAACTGGGAGCACTGGGAGGGGGACTGGGGGCACTGGGAGGGACTGGGAGGGGGACTGGAGGCACTGGGATGGACTGAGAGGCACTGGGAGCACTGGGAGCTCTGGGAGGAGTAACTGGGAGCTCTGGGAGGGGTGACTAGAAGCACTGGGAGGGACTCAGAGCACTGAGAGGGGTAACTGGGAGGGACTGGGAGGGGAAACGGGGGCACTGGGGGGGGGATTGGGGGGCACTGGGAGGGACTGGGAGGGGAATGGGGGCACTGGGGGGGGGATTGGGGGGCACTGGGAGGGACTGGGAGGGGAATGGGGGCACTGGGAGGGACTGGGAGGGGAATGGGGGCACTGGGAGGGACTGGGAGGGGAAATGGGGGCACTGGAGGGGGATTGGGGGGCACTGGGAGGGACTGGGAGGCACTGGGAGGGGGATTGGGGGGCACTGGGAGGGACTGGGAGGGGAATGGGGGCACTAGGAGGGACTGGGATGGACACTGGGAGCACTGGGAAGGGGACTGGAGGCACTGGGAGGGACTCAGAGCACTGGGAGGGGGAATGGGGGCACTGGGAGGGACTGGGATGGACTGTGAAGCACTGGGAGGGGGAATGGAGGCACTGGGAGCACTGGAGGAGTAACTGGGAGCACTGGGAGGAGTAACTAGAAGCACTGGGAGGGACTCAGAGCACTGGGAGGGGCAATGGGGTCACTGGGAGGCACTGGGATGGACACTGGGAGCACTGGGAGGGGGAATGGGGGCACTGGGAGGGACTGGGAAGGGTAACTGGGAGCACTGGGAGGGACTCAGAGCACTGGGAGGGGCAATGGGGGCACTGGGAGGCACTGGGAATAACAGGACTGGGCTTCACTGGTTGCTAGTGGCTCCTACTGGTCTCTACTGGGAGGGTGAAGCACACATCGTGGGACTGGGGGGGATGGGGAGACGAGGAGACTGGGAGGAGCTGGGAACTGGGGCTGGTTCTCGCGGCTCTGAGTGGGTTTGTAGGGGTCTGTAGTGGTGTGCACTGGTGTGTACTGGTGTGTACTGGTGCGACTGACCCTGGCAGATGCGGACGAGCCCCGTGACGATGATGACTCCCAGAGCCAGCAGCTTCCCGGCCGTGAAGACGTCCTGGACCCGCGTGGCCCAGCGCACGCTCCAGCAGTTCACCCACGTCAGCAGCACTGGGACGGACTGGGAGTCACTGGGAGGGGCTGGGAGGGGGCCTAGGGGGCACTGGGAGGGACTGGGAGGGACTGGGAGGGGGTCTAGGGGGCACTGGGAGGGACTGAGAGAGGCTCTAGGGGCACTGGGAGGGACTGGGAGTGACTGGGAGGGGGTCTAGGAGGCACTGGGAGGGACTGGGAGTGACTGGGAGGGGGCCTAGGGGGCACTGGGAGGGCCTGGGAGAGGCCTAAGTGGCATTGAAGACCACTCTGTACTGGTTTATACTGGTCTGTACTGGTCTGTGTTACTCTCTGTCAACTCATACCGCCTTATGCTGGTCTATACTGGTGAGTATGACTCCGTGTTGGCTCATACTGGTTTATAATGGTTCATACTGGTCCCTATTAGACTCGGCAGGCAGGCAGCACCCGCCTCTGCGCTGAATCCCGCCGCTCTGTACTGGTTTAGACTGGTCTGTATGCCCCTATACTGGTTCACACTGGCCTGGACTGGTTCGTACTGGCCTGTACTGATCCATAGTGCTCTATACTGGTCAATACTGGTCTATACTGGTTCATACTGGTCCCGATGAGACTCAGCAGGCAGGTAGCAGCCAGCTCTAGGCTGCTCCCCCCAAGCTTGTGCTGCCCCCTAGTGGCCAATGGTGGTATAGACAGGCTGTATAGTGGGCTATATGGAGCCATGCTGGTTCCTACTGGTTGGTGCTGGTTTGTACTGGTTTGTACTGGTTTGTACTGGTGTGAACTGGGACTCACGCAGGCAGGCGGCGGCCAGGAGGCGCAGGGCGGGCTCGGGGGGGTCGCAGGGCAGCAGGGGCCGCAGGGCGTAGTGGGCGAAGGTGAGGGCGATGACGGCCTGGTTGGTGGGGTAGATGACCAGCACGGCGATCCACAGCCGCAGGAACCTGGGGGGCGGCCCCGACCCATAGAGCCTTGACCCGTAGGGCCTGCCCCATAGCGACCCACAGCCCCATAGAACCCACAGCCCCATAGGGGATAATGGGACCCATAGGGATGTATGGGACCCATAGGGATGAATGGGACCCATAGGGATGAATGGGGCCCATAGATACCAATGGGACCCAATAGAAACCAATGGGACGCATAGAGACCAATGGGACCCATAGAGACCAATGGGACCCAATAGAGACCAATGGGACCCAATAGAGACCAATGGGGATCAATAGGGACCCATAAAGCCCACCCCATAGCTCCCCAACCCATAGATCCTGCCCCATAGAGACCCATAGAGCCCACAGCCCCATAGAGACCAGCCTCCCATAGGGAATAATTGGACCCATAGGGATCAATAGGGACTCATAGAGAATAATGGGGACTCCATAGAGACCAATGGGGACCCAATAGAACCCAATGTGACCCAATGGGGACCCAATAGAAATCAATGGGGACCCATAGAGACCAATGGGGACCCAGTTGAAGCCAATGGGACCCAATTGAAGCCAATGGGGACCCAATAGAAACCAATGGGGACCCAATAGAACCCAATGGGGAACCATAGAACCCAATGGGGACCCAATAGAAACCAATGGGGACCCAATAGGAAGTAATGGGACCCAATAGAGACCAATGGGAACCCAATAGAAACCAATGGGGACCCATAGAAGTGAATGGAAACCCATAGAAGCCAATGGGACCCATAGAACCCAATGGGGACCCAATAGAAACCAATGGGGACCCAATAGAAACCAATGGGGACCCAATAGAACCCAATGGGGAACCATAGAACCCAATGGGGACCCAATAGAAACCAATGGGGACCCAATAGGAAGTAATGGGACCCAATAGAGACCAATGGGAACCCAATAGAAACCAATGGGGACCCATAGAAGTGAATGGAAACCCATAGAAGCCAATGGGACCCATAGAACCCAATGGGGACCCAATAGAAACCAATGGGGACCCAATAGAAACCAATGGGGACCCAATAGAACCCAATGGGGAACCATAGAACCCAATGGGGACCCAATAGAAACCAATGGGGACCCATAGAAGTGAATGGAAACCCATAGAAGCCAATGGGGACCCACAGAAGCCAATGGGACCCATAGAAGCCAATGGGGACCCAATTGAACCCAATGGGGACCCAATAGAACCCAATGGGGAACCATAGAAGCCAATGGGGACCCAATAGAAACCAATGGGGACTCATAGAAGTGAACGGAAACCCATAGAAGCCAATGGGGACCCACAGAAGCCAATGGGACCCATAGAAGCCAATGGGGACCCAATAGAACCCAATGGGGACCCATAGAGACTGAATCGGGACCCCCTAGAGCCCCCCTAGAGCCCCCTAGAGCCCCACTGACCCTGCGAGGCCCCCGAAGAGGTGTGTGACGTAGGCGTAGTCGCCCCCGGAGCGGGGGATGGCCACCCCCAGCTCGGCGTAGCACAGGGCCCCCACGGCCGTGATGGCCCCGGCCGCGCCCCACACCACCAGCGCCAGCCCCACGCAGCCCGCCTGCTCCAGCACCCCCCGCGGGGACACGAAGATCCCCGACCCGATGATGTTCCCTGTGGGGGGACAGAGAGAGAGAAAAACGCGCTATGGGGCTGCCCCGTACAAGAGGTGGCTCCGTGGGGGCCTTATAGGGGTCGTTGGGGGGATATAGGGGACATGTATGGGCCCTATGGGGCGATATGGGCTGAGATGCGGGGTTTGGGGGGGGCCTGGGATGGGGTTTGGGGGGAACCTGAGGCATTTGAGGGGGAACCTGAGGCATTTGAGGCAAAACTGAGGCATTTGGGGCCCCTGGGATGAGACTTGAGGGGAAACTGAGGCATTTGAGGGGAAAACTGAGGCATTTGGGGTGACTTGAGGGACCTGGGGAGGGATTTTGGGGTCCCTGGGATGAGATTTGAGGCAAAACCGAGGGATTTGGGGTCCCTGGGACGAGATTTGAGGGGAAACTGAGGCATTTGGGGTGACTTGAGGGATTTGGGGAAGGATTTGGGGTCCCTGAGATGAGATTTGAGGGGAAACTGGGGCATTTAAGTGGGAAACTGAGGCATTTGGGGTGACTTGAGGGGCTTGGGGAAGGATTTGGGGTCCTTGGGACGAGACTTGAGGGGAAACTGAGGCATTTGTGGTCCCTGGGATGAGATTTGAGGGGAAACTGAGGCATTTGGGGTCCCTGGGACGAGATTTGAGGCAAAACTGAGGCATTTGAGGGGAAAACTGAGGCATTTGGGGTGACTTGAGGGGCTTGGGGAGGGATTTTGGGGTCCCTGGGACGAGACTTGAGGGGAAACTGAGGCATTTGAGGAGGAAACTGAGGCATTTGGGGTGACTTGAGGGGCTTGGGGAAGGATTTTGGGGTCCCTGGGACGAGATTTGAGGGGAAACTGAGGCATTTGGGGTTATTTTCGGGGCTTTGGGAAGGATTTTGGGGTCCCTGGGACGAGACTTGAGGGGAAACTGAGGCATTTGGGGTTATTTTTGGGGCTTGGGGAAGGATTTTGGGGTCCCTGGGACGAGATTTGAGGGGAAACTGAGGCATTTGGAGTGACTTGAGGGGCTTGGGGAGGGATTTTGGGGTCCCTGGGACGAGACTTGAGGCAAAACTGAGGGATTTGGGGTCCCTGGGACGAGATTTGAGGGGAAACTGAGGCATTTAAGTGGGAAACTGAGGCATTTGGGGTGACTTGAGGGGCTTAGGGAAGGATTTGGTGTCCCTGGGACGAGATTTGAGGCAAAACTGAGGCATTTGAGGGGAAAACTGAGGCATTTGGGGTGACTTGAGGGGCTTGGGGAGGGATTTTGGGGTCCCTGGGACGAGATTTGAGGGGAAACTGAGGCATTTGGGGTCCTTGGGACGAGACTTGAGGGGAAACTGAGGCATTTGTGGTCCCTGGGATGAGACTTGGGGGGGAAACTGAGGCATTTGGGGTTATTTTCGGGGCTTTGGGAAGGATTTTGGGGTCACTGGGATGAGACTTGAGGGGAAACTGAGGCATTTGAGGGGGAAACTGAGGCATTTGGGGTGACTTGAAGGACCTGGGGAGGGATTTTGGGGTCCCTGGGACGAGATTTGAGGCAAAACTGAGGCATTTGGGGTGACTTGAGGGGCTGGGGGAAGGATTTGGGGTCCCTGGGACGAGATTTGAGGCAAAACTGAGGCATTTGGGGTGACTTGAGGGGCTGGGGGAAGGATTTGGGGTCCCTGAGATGAGACTTGAGGGGAAACTGAGGCATTTGAGGGGAAAACTGAGGCATTTGGGGTGACTTGAGGGGCTTGGGGAAGGATTTGGGGTCCTTGGGACGAGATTTGAGGGGAAACTGAGGCATTTGGAGTGACTTGAGGGGCTTGGGGAGGGATTTGGGGTGGGATTTGGGGGTCCCTGGGACAACATTTGAGGCAAAACTGAGGCATTTGGGGTCCCTGGGACGAGATTTGAGGGGAAACTGAGGCATTTAAGTGGGAAACTGAGGCATTTGGGGTGACTTGAGGGGCTTAGGGAAGGATTTGGTGTCCCTGGGACGAGATTTGAGGCAAAACTGAGGCATTTGAGGGGAAAACTGAGGCATTTGGGGTGACTTGAGGGACCTGGGGAGGGATTTGGGGTCCCTGGGACGAGACGTGAGGGGGAAACTGAGTCATCCGGGGCGATCCCGGGGTCCCCGGGGCCCCGAGCTGAGGGAAGGCCGAGGCCCTTGCTGTTCCCCGCTTACGAGCCCTGAGGCGAACCCCAGGGGTTTTGCGGCCGAACCGCACGAACCTGAGTGGCGTTAGGGGCTCGAACCCCTCAAGATCGGAGCCCCGAAGCCCCATATTCGGGGCCAAAACCCCCCTCCCCGACGTTGGAGGGCGAAGCGGTCGGATGTCTCCTCACCCACGATGATGCCGCAGGCGCTGAGCAGCCCGATCTCCTTCTTCAGGGCCACGTCCCCTTTTTCCTCAGGGGGGTCC
>JAUMJK010001528.1:0-109335 GCA_033558105.1 Coccyzus lansbergi | reverse complement strand
AATTCCCAGCACAGACCCCACACCGACCCCCCCCATTCCCAACAGAGACCCCACCCCGACCTCCAATTCCCATCCTAGACACCCAGCCCGACCTTCAATTCCCAACAAAGATCCCATCCCGACCTCCAATTTCCACCCTAGACCCCATCCTGATCCCGTATTCCCACTCCAGACCCCATCTCGACCTCCAATACCCACCCCAGACCCCACCCTGATGCCCTATTCCCATCCCAGACCCCCCCATTCCCATCCTGACCTCCAATTCCCATCTCAGACCCCATCCTAATCCCCAATTCCCACCCCAGACCCCATCCTGAACCCCAATTCCCATCACAGACCACACCATTCCCACCCCAGGCCCAAACCTGACCCCATCCCGATCCCCTACTCCCACCCCAGATCCCCCCCAACCTCCATTTCCAACGTCAGACCCCATCCCAAACCCCAATTCCCACTCCAGACCCCATCCCGATCCCCAATTCCCACCCCAGGCCCCATCCCGATCCCCAATTCCCACCCTAGACCCCATCCCGATCCCCTATTCCCAACCCAGACCCCATCCCGATCCCCTATTCCCACCCCAGATCCCATCCCAACCTCCAATTCCCAGCACAGGCCACCCCATTCCCAACCCAGACCTTACCCTGACTTCGAATTCCCACCCCAGACCCCATCCCGATCCCCAATTCCCACCCCAGACCCCATCTCGATCCCCAATTCCCAACCCAGACCCCATCCCGATCCCCTATTCCCACCCCAGATCCCATCCCGATTACCTATTCCCACCCCAGACCTCATCCCAATCCCCAAGTCCCACCCCAGGCCCCATCCCAAACCCCAATTCCCACCCCAGACCTCATCCCAATCCCCAGTTCTCACCCCAGACCCCATCCCAACCTCCAATTCCCAGCACAGACCACATTCCCAGCCCAGACCTCCCCCTGACCTCCAATTCCCACCACAGACCCCATCCCAATCCCCTATTCCCACCCCAGACCCTATCCCAAACCCCAATTCCCACCCCAGACCCCATCCCAATCCCAATTCCCACCACAGACCCCATCCCAATCCCCTATTCCCACCCTAGACCCTATCCCAAACCCCAATTCCCACCCCAGACCCCATCCCAATCCCAATTCCCACCCCATTCCCATCCCAAACCCCAATTCCCACCCCAGACCCACCCTCCCCAGGAAGAGCCAGGGCCGTGTAGTTGAGTGCAAAAAATAAATATAAAATTTATTAAAACACCCACAATATTTTAAAGAGATCGGGAATAACAGAGGCCGCGAACTCAGAATAAAATACAAATTAAAAAAAAAAAAAAAACAAACAAAAACAAAAACAAACCAACAACAAAACAAAGGACAAAACCAAAACCAGGAAAGGGTCAGGGAGGGGAGGGAAGGAAGGGGGAAGGATCCAACCTTGCAATTTTTAGGCATCCTAGAAAATAAATTTACCAAAAAAACACAGAGGGAAGGGAAACCGAACCGGGGGTTGGGGAAGGGGGGGGTGGGGAAAAAAACCACAGAGAGGGGCAAAGAAAAAAAAAAAAAAAAAAAAAGGGAAAATTATACAAAATAAAATTATCAGCATAAATTTACTGTCCTAGAGTACATCTACAGTTTCATACACGTTAATCCTATTGCCTTGAGACATGGGAAAAAAAAAAAAAAATTTCTACCGGTCCTCGAGCCGCCCCGGAAAGAAAAAAAAAAAAACAAAAAACTTCATTTCAAGTAACCCCAGTCCCGAGCCAACCAAGAAATCTTCAAGTGTTGAGTTTGTCCGGGAGGCCGCGCGGAGTCCCCCTCACCTGCCTCCTCTCCATCCTGCAAGGAAAAATTGCTAAAAAAAAAAAAAAAAAAAAAAAAAAAAGCCACTTCCCACCTCTCGAAATGAAATTCCCTAAACCTGCGAAGCCAACGGCGCTCGGGGTGGGAAAAAAATTGGAATGAATTCCTATTTTTTGAAGGATTTTTAAGCGCCGCGAAGGCGAATCTCACCGGTGAGGGGAAAGAAATAAAACCCCAAAATTGCTTGTGGAAGGAAAGGGAGGGGGAGATTCCGGGTGCGATCCCTGATGGGAATAAGAAGGGAAAATCCCAGGAGGGGTGTGGGAAAAAAAGAGGGGGGTTGGGGGTTGGGGGCAGGGGGGGGCAACGCAAATCTGGAGTGAAGGAAGTGACGCCGCTGCGCAAGGATCCCTGAATCTGGAAAGCTTCGCCCCGGGTCCATCGCTGCGCCGGGGAGGGGGGGGTTGAGGTATTTGGGGGCGCGGGGGACGGGGGGGGAAATAGCACCGAGAAAACCCGAAACTGAAAAAAAAAAAAAAAATAAAATAAAAGGGGGAAGGGAGACGCAGGAGAGAAAGAGGGAGCAGGGAGGGAGCTGGGGAGCGACGCTGAGCGCGGTGCTGGGCACGGGGCTGAGTTGGGTGTGTGGGATGGTGCTGGACACGCTGGGGATGGTGCTGAGCGTGGGGATTGGGTTGGTGCTGAGTGTGGCGCTTGGCACGGTGCTGAGAGTGGTGGACGTGGGGCTGGGAGGAGAAACCTGCAGTGTGGTGGGTGAGCACCACGGCCGAGCACGGTGAGATAGAACCGTGTCCATACGTGGTGAGCAAGACCTGTGCTCCAGCACCATGTCCGTGCACAGTGAGCAAGAACCGTGTCCATATGTGGTGAACAAGAACCATGTCCCAGCACCACGTCCGTGCACGGTGAGCAAGAACCGTGTCCCAGCACCATGTCTGTGCACGGTGAGCAAGAACCATGTCCGTACGTGGTGAACAAGAACCATGTCCCAGCACCACGTCTGTGCACGGTGAGCAAGAACCATGTCCGTACGTGGTGAGCAAGAACCAGGTCCCAGCACCATGTCCGTGCACGGTGAGCAAGAACCGTGTCCATACGTGGTGAACAAGAACCAGGTCCCAGCACCACGTCTGTGCACGGTGAGCAAGAACCATGTCCGTACGTGGTGAACAAGAACCATGTCCCAGCACCATGTCTGTGCACGGTGAGCAAGAACCGTGTCCATACGTGGTGAACAAGAACCAGGTCCCAGCACCACGTCCATGCACGGTGAGCAAGAACCATGTCCGTACGTGGTGAGCAAGAACCATGTCCCAGCACCACGTCTGTGCACGGTGAGCAAGAACCATGTCCATACGTGGTGAGCAAGACCTGTGCTCCAGCACCACGTCCGTGCACAGTGAGTAAGAACCATGTCCGTACGTGGTGAGCAAGAACCGTGTCCCAGCACCACGTCTGTGCATGGTGAGCAAGAACCGTGTCCGTACGTGGTGAGCAAGAACCAGGTCCCAGCACCACGTATGGACACGGTGAGCAAGAACCGTGTCCCAGTACCACGTCCGTGCACGGTGAGCAAGAACCGTGTCCGTACGTGGTGAGCGAGAACCAGGTCCCAGCACCACGTCCGTGCACGGTGAGCAAGAACCGTGTCCATACGTGGTGAGCAAGAACCAGGTCCCAGCACCACGTCCGTGCACGGTGAGCAAGAACCGTGTCCATACGTGGTGAGCAAGAACCAGGTCCCAGCACCACGTCCGTGCACGGTGAGCAAGAACCGTGTCCATACGTGGTGAGCAAGAACCGGGTCCCAGCACCACGTCCATGAGCGGTGAGCGAGAACCAGGTCCCAGCACCACGTATGGACACGGTGAGCAAGAACCATGTCCGTACGTGGTGAGCAAGAACCGTGTCCCAGCACCACGTCCGTGCACAGTGAGCAAGAACCGTGTCCGTACGTGGTGAACAAGAACCATGTCCCAGCACCATGTCTGTGCATGGTGAGCAAGAACCGTGTCCATACGTGGTGAGCAAGAACCAGGTCCCAGCACCACGTCCGTGCACGGTGAGCAAGAACCATGTCCGTACGTGGTGAGCAAGAACCAGGTCCCAGCACCACGTCCGTGCACGGTGAGCAAGAACCGTGTCCGTACGTGGTGAGCAAGAACCGTGTCCCAGCACCACGTCTGTGCATGGTGAGCAAGAACCGTGTCCGTACGTGGTGAGCAAGAACCAGGTCCCAGCACCACGTATGGACACGGTGAGCAAGAACCGTGTCCCAGCACCACGTCCGTGCACATTGAGCAAGAACTATGTCCATATGTGGTGAGCAAGATCCGTGCTCCAACACTGTGTCTGTGCACGGTGAGCAAGAACCATGTCCCAGCACCATGTCTATGAGTGGTGAGCAAGAACCACGTCCCAGCACCACGTTTGTGAGTGGTGGGTGAGCAAGAACTGTGCTCCAGCACCGTGTCCGTGCATAGTGAGCAAGAACCAGGTCCCAGCACCATGTCCATGAGTGGTGTGTGAGCACCGTGCTCCAGCACCATGTCCGTACGTGGTGGGTGAGCAAGAACCATGTCCCAGCACCACATCCGTGAGTGGTGTGTGAGCACTGTGCTCCAGCACCATATCCATACGTGGTGGGTGAGCAAGAACCGTGCTCCAACACCACATCCGTGCGTGGTGGGTGAGCAAGAACCATGCTCCAGCACCACGTCCATGAGTGGTGGGAGAGCATAGTGCTCCAGCACCGCGTCTGTTCATGGTGGGTGAGCACTGTGCTCCAGCACCATATCCTAACGTGGTGGATGAGCAAGAACCATGCTCCAACACCACATCCGTACATGGTGAGCAAGAACTGTGCTCCAGCACCATGTCCGTGTGTGGTGGGTGAGCAAGAACCATGCTCCAACACCATGTCCGTGAGTGGTGGGTGAGCACCATGCTCCAGCACCACATCCGTGCGAGGTGAGCAAGAACCGTGTCCCAGCACCACGTCCGTGCGTGGTGAATGAACACCGTGCTCCAGCACCGCATCTGTTCATGGTGGGAGAGCATGGTGCTCCAGCACCGCATCTGTTCATGGTGGGAGAGCACTGTGCCCCAGCACCACCTCCATGTGTGGTCAGCAAGCACCGTGCCCCAGCCCCGTGTCCGTGCACCGTATCTGCAGAGCACGCTCAAGCCCCGTGCCCACCCGACGCCCCCGTGCACCACGCTGAGCACCCGGCACAACCGCCGTGTCCAACCGCTGTGTCCAACCACCGTGTCCACACATGACATCTGAGCACGAGGTCCACGCACCGTGTTTGCCCCCTCCGGCTGAGCACATTGTCCACAGCCCAAGCCCAAGCGTGGTGACCGAGCACTGTGGTCATGTGTTGTGGCTGAGCACCATGTCCGAGCGCCGCGGTTGAGCATCGTGTCCACACACCATGTCCACAGCGCATGGCTGAGCACCGTGCCTGAGCACCAAGTCCATCTGACATGTCCAAGCACTATGTTCACACACCCTGGATGAGCACCAAGTCCATGCACCATGTTCACGCACCATGTTCACACACCCTGGATGAGCACCAAGTCCATCTGCCATGTCCAAGCACCATGTTCACACACCCTGGACGAGCACCAAGTCCATCTGCCATGTCCAAGCACCATGTTCACACACCCTGGACAAGCACCAAGTCCATCTGTCATGTCCAAGCACTATGTTCACACACCCTGGACGAGCACCAAGTCCATGCACCATGTCCAAGCACCATGTTCACACACCCTGGACGAGCACCAAGTCCATGCACCATGTCCAAGCACCATGTTCACACACCCTGGACGAGCACCAAGTCCATGCACCATGTCCAAGCACTATGTTCACACACCCTGGACGAGCACCAAGTCCATGCACTTTGTCCAAGCACCATGCCTGAGCACCATGTCCACCGTGCAAGGCTGAGCGTCATTCCCAAGCACCAAATCCAGGCGCTGTGGTTGAGCACCAAGTTCCCACAGCCTGGCCAAGCACTCCTGCACCATTTCTCAGCACCACATCCGTGGTGTGTGACCGAGCACCGTGCCCGAGCACCATGGCCACACACCACATCCGAAGGCCGTGTCCAAGCACCAATTCCACGCACTGTGGTCAAGCACCATGTTCACACATCCTGGTTAAGCACGGAGAATATCTGAGCACCACATCCGTGATGTGTGACCGAGCACTGTGCCCAAGCACCAATTCCAAGCACCATGTTTACACCCCCTGACCAAGCACAGAGTCCATGGACCATAAGCAAGCACTACGTCCATGATGTGTGGCCAAGGGCTGTGCCCAAGCACCACGTCCACACACCATGGCCAAGCATCAATTCCAGGCACAGTTTCCAAGCATCATGTTCACCTCTCCCGGCCGAGCACGGTGTCCATGGACCACAAGCAAGCACCACGTCCACCATGTGTGACCAAGCACCATTTCCAAGCACCACGTCCATGATGCATGATCAAGCACCATGTCCACACACTGTGCCCAAGCACCAATTCCAGGCACAGTTTCCAAGCCCCATGTTCACCTCTCCTGGCCGAGCACGGATTCCATGGACCACAAGCAAGCACCACATCCACCATGTGTGACCGAGCACCATTTCCAAGCACCACGTCCATGATGTGTGGCCGAGCGCTGTGCCCAAGCACCACGTCCACACACCAAGCACCAGTGCCAGGCACGTCCACACTGTGCCCAAGCACCAGTTCCAAGCACCATGTTCACCTCTCCCGGTCGAGCACATTGTCCATGGACCACAAGCAAGCACCACGTCCACCATGTGTGACCAAGCACCATTTCCAAGCACCATGTCCATGATGTGTGATCAAGCACCACGTCCACACACTGTTTCCAAGCACAGTTTCCAAGCACCATGTTCACATCTCCTGGTTGAGCACGATGTCCATGGACCACAAGCAAGCACCACGTCCACCATGTGTGACCAAGCACCATTTCCAAGCACCACGTCCATGATGTGTGATCAAGCACCATGTCCACACACTGTTTCCAAGCACCACGGTCAAGCACCATGTTCACATCCCCTGGCTGAGCACCATGTCCATGGACCACAAGCAAGCACCACGTCCACGAAGTGTGATCAAGCATCATTTCTAAGCACCATGTCCACACATTGGGCCCAAGCACCAATTCCAGGCACAGTTTCCAAGCACCATGTTCACATCTCCTGGTTGGGCACAGTGTCCACGGACCACAAGCAAGCACCATGTTCATGACGTGTGACCAAGCACCATTTCCAAGCACCACATCCATGGTGTGTGACCAAGCACCATAACCAAGCATCGTTTCCAAGCTCCATGTTCACACTCCCTGACCGAGCACGGTGTCCACGGACCACAAGCAAGCACCACATCCACCATGTGTGACCGAGCACTGTGCCCAAGCACCATATCCAAACTCTGTGCCCGAGCACCATGTCCACGGTGTGTGGCTGAGCACCATAGAATCATAGAACAACCGGGTTGGAAGAGACCCACTGGGTCATCGAGCCCGACCATGCCCATGCACCATGTCCAGTCACCATTTCCAAGCTCCATGTTCACAACCCCCTGGCCGAGCACCGTGTCCACAGACCACAAGCAAGCACCACGACCACGACCTGTGACCAAGCACCATCTCCAAGCACCACATCCATGGTGTGTGATCAAGCACCATGTTCATGGTGTGTGACCAAGCACCATGACCAAGCATCGTTTCCAAGCACCATGTTCACACCCTCTGACCAAGCACAGTGTCCGTGGACCACAAGCAAGCACCATGTCCATGACGTGTGACCGAGCACTGTGCCCAAGCACCATATCCAAACCCTGTGCCTTAGCACCATGTCCAAGATGTGTGACCCAGCACCATTTCCAAGCACCATATCCAAGGTGTGTGGCTGAGCACCGTGCCCGAGCACCATGTCCACACACCACGGCCAAGCCCCAATTCCAGGCACTGTTTCCGAGCCCCAATTCCAGGCATCGTTCCTGAGCGCCGCAGTCAAGCACCATGGTCACACAGTCTGGATGAGTGTTGCACCCTGACCAAGCACCACGTCCACGGCACGAAACTGAGCACCTTGTCCAAGCGCCATAGTCACACAGCCTGGCTGAGCGTCGCACCCTGACCAAGCACCACGTCCAGGGCGCGGAGCTGAGCACCTTGTCCGAGCGCCATGGTCACACAGCCCAGCTAAGCACTGAACCCTGACCAAGCACCACGTCCACGGCACGAAGCTGAGCACCTTGTCCAAGCGCCACGTCCACGGCATGAAGCTGAGCACCTTGTCCAAGCGCCACGTCCACACCCGTCTCTCCTGCCAGTGCCTCAGCCCTGAACTGTGAGCCCGGCTGGCAGGACACCTCCCTGGAGGGGTTCAAGGCCAGTTCGGATGAGCCTTGAGCCCCTGATCCAGTGGGAGGCGTCCCTGGACACCAGTTGGAACTGGATGATCTTGAAGGTCCCTTCCAACCCATTCATTCCACGATTCTACGACACCTCCGACGCGGCACCGACGGCCGTTTGCATAAACCCAAGTGGCTCCCGACACGCTCTGAGCTGTCGCTCCGGCAAAGCGAACTTCCTTCCCCACAACGTCGCTTGCTTTTTCTCCTTGGTTCCCGAGTTTCCTATGTACATGGGTAGCACCTCAGCGAGATGGAATCAGGCAGAAGCGTGAGAGAGTTTGTTAGAACACCATAGCACCGTTTGTAGTAGAAGGTTTCATTTCATAAAAATATGCCTTAGAGAGCCCACAAAGCATACTCCAGTATTAAAAGGAAAAATCAGCAATCGAGGCACCTCAGGGATTCTGCTTTTCCTTCTCCTTCCCGTGCCTCAGCCCAAGAGCATCGAGATCGGGGAGGGGGAGACCCTGAATCGTGTGCCCAACCCGAGGCGAAGCATCGCGGCCGTTAAAGCCATAAGCAGGGTGGAAGGAGCTCGCTGGGGCTCCCCACGCCGAGCTCTACCTGGTGATGCGACCGCAGGAGTTGTTCGAGCACCACTGCGGCCACAACCGGCTGCCGAGATCGGTCCCCGCGCCACCCCGAAGCAATTAAAAATGACCCCCGCTTAACGCCACCACCGCCCTGACTCCGGCACCAGGAGCGTGGCCACCGGGGACGGGATAAAAGGAAAAAGATTTCAGCCTCTGAGCAGCAAGGTGGGGGAAAAGAGCTGTGCATAGATTCCTAGTTTCCGTAAGAAGAAGTCTGAAGCGTGCTAGTTTTTTCCATGACTGAGATTTGAGGTAGGTTAGACGTTATGTAGTGTACAAACATGAGACTTGCAGCAGTTCTCGCTCCCCGACCCGAACCCGACGAAGCCAAAGGCCGCGCCGGACCCTCTCCCTGCACCCAAATCGAAACCTCCGAGGAAGCAGGAATTTTTAGACAGGTTACACGCACCCTCGCTTCTCCGAACCCTCTTCCTCCTCCTGGCTCCGAAACGCTCGCCAGGCAACCCCTGTCGCCACCACCGACGCCAACCAAGGGCCGGCACCCGAATCCGGCCCCACCGACCACCAGGAGCCACCGGGTCCCCCCTTTTTGGCCACCAAACCGCGTCGCCACGTCGGGTCCTGGTGCTGGAGGCGCGTTCCCTAACATCATGGACTCTTCCCATCCTGATATGCTATTGGGTATCATACGAAAAGCGGTAAAGAGCTCATTGAGTTTCCTTGTCGAATATACGCGATTACAATTTTTTAAAAAAAAAAAAAAATTAATGACGAAGGATGGACAAAGCATGTTAAATATTCCGCCAGTATTTACAGTTCTCTCCCCGACTCATCTTGGTTAAAAGATACTGCTCTCGAGTTGGTTGTGGGGAGAGAGGAAAGGAGTTGAATTTCGCTTTCTTTTTTTTTTGTTTTGTTTTAAATCTAGGTGAAAGTGCTTTTAAAAAAATTCTTTCCCTATTTACAGGTTTAAAATCAGAGCACGGAAAGGTTCAGGCCTGTTTTTACCCAGCTCCTGCTGATCCGGGAAGGAGGGTGACAGGTAAACACAAGGTGATCTCTGCACGGGTGACGGCGTCGGCTCCGGCTCGCTGGCTCTCCAAAAGGCACCTGAAAGTGCAAAAATCAACCACCCGGCTCCGTCCGTCCGTCCGTCCGTCCGTCCGTCCCGGCACGGCTTTGGGCAGCAGCAGGGACGAGCGGCAAGTCTCGACTGAGATTGTTAGAAAAGCACCAGGCGGTCGTCGTCGTCGTCGTCGTCGCTGGGTCGTGTGTGTCGGGGTCGCGGTGGGAAGAACGGTGATCCCGAGGAAGGAAGGAAAAGAAGGGAAAGAAGGGATGGCACCAGGGGGAGAGAAAAAAAGCACCGAGCCCCGGCGCTGTCGGCGAACCCGTGGGGGTTTGGCCAGCCAAGTCTTGGAATTCGCTCTTCCCGGAGCTGATCACGGTGGAGAAAAGTCCCCCCCGGAGACGGAAAGCACCAGACTTTAGCAACAGTGATGTACAGAGCAACACTAGCTATTCACAGTTTGGGGTTGGGTTCTGGTTTCTTTTTTTTTTTTTTTCCTTTTTTCTTCCTGTTTTTTTTTTTTTTTTTTTCTATTTCTTAATTCTTTCTGCTTTTGTCCCGTCGGCTTCTTTTAGAGCCGCCGCCGCTGCCACTGTCGCTCTCTGCCAAGGAGCCCCCCAGGTCCGGGCCCGAGCGCAGCAGCAGCGCCGGCGGCAATTCCCAGCCCGGACGTGTCCTGAGGTCTCCGGCTCCATCCCGGTGGAGCCGATCCCACCGGCGACGAGGAGCCACGCAAAGTCGTGCCGCCCCGGGAGCATCTCGCTCATCAGCGGGACGCCCCTCGCTCCAAGAAAGGGCTCCTCGAGTTGAAAAATAGGCATTTTTTTAGGTCCTTGGGAATAAAAACGATCGGACGTTCAGTGCATCCGACGTGACGGTGAAGCACATGATCCAACCAGCCACCTCCGGGCGGTTTGGTGTCCCAGTCGGGTTTTCTTTGCGTGAACTTGATTTATTTCACCACTGGCTTCTTCTTTTTTTCTTTTTTTTTTTTTTTTTTTAAGAAGATGGGCTTCATCGTCGTCCTCAAGAGTTAAAAAATAAAATAAAATAAAATCCAATAAATAGATTAAGTTTTAAGTGGAATTACAAACCTCTCCTTTGCTGGAGGACGCGACGAGCGTCGCCCTCCGGTCGCGTGGTGCACCAGGCTGGATTAAGAACACGCGGAGAGACAAAGAGGAGATTACTGAAAAGCACCAAACAGCATTTCCATTTTTTTTTTTTTTTAAAAAAATTTTCATCCAGTTTTGCTTTGTTTGCCAACTCCTCTCCAATGAGCTCAGCCGTTTCCAAGCATAAGTGCTGGGTTTGCTCTCCGCGGGTTGTTTTTTTATGTAATTGTTGTGGTTTGCTTCCTTTTTGTCTATTTTTTTTTTTTTTTTTTTTTTTTTGAATTTTCTCCCCCACGCCCGAGGAGAAAGCACCACGAAAGGACGCCGAGGGTTGAGGTAAAGCTGGGGCCGCGGCCGTCGCCGCCGTCGTCGTCTCAGATCCAGCGGCTGTAGGGACCCGTCACCTTGGTGTAGGCGTAGGAGGACACAGTGATGGCGGAGTTGGTGGGGATGGCCACCGCCTGGCGGGTGGGCACCGCGTCCCTCCTCTCCTTGCTGGCGGCCTCGCCGGCCAAGGCGCCGCCCCACTTGCGCTTCTTGGCGAAGGCTTTGGCGTCGGGCGGGAGGCCCAAGCGCGCCGCCTCCTCCTGCCGGGCCCGGGCGCGCTCCGCCAGCTGCTTCATCTTGGCCTCCCACAGCGCCAGGCCGTGGTTGGGTTGGTTCAAGTTCTTGTGTTGGTAGAAGACGAGGGAGATGCGGGTGGGGTGGCAGCGGTTGGGTTTCTTCAGGGGGGTGGTGGCGTGGAGCTCGCGGCGGGCGCACTCGATGAGGATGGAGCCGTGGGCGGGCGCCACAGCCACCCCGCCGATGTTCTCGTCCAGGAAGTTGTGCTCGCTGTCCGACCACTCTTCCTCCTCTTCTTCCTCCTCCTCCTCCTCGTCCTCCTCCTCCTTCACCGCTTTTTCCGGAAGGTCCTCCTCCAGGCCGAAGGGGTCCCACGGCTTCTCGCGGCGAGGTCCGGCCGCGGCCTTCTCGCCCACCGCCGCCTCCCACGGCTTCTCCAGCAGGCCCGGGCTGGGCGCCGGTGTCCTCCGCTCCTCCGCCTTCACCGAGCCCCACGGCTCCTCCGAGAAACCGGGCAGCCCCGGCAGGGCCGAGCCGATGCCCAGCGGCCCCAGCAGGCTCGGGGCGGCCGTGCCGGGGAGCGCCGCCTCGCCCAGCTTGCAGGGGCTCCACGGTTTGGCCAACAAGCCGGTGCCGCGCGCCGCCGCCGCCTCTCCGCTCAAGACGTTGGGCCACTGCTTCTCTGGTGCCGGCAAGCGTGCCGCGGCGTCGAAGGCGCTCGGTTTTCCCGAGCCTGGCGCCAGGCCGCTCCACGAGCCCTCGGCCGCACTAGTCCTCTCAGGAGAAGAGGCGCCCCGGGACACTTTGAAGGGGCTCCACTGCTGCTCCAGCCCCGCGCCGCCGCACGCCGGCACGGCCGGCAGGGCTAGGCCGCCGCTCGGCATGGCCACCGCGCCGGGAAGGGGCTCGACGGAAGGCGGAGGGTCCGGCGGCTCCTGCTTGATGGGCCGGTTGGCGAAACAGTTCTGTGCAAAGGACGGTGCCTCCTCCGAGCCCGAGCTAGTCCTGTGCGCCCCAGCTTTCTGCTGGTTGGCGTAGCGGTTGGCCCGCTCGTAGGTGCGCTGGTGATGGTTTTTACTCCGGACGCCGTGCGGGACGGGCTCGGGGAAATCGCCGTTCCCGTAGGCGTGGCCGAGGTTCTCCTGCAAGACCGGGACGTCGGGCTTCTTCTCGTAGCCGTTGCTGACCCAGCCGCTCCCGCTCCTCTCGGCCGCCCCGTAATTGAGAAACTGCGAGGGGAACACGTGGTTGCTGGAAAAGCCGTAATACCCGAAGGAGGGAAGCGCGAACTTGGAGTGAAACCCGTTCACGGAAGGCAGATTGGGCTGTGCATAGTAGGAATGGTAAGAGTAAACACTGTTCATGCTGTAGGGGTCGGAGGGCCGGCAGCTGCCCAGCACCGAGTAGCTCTCCACCACCGCGTTGCCGTTGTACTTGAAGGCGTTGTAATGGCTCTGCGGCTCCACCTTGATGGAAGGTTTCAGCGGCTGCGGGGGCAGCCCACTTTTCAACGCCATACCTGAAAGAATTGTGTCCTTATGTTCAGCCTGACCCTCCCCTGGTGGAGCTTGAGGCCATTCCCTCTCGTCCCGTCCCTTGGGAGAAAAGCCCAGCTCCTCACCAGGTTGGAAACAACCCACTGGATCGTCAAGTCCAACTATTCCTATCAATCACTAACCCATGTCCCTCAGCACCGCGTCCACCCGTCCCTTAAACCCCTCCAGGGAAGGGGACTCAATCCCCTCCCTGGGCAGCCTCTCCCACTGCCCAATGACCCTTGCCAGGAAATATTTTTATCTAATGTCCAGCCTAAATCTCCCCTGGTGGAGCTTGAGGCCATTCCCTCTCGACCTGTCCCTTGGGAGAAGAGCCCAACTCCCTCCTCTCCACAACCTCCTCTCAGGGAGTTGCAGAGAGCAATGAGGTCTCCCCTCAGCCTCCTCTTCTCCAGGATAAACACCCCCAGCTCTCACAGACACTCCTTAGAATCCTTGTTCTCCAGCCCCTTCACCAGCTTCATTGCTCTTCTCTGGACTCGCTCCAGAGCCTCAACATCCTTCTTGTGCTGAGGGGTCAGAACTGAACACAGGATTCAAGAAGCAGCCTCCCCAGTGCCGAGTCCAGAGGGAGAAGAACCTCCCTGGCCCTGCTGGTCACACCATTCCTGTTCCAAGCCAAGGTGCCATTGGCCTTCTTGGCCCCCTGGGCCCCTGCTGGCTCCTCTTCAACCAACACCCCCAGGTCCTTCTCCTCCAGGCACTTTCCAGCCAGACTTCTCCTAGTCTGGAGCTGCTCAGGGTTGTTGTGCCCCAAGGGCAGGACCTGCCATTTGGCCTCGTTAAACCTCATCCTGTTGGTCTCAGCCCATGGATCCAGCCTGTTCAGACCCCTTTGGAGCCTCCGAACCCTCCAGCAGATCCACACTTGCACCCAGCTTAGTGCCATCCACAAAAATCCTACAGTGATGCGCTCACCAGCCAAGCTTGTTGTTCCGCACCGATTCCCACCCACACTCTGGGCTGTGGTGAGAGTTCCCCCCAGCACCACGTTACAGGGAAAATCCCAGGAGCTGCAAAAATGCCACCCTGCACCACGACCATTCAACACCACCAGCCCAAGAATCCCTCAGTTGCATCCCCATCCCCTCACGTGCTTCCCAGATGGTTCATGGGCAGCCAGGCCTGAGTTGTGCCCTCATTACCTGCGCTTTGCTGGAGTGTGGGGAGCTCGAGCACCTCCTGCTTGATCTTCTCTGGCGTCATCAGCTTCTCCTTCTGCAGTTTTTTCTTCTCCGCAGCGGCTTTCCTGGCTTCCAGCTGCCTCTGCCGGCAGGACTTGGCCGGCTCGGGCAGCTTGCGGACCTCGCGGGGAAAGGACGTGAGCACCTGGATGGCCCCGCTGCCCACCTTGGCGTTCTGGTTCTCCTCGCTGCCAAACTCATCCGTGCTGGACATTTTGTAGAGGGGGAGGACGTGCAGCTGCTCATCTTCGGGGATTTTCCCCACCACACGATTGTCTTCCTTTGTCAGCGTGCAGACCTGGGGCAGCAGGGATGGAGTCAGGGAATCACAGAAACACCAGGTTGGAAGAGACCCACCGGATTATCAAGTCCAACCATTCCCATCAATCACTAACCCATGTCCCTCAGCACCTCGTCCACCTGTCCCTTAAACCCCTCCAGGGAAGGGGACTCAACCCCCTCCCTGGGTAGCCTCTGACACTGCCCAATGACCCTTTCTGTGAAAATTTTTTTCCTCATATCCAGCCTGACCCTCCCCTGGTGGAGCTTGAGGTCATTCCCTGTCGTCCTGTCCCTTGGGAGAAGAGCCCAGCTCCCTCCTCTCCACAACCTCCTCTCAGGGAGTTGCAGAGAGCAATGAGGTCTCCCCTCAGCCTCCTCTTCTCCAGGATAAACACCCACAGCTCTCTCAGACGCTCCTTGCAGTCCTTGTTCTCCAGCCCCTCACCAGCTTCGCTGCTTAGATGCTGGATGCGGATCAGGGGCAAACCATCCTCTGTATTCCCTGCATCGACGCGAATCCTGGCCTTCCCCTAGCCTACATCCATCCCCAAGTAGCATTTCGAAACCTCTTGTGGGGTTTGGGTTGGACAAAAGGTCCTGAGGGACATGGTTTAGTGATTGATGGGAATGGTTGGACTTGATCCGGTGGGTCTCTTCCAGCCTGGTGATTTTATGATTCTATGAAAGGAAAGGTACAATCCCCATTAGCCACTGTGCTGGGCTGGCTTCAGCTCCCACAGCCCAGAACCGTTTACCAGGCTCCAGCTCCTGGATCTGGGAAGAGCAGGGACCGAGTGGCTCCAAAAGGAGTATCCTGAACTAGAATCATAGAATCATAGAATCATAGAACAACCAGGTTGGAAGAGACCCATTGGATCATCGAGTCCAACCATTCCTTTCAAACACTAACCCATGTCCCTCAGCACCTCATCCACCCGTCCCTTAAACACCTCCAGGGAAGGGGAATCAACCACCTCCCTGGGCAGCCTATTCCAATGCCCAATGACCCTCTGTGTGAAAAACTTCCTCCTAATCTCTAGCCTAAATCTCCCCTGGTGGAACTTGAGGCCATTCCCTCTCGTCCTGTCCCCTGTCCCTTGGGAGAAGAGACCAGCTCCCTCCTCTCTACAACCTTCTTTCAGGTAGTTGTAGAGAGTAATGAGGTCTCCCCTCAGCCTCCTCTTCTCCAGGATAAACACTCCCAGCTCTCTCAGACGCTCCTCATAGGACCTGTTCTCCAGCCCCTTCACCAGCCTCGTTGCTCTTCTCTGGACTCGCTCCAGAGCCTCAACATCCTTCTTGTGCTGAGGGGCCCACAACTGAACACAGGATTCAAGGAGCGGCCTCACCAGTGCTGAGTCCAGAGGGAGAATCACCTCCCTGGCCCTGCTGGTCACACCATTTCTGATCCAAGCCAGGATGCCTTTGTTCTTCTTGGCCACCTGGGCACACTGCTGCCTCATGGTCAGTCGCTGTCGACCAACACCCCCAGGTCCCTCTCCTCCTGGCACTTTTCCAGCCAGTGGAACTAGTGGGGGTGCATCCCAAAAAGCCCCATGGGTCTCTCGCTTACCACCGTGCAGCCGTTGTAGAGGTTATGTTGATCTTTGTGAGCGTGAGCGCAGAAGTCCATGCAGGCTGTCACTCCTGAGAACGGCCTCCCCTCCTTCAAGCCCAGACGGCAGTCGATAGCCACGTCCTCGTTGGTGACCTGGCAGAAGGAGGAGAGGGCTCCGCTTACCGGGAATCTCCTACACGCTGCCACCCTGCACCCGTCCCTGCCGGCTCCCGTGCTCCGAGGCGGCTCCGCGAGTGGCCGGTACCTGGTTCTGGTAGGCTTGCGGTGCCAGCCTCTTGTACAGCGGAGCAACCTCGGTGGCCAGGTCCTGGAAGCTCTTCCGGAGCAGCTCTTCCTGCCAGAGGGAAAAGAGTAGGAAGAGGTCACCCAGGGATATTGAAAGCAGGGACATAACTTGGTGCAGAGCCCTGGACGCTGCACAGCATCCAACCCTCCTCATGATGTCCATCGCTGCGCAAAGCACGCGGCTTAAATTCTTTCCCCCGTTTTCCTAATTTATTAAAAGTCCCACAAAGAACCCTATTTTCAGGCTTCCCCCATGCAAAACCCGGAGCTGGGGGCAGATGGAATCATAGAATCATAGAATCACCAGCTTGGAAAAGACCCACTGGATCATCAAGTCCAACCATTCCCATCAATCACTAACCCATGTCCCTCAGCACCTCGTCCACCCGTCCCTTAAACCCCTCCAGGGAAGGGGAATCAACCCCCTCCCTGGGCAGCCTATTGCAATGCCCAGTATTTCCATGAAATATTTTTTCCTAATGTCCAGCCTGAACCTGCCCTGGTGGAGCTTGAGGCCATTCCCCCTCGTCCTGTCCCCTGTCCCTTGGGAGAAGAGCCCAGCTCCCTCCTCTCCACAATCTCCTCTCAGGGAGTTGTAGAGAGCAATGAGGTCTCCCCTCAGCCTCCTCTTCTCCAGGATAAACACCCCCAGCTCTCTCAGACCCTCCTCTTCTTCACCAGCCCCTTCCCCAGCTTCGTTGCTCTTCTCTGGACTCTCTCCAGAGCCTCAACATCCTCCTGGCTGAGGGCCCAGAACTGACCCCAGGATTTGAGGAGCAGTCTCACCAGTGCCGAGTCCAGAGGGAGAAGAACCTCCCTGGCCCTGCTGGCCACACCGTGTCTGATCCAAGCCAAGATGCCACTGGCCTTCTTGGTCCCCTGGGCCTCTACTGGCTCCCAAGGAGCACAGAATCATAGAACAATCAGGTTGGAGGAGACCCACTGGATCATCGAGTCCAACCATATGCAAGGATCACCAAACCCTCAGCTGTGCTGGTGTTCCCCGCTCTGCCCGCATCACCCACCTCTTTGGGATTGTCCCCCACTAGCCTGAACTTGCGGGGAGTTTTGCTCCGGGCGTATTTGCAGCCGTTAAAGTACATGCTCCAAGAGCAGCCGAAGGAGAAGGAAGCGCCGCAGGTGTTGGGGTCCTTGCCTTGGCAGGCGCAGGTCCGGCTGCGGGAAGGACAGGATGGAACATCAGCCACCAGCGGCTCTTAAAGCATCGTCCCTCCTCCCCTCTCACCTCCCTGAACCGTCCCGGCGTGACTTACTCGTCGTTCAAGCCGCAGCGGCGGCTGGTGGGGTTGCCGTACTTGGTGAGGGTGTCAGTGAGCTCCTGGTAGAGGGTGTCGCCCAGCGTGCGTGGGATCCCCTCCCAGGCCAGGATCAGGATGATGATGACGGCGTTTTGGCAGTGGTGGCCGGCCCGGTGCCGCACCAGGCACAGCAGTTTCTCCTCTTGGTTGTGTCTCCGGATCACCTGGAAAACGGGAGGCCGAGTCAGAACATTCCAAACGCCTCCTGGCGTGAGGGAGGACCCTAAAAGTGGTCCTGGCTGCTTTCTGCAGCACCTCGTGAAGATTTGGTGGTGCCACCATGGACCTCCTGGTGCCCAGGAAGAAGGGGATGGGAGGAGCATCAACCTGGGGAGGGTTTCGAGGGGAAATGGAGCCGAGGAGCAGGCACTCACCCACTTGGCGATGGGGCAGCCCCGGGAGCTCTTCCCCTCCTTCCCCGTGTAGATGACTTTTTCAATGCGGATGGCTTTGCCCTTCTCGCCGTACCTGGGTGGGACACCACCAGCCATCAGCCCCACGCTCACGGGTCACCTGCTCATGTTCAATGACCCCTCACTCACCCCAAGTGACCCCTCAAGAACCCTCACTCAATTTGGGGAGCCCACTCACCCCCAGTGACCCCTCACAGGCTCACACTCAACTCAGGGGACCCCACTCGCCCTCAGTGACCCCTCACGGGCCCACACTCAACTCAGGGGACCCCACTCGCCCCCAGTGACCTCTCACGGGCCCACACTCAACTCAGGGCACCCCATTCACCTTCAATGATACCTCACTAACTCCCAGTGACCCCTCAAGAACCCTCACTCAATCTGGGAAGCCCACTCGCCCCCAGTGACCCCTCACAAGCCCACACTCAACTCAGGGCACCCCATTCACCTTCAATGACCCCTCACTCACCCCCAGTGACCCCTCAAGAACCCTCACGCAATTTGGGGAGCCCACTCGCCCCCAATGACCCCTCACGGGCCCACACTCCACTCCGGGGACCCCACTCACCCCCAATGACCCCTCACGGGCCCACACTCAACTCAGGGGACCCCACTCACCCCCAGTGACCCCTCACAGGCCCACACTCAACTCAGGGTACCCCATTCACCTTCAATGACCCCTCAAGAACCCCCAGTGACCCCTCAAAAACCCTCACTCAAGTTGGGGAGCCCACTCGCCCCCAGTGACCCCTCACGGGCCCACACTCAGTTCAGGGAACCCCACTCACCCTCAGTGACCCCTCACGAGCCCACACTCAACTCAGGGCACCCCATTCACCTTCAATGACCCCTCGTGATCTCACACTCAACTCTGGGGACCCCACTCACCCCCAGTGACCCCTCACGAGCCCACACTCAACTCAGGGTACCCCATTCACCTTCAATGACCCCACAAGAACCCCCAGTGACCCCTCAAAAACCCTCACTCAAGTTGGGGAGCCCACTCGCCCCCAGTGACCCCTCACGGGCCCACACTCAGTTCAGGGAACCCCACTCACCCTCAGTGACCCCTCACGAGCCCACACTCAACTCAGGGCACCCCATTCACCTTCAATGACCCCTCGTGATCTCACACTCAACTCTGGGGACCCCACACACCCCCAGTGACCCCTCACGAGCCCACACGCAACTCAGGGCACCCCACTCGCCCCCAGTGACCCCTCACGGGCCCCCACAAACCCCTGGTTGCCCTCAGGGCCCCCCAGGACAGGCCGATGGGGGTGAGGGCCCTTACCGCTCCTCCATGAGCTCCCTGATGGACGCCACGGTGGGCCCAGAGCCCAGGTGGGTGTAATACGGCCCCTCGTCCTTCTCCACGATTTGCTCTGCAGAGGCAGGAGGAGGAGGAGGGGGAGCAGACAGAGAGATTTAGGGGTTTGCTGCCCTGAAAGACGCCAAACCCCCAAATTCCCTCAAAACAGGCTCTTCTGCAGCAGAATTGCGGGTTCTGGAGGAAAGCCGGGGAGGGACTGTTCAATCTTGAGGGGGGAATGGGGATAAACCAGAGAAAGTCAGATTTAGACTTGGACATGAGGAAGAATTTCTTCACCGTGAGGGCAATGAGGCCCAGGAACAGGCTGCCCCATCCCTGGAGGGATTCAAGGCCAGGTTGGATGGGTCTTGGAGCCCCTGAGCCAGAGGGAGGTGTCCCTGCATGGCAGGGAGTGGAACTAGATGATCTTTAAGTGGAATTGGATGATCTTCCAACCCAAACTATTCCATGAATCTTCGTTGCTGCCCTCACCTAAGAGCATGAGGGAGGGGAAACAGTTTTGTGCAGCAGCATCTCCATTTTCTGCTCAGGGAGAGGCTCCAAGCCTGATTAAAGGCCACAGTGGACAAGGAATGGATACTCAGACTCGGAACCTTCGGAGACTCGAAACTCTCCCCGAGGGAGAAGGATCCTGGGTTATAGAAGGACAAAGGGCTACAGGGGAAGGATGCTGGGTTACGGGATGCTGGGCTACAGGAGCAGAATGCTGGGTTACAGGAGAAGGATGCTGGGCTAAGGGAGAAGGCCAATGGTATCTTGGCTTGGATCAGAAATGGTGTGACCAGCAGGGCCAGGGAGGTTATTCTCCCTCTGGACTCAGCACTGGTGAGGCCACTCCTTGAATCCTGGGGTCAGTTCTGGGCCCTCAGTACAAGAAGGATGTTGAGGCTCTGGAGAGAGTCCAGAGAAGGGCCACGAGGCTGGTGAAGGGGCTGGAGAACAGGACCTGTGAGGAGGGCCTGAGAGAGCTGGAGGTGTTTATCCTGGAGAAGAGGAGGCTGAGAGGAAACCTCATTACTCTCTACAACTACCTGAAAGGAGGTTGTGGAGAGGAGGGAGCTGGGCTCTTCTCCCAAGAGACAGGGGACAGGACAAGAGGGAATGGCCTCAAGCTCCACCAGGGGAGATTTAGGTTAGAGATTAGGAGGAGGTTTTTCACACAGAGGGTCATTGGGCATTGGAATAGGCTGCCCAGGGAGGTGGTTGATTCCCCTTCCCTGGAGATGTTTAAGGCACAGGTGGATGAGGTCTTGAAGGACTTGGTTTAGTGTTTGAAAGGAATGGTTGGACTCGATGATCCGATAGGTCTCTTCCAACCTGGTTGTTCTATGATTCTATGATGCTGGGCTATAGAAGGATGCTGGGCTACGGGAGAAGGATTCTGGGCTACGGCAGAAGGATGCTGGGCTAGAGGAGGATGCCAGGGCTGTTCCCTATAGCCACACGCCCCAAGCAGCAGCAGCTGCTGTGGTTTTTCCGTCACGGCAGTGCAGGTGCAGGAAGCAGAAGATGCTCCCAGCAGCCTCCCCGGTGCAGGGGTCAAAGCCTGGTGCCCAGGGATGCTCGAATGCTGCCAGGACGGATGCATCCAGCGCACCAGATGGGTCTGATCCCCCCCTCTCCCTGCTCGCCCTGCTTCTCATTCCCGTCATGTCTCGCTGGCCGGGCGCCAGGGCGAGGAGAAAGCCAGGCTCAGCTGGGCTGCAGCTGCCCAGACAGAGATCAATGCCGGCCACACAGCCGTGGACGCAGCCAGCCCAGCCCTCGTGGCGCAGGCACCGTGTAAAACACCAGCCCTGCTCCTGCTTCACGGCTTTCCTCCCAGCTTCTCCTCAGAAAACCAAGGAGGGGCAGGGAAAATCCCCAACTCTCCCAGCCCCACACTGAAAAAGCAACCTAAAACCTTGCCTGGCCCTGCAGGATGAACACCGGGAACAGCACAGAAAAGCCTCGCGGTGCCATTTGGGTTAATTACCACGGTCATTTACGAGCCAATAAAGAAATACTCAGAAGAGAGCACAGCCTGAGCTTGGCCTCAGGCCAAGTTAGCAGTCAGGGGCTTCATTTCTCCAAAGAGCTGCCCCACATGTGTGCAGTGTGCCCAGGTGGCCAAGAAGGCCAATGGCATCCTGGCTCGCATCAGAAATGGTGTGACCAGCAGGGCCAGGGAGGTTATTCTCCCTCTGGACTCAGCACTGGTGAGGCCGCTCCTTGAATCCTGTGTTCAGTTGTGGGCCCCTCAGCACAAGAAGGATGTTGAGGCTCTGGAGAGAGTCCAGAGAAGAGCAATGAAGCTGGTGAAGGGGCTGGAGAACAGGCCCTATGAGGAGCGTCTGAGAGAGCTGGGGGTGTTTATCCTGGAGAAGAGGAGGCTGAGAGGAGACCTCATTACTCTCTACAACTACCTGAAAGAAGGTTGTAGAGAGGAGGGATCTGGGCTCTTCTCCCAAGGGACAGGGGACAGGACAAGAGGAATGGTTGGACTCAATGATCCGATGGGTCTCTTCCAACCTGGTTGTTCTATGATTCTATGAAATCCTCACCCACCTGGGAGCTGAATCTCAGGGGAGGGAAGATCCAGCTCCCAGCGCTCGGATGGAACTTGATGATCCAGGGACTGGATGTGGGGAAACCTCTAACACTTGCTCAGAAGTCTTCACAAAGGGACACAGGCAGGCTGGAGCCATGGCTGAGGCCAATTACAATGAGGTTCAACATGGCCAAGTGCCAGGTGCCAGGCCTGGGCCACAACAACCCCATGTGACCATCCAGGCTTGGGGAACAGCGGCTGGAAAGCTGCCTGGTGGAGAAGGACCCAGGGGTGCCAGATTTTAGCGGCTGGACATGAGCCAGCAGTGGCCCAGGTGGCCAAGAAGGCCAACAGGACCCGGCTTGGATCAGCCGTGGTGGCCAGCAGGAGCAGGGAAGGCATTGACCCCCTGTGCTCAATGCTGGTGAGAATACACCTCAAATCCTGGGGTCAGTTCTGGCCCCTCACTCCAAGAAGGACATTTAGGGGCTGGAGAGCATCTGGAGAAGGGAACAGAGCTGGGGAAGGGGCTGGAGAACAGGGGTTGTGGGAGCAGCTGAGTGACCTGGGGGTGTTTATCCTGGAGAAGAGGAGGCTGAGGGGAGACCTCATCGCTCTCTGCAGCTCTCAGTAAGCAGGTTGTGGTCAGGTGGGTGCTGGGCTCTGCTCCCAGGTAGCAAGTGATGGGACAAGAGGAGATGGTCTCCAGTTATACTGGGGGGGGTTCGAGTGAGTATTAGACAAAAAGTCCTTCTCTGATAACGTGGTGAAGCCCTGGCAGAGGCTGCCCAGGGCAGCAGTGGGTTCTCCATCCCCAGGGTGTTAAAAAACGTGTGGCTGTAGCACTTGGGGACAGGGTTTAGTGGGCACCTTGGATTGGACTAACACTTGGCCTGGATGAGGTGAGAGGGCTTTTCCAACCTCAATGATTCCACGATTCTATGAAATGCCAACGCATACCAAAAAACCTCCCACATCCCAGATACCAAGGCCTTTTCGATGCACCCTGACAACAAATAAGCACAAGAACACACACCAACCCAGCTACTTTGGCTTAAAATAACCAGGAGAGCTGGGTTCCAGGTGGGGTTTGGCCCTGGGGCAACTGTGGGTCCCTCTATGAGGGAGTAAAATCAGCCTTTTGATTTTGCTGCTCCTCCATCCCTTGCCACCACAGCCAGGCTGGCATTTGCCATAGAATCACAGAATCACCAGGTTGGAAGAGAACCACTGGATCATCAACCATTCCCATCAATCACTAACCCATGTCCCTCAGCACCTCGTCCACCCGTCCCTTAAACCCCTCCAGGGAAGGGGAATCAACCACCTCCCTGGGCAGCCTCTGACTGTGACCACTGACCCTTTCCAAGAGATATTTTTTCCTAATGTCCATCCTGACCCTCCCCTGGTGGAGCTTGAGGCCATTCCCTCTCGTCCTGTCCCCTGTCCCTTGGGAGAAGAGCCCAGCTCCCTCCTCTCCACAATCTCCTTTCCGGTAGTTGTAGAGAGCAATGAGGTCTCCCCTCAGCCTCCTCTTCTCCAGGATAAACACCCCCAGCTCTCTCAGACGCTCCTCATAGGGCCTGTTCTCCAGCCCCTTCACCAGCTTCGTTGCTCTTCTCTGGACTCACTCCAGAGCCTCAACATCCTTCTTGTGCTGAGGGCCCAGAACTGAACACAGGATTCAAGGAGCAGCCTCACCAGTGCTGAGTCCAGAGGGAGAAGAACCTCCCTGGCCCTGCTGGTCACACCGTGTCTGATCCAAGCCAAGATGCCATTGACCTTCTTGGCCGCCTGAGCCTCTACTGGCTCATGTTCACTAAACCATAAAAACAGAAGAGAAAGCAAAAGACAGTTCCACAGCATCAGAGTGACAACCACATCCCCCTGGGACACAGGGGCTTTTCCGACAACGCGGCTCTGCTCTGGTTTTCATCCAGGGCTACCTGGATGCCATCTTGGATATGTCAACAGCCGATCCTGACAACTTGGATCCGTCCCGACACCCTGGAACCCCCACCATCCCGGCAACCCCCAGCCCGGCCGCTCACTCACCGACACAGTCGCAGGTGGGGAACTCGGCTTGCGCCCGCTTGGCCGGGGTGTCCAGGAGGCTTTTGGTCGGCGTGTCCAGGTATTTCAGCGGCGACTCCAAGAAGCCGCTCAGGGTGGGTGTCAGCGGCACCTCGTCCTTGGTGGGTGTCCCGTCGGCGTCCTCCGCCTCCGGGTTTTGGCTTTCTTCAGAATAAAAGCACGTGGTGGATACCACGGTGATAGCACCAGAAGACTCGATTTTGATCTGTTTCGGGGAGCGGGCGGCGAACGGGGGCTCCTTCCCCGGCGAGAACGAAAAGCTTTTGGGTGCGGCAGGGGCGGCGCTGCCGGAGGCCGGGGCGGCGGAAACGGGGGGCACTTGCGGGGCTGGTGTTGCCCCCCCTGGCAGCTCAGCCGCCCCGGGGGCGAGCGGGGCGGCGGCGTCGGGGGGCGGCAGGTTGAAATTCTCCCCGAATTCGGCTTCGAATTGTCGGATGAGCTCTTCCAGCTTGTCGTCCACCGCCACGGGGGTGGGGGCGGCCGGCGGCAGGGCGGCCGCCGCTTCCTCGGAGCCCGTCGAGCCCGCCGGCACCGGGTGAATTTGGGGGCCCCCCCCGGGGGCGCCCCTTTCCTGAGAGTCGGGAGCCGGGGGGCCGCCGGCGAGGGCGTTGGGCGGCAGGTGAGGGGCAGCGGGCAGGGGTAGTGCAAGAGGCTGGGGCGGCGGTGGCGGTTCGGTTTGCATCTCTTCGGCGGGAGGTTCGGCGGGAGGTTCGGCGGGCGCCCGAACCCCTTCCAGGCTGATCTGCCAGAGGGGCAGGAAGAGCGGCTGCGAGTCCTTCTGCTTGGCTTTCTTGATCTGCACTTGCTTACGGAAGGCTTTGGCCGGCGGGGGAGGCTTTTCGGGCGGCGTTTTCTTCTTCTTCTCTTTGGGCTGCTTTTCCAAGGGTTTGGGGGGCCCGGCCGGGGCGCTGGGAGCCCACCAGCCGCCGGCTTGGTTTTGAGGCGTCGCCGCCAGGCTCTGCTCGAGGAAGAGGCTGCGCTTGTGGTGGAGATGCTGCTGCAGAACCAGCTGCGTCTTCTTGTGCAGGTTGGGCTCTGGCGGCGCCGGCGGCAAACGGGGGCTGCCGGGCACCTCCTTGCTGGGTGTTCGTTCCGGGGGCTCCGTTTTCGGCGTCGCCGCTTTGCCGCCTGTGGCTTCGGGTCTCTTGAAAGCCGCTCGGATGTAGTCGTCGGCGTTTCCCAGCAGCTGCTCCAGCTCGGCCATGGGGTCCCCGGCCCCCGCCGCCCCCTCGGCCTCCAGCCCCCACGCCGCCGCGAAGCCTCCTCGGGGAGGCGCAGCCCCGAAGAAGGGCTCTGGCACCGCTCCCGGCTCCGGCGGATAACGGGGCTCGTCCCCCCGTTGCCAGGCGGCCCCCGGGGCGGCGAGGAGGCTGGGGCCGAAGGGGGTGGTGGGGGGTGGCGGCGGTGGGGGCGGCGGCGGCAGCTGGGGAAGGGCGGCCGAGAGCTGCGTCAGGGCCTCGATGGCGATGGCGGTTTGCAGGCTGATGTTCTTCTCCTTGGCGATGGTCAACGCGCTCTGGGAAAAGGGGAGGCCGTCGGGCGGGCACGGCTCGACGGCCTCAGGCACCGGCTGGGGGTCGATAGCACCTTCCTGAGGGGGTGGAGGGGGGTTGGGGGCGGCCGCGCGGGGCCGCGGGGAGGCCGGTTCTTCCCCCAGAGCCGTCTTGATCTTCTGCTCCAGCCATTCCAGGTAGTCGGGGCACTCGGGGCCGTCGCAGTTGCAGTTGGGGGGCTTCACGCCGTGCTTGGCCAAAGCCAAGGCGGCCTTGAGGGCGTGCAGGTCCTCTCCCCTCGGCACGCCCTCCGTCGCCCCCAGCCCGCCCCGGCTCATCTCCGAGTCAAACTTCTCGTACAGCAGCGACGGCGAAGCCGAGGGAGGGAGCCGGTAGGAGGAAATGGCTTCGGCCACCGCCGAGAAGGCCACCAGGTTCCTGACGTCTTCCAAGTGGGCTTTACCGGCGGCGGCGGCGGCGGCGGGAGGGTGGTCCGGGGACCAGCGGCTCTGCTCCATCAGCACGGCGCCCCCCGCCTCCGCCCGGCCCCCCTTGGCCAGGCTGAGCCCGCTGCCCTCATTCAGCCGCCTTTCTTCCACATAATTAATTGGCCCTTCTTCCATTTGGCTTCTGCTGGGTCCATCAACCGCGTCGCCCGCCCAACCTGTCTGCAAGGAGAGAGGAAAGACATCAGCATCCACAGCCAGAACCCGTGCCACAGGATCACACAATCACCAGGTTGGAAGAGACCCACCGGATCATGGAGTCCAACCATTCCCATCAATCACTAACCCATGTCCCTCAGCACCTCATCCACCCGTCCCTTAAACACCTCCAGGGAAGGGGAATCAACCACCTACCTGGGCAGACTCTGACAGGGACCAATGACACTTTCCATGAAATATTTTTCCTAATGTCCAACCTGACCCTCCCCTGGTGGAGCTTGAGGCCATTCCCTCTCGTCCTGTCCCCTGTCCCTTGGCAGAAGAGCCCAGCTCCCTCCTCTCCACAACCTCCTCTCAGGGAGTTGTAGAGAGCAATGAGGTCTCCTCTCAGCCTCCTCTTCTCCAGGATAAACACCCCCAGCTCTCTCAGACGCTCCTCACAATCCTTCTTCTCCAGCCCCTTCCCCAGCTTCGTTGCTCTTCTCTGGACTCGCTCCACAGCCTCAACATCCTTCTTGTGCTGAGAGGCCAGAACTGAACACAGGATTCGAGGTTCGGTCTCCCCAGTGCCGAGTCCAGAGGGAGAAGAACCTCCCTGGCCCTGCTGGCCACGCCGAGTCTGCTCCAAGCCAAGATGCCACTGGCCATCATCACCCTATTTTCTCCCTCCTTTCACTTCACTCTCCCTTTCCCCGTCTCTCTTTCTCACCCAGGTGACGAGGACACGCTCGAACCACTGGAGAAAGCGATCCCTTCCGGCAAAGCCACATGGGGTTTGCCCGACTACATAAAGAGCAAGTTGGCTGGAAAGGCGCCCGGTGCCGCCCACGTCCCCAACGCCACCTCCCGCTTCTGAAATTGCTCACAGGACACTCTGGGATTTCCATCTTCCCACGGAGGGCGAGACGTGCCGGGGTTGGGACGGGGAGGGCGTCCCCTTGCTCCGGTGACACAGTTTGTGCCGGCGAAGGAAGCGGCCACAGGGACAAAAAGGGGCTTTTTTATTTTGGATCCGAGCCCAAAGCAAACATCCTGGCCGGGAGCAGGCGTCCTTTGCCGGGCTCGGCATGGCAGGAGGCCATCGAGTTGGCTAGGCTGGTGCCAGGGGCGGCGCGAGGAGGCTTTCACCTCGAATAACCTGGCATCGGGATCAACAGGGCTGGCCGGCGCCCCTGGTAACGCCGAGCTACAGCCACGGCGCCCACAACACCGACCACGTGCCACGAGGAGACCAAAACCATCACACCATCCCTCCTGGTGGCAACCAGGGCGTCTGGTCTGGAGTCTGGGCTCTCGGGCTCTATTTTGTTTAAGGGACGGGTGGATGAGGTCTTGAGGGACTTGGTTTAGTGTTTGCGAGTGCAGAGAAGAGCAACGAAGCTGGTGAAGGGGTTGGAGAACAAGGATTGTGAGTAGCATCTGAGAGAGCTGGGGGTGTTTATCCTGGAGAAGAGGAGGCTGAGAGGAGACCTCATTGCTCTCTACAACTCCCTGAGAGGAGGTTGTGGAGAGGAGGGAGTTGGGCTCTTCTGCCAAGGGACAGGGGACAGGACAAGAGGGAATGGCCTCAAGCTCCACCAGGGGAGATTTAGGCTGGAGATTAGGAGGAAGTTTTTCATGGAAAGGGTCACTGGGCATTGGAATAGGCTGCCCAGGGAGGTGGTTGAGTCACCTTCCCTGGAGGTGTTTAAGACACGGGTGGATGAGGTCCTGAGGGACATGGGTTAGTGTTTGATAGGAATGGTTGGACTTGATGATCCGATGGGTCTCTTCCAACCTGGTTGTTCTATGATTCTATGATTCTATTTAAGTCCTGCCAAGGGCTGGGGTCTCCGTGTCTCTCCCCTGGGCGATGGGGATTTGGCTGCTCCGGTAACCGGGCGCTGGCAGCACGTTTCTAGCACTTTGCCGAAAACCAGAGGGAGCTTCCTGCCAGCTAAACATACAGCAAAGGTGGCTGGAAAAAAAAATACACTGAGCAAGCGAAGGCTGTGGGCAGAGCTTCCTGCCTCCGGACGGCACCAGCTCATGGGAAGGATCTCCCAGACTTCTTGGGAGACTCCGAAGTTGCGTGCGAGAGAGCTGTCAGTGTGTGGCTTTTGGGGAGGCGTGTTTAACCCTTCAACCGCCAGCCCCACAGTTTGGGCACAGGTGAGAGAAGCCACATGCTCAAGCGAGGCTGGTTTCTACATCACAGAATCACAGAATCATCAGGTTGGAAAGGACCCACCGGATCACGGAGTCCAACCATTCCCATCAATCACTAACCCATGTCCCTCAGCACCTCGGCCACCCGTCCCTATCAGACAAGCACGAAACTGACTGTGGTGAAACCCTGGACAAAATTGATGTGGAACCACTCCCAGCATGGTCGTGTCTCAAAAATCCTTCCTTGCCTGAGGGTGAAATCTCGCAGGGGAGCACAGTGTCGACGCAAAGCACTGTGGCATCACTTTGGCTGACTTTAGAGGGGATCCGGCTTCAGTCCCTTCATAGAATCATAGAATCACCAGGTTGGAAGAGACCCATCGGATCATCCAGTCCAACCATTCCCACCAAACACTAACCCATGTCCCTCAGCACCTCGTCCATCCGTCCCTTAAACACCTCCAGGGAAGGGGAATCAACCACCTCCCTGGGCAGCCTATTCCAATGCCCAATGACCCTTTCTGTGAAAAACTTCCTCCTAATCTCTAGCCTAAATCTCCCCTGGCGGAGCTTGAGGTCATTCCCTCTTGTCCTGTCCCCTGTCCCTTGGGAGAAGAGCCCAGCTCCCTCCTCTCCACAACCTCCTCTCAGGGAGTTGCAGAGAGTAATGAGGTCTCCTCTCAGCCTCCTCTTCTCCAGGATAAACACCCCCAGCTCTCTCAGCCGCTCCTCATAGGGCCTGTTCTCCAGCCCCTTCACCAGCTTCATTGCTCTTCTCTGGACTCACTCCAGAGCCTCAACATCCTTCTTGTGCTGAGGGGTCCAGAACTGAACACAGGATTCAAGGAGCAGCCTCACCAGTGCTGAGTCCAGAGGGAGAATCACCTCCCTGGCCCTGCTGGTCACACCGTGTCTGATCCAAGCCAAGATTCCCTTGGCCTTCTTGGCCACCTGGGCCCCTGCTGGCTCCTCTTCAACCATCACCCCCAGGTCCTTCTCTCGTCCTGTCCCTTGGGAGAAGAGCCCAGCTCCCTCCTTCCCACAACCTCCTCTCAGGGAGTTGCAGAGAGCAATGAGGTCTCCAGCATCCCCGGAGCCAAGCGATGGAGCTACAAGCGCTGGGACCAACCAGTCCATCAGGTCTGGGGAGCAATTACTTGGCCGCCTCCGCTCTCCTTTGAAAACCAGGGGAGAACCAGCCTCGCCCCTTCTTCCTACGCCCTCAACCCAAGGCAGCAGAGCCCTCTCCGAGTCCTCGTGGGGACACCCTCGGTCCCTGGCACCTCAGCAGTGACGCCAGCTCAGAGGAACGATGCCAAACCTGTTTTCGGGGTGGGGAGCAGCCGTCAGCCCCAGGGGTTTCCTGGGGGGATCTGCATCGGGGTCCTAAAAATCATAGAATCATAGAACAACCGGGTTGGAAGAGACCCAGCGGATCATCAAGTCCAACCATTCCTATCAAAAAAAAAAAAAAAAAAAAGAGGCACCTTGGGCTCCTCCATCCCATAAACCGAGTTATTGACCCAGGAAAACAGCTCAGCCTGCGATCGGCACGCGAGGCAGGAGTGAGCATCCCCCACTGCCACTGAAGGGTTAATCGGAGAGCTCCTAAATCCATGAGGGGAAAAAAACCAATATAGATCTGGATATAAAACAGATTTTTTTTTTTTCCTTTTTTCCTAGCTCGCTCATCCGTCTCCTTTTGTTCCTGGGAGATGGAAAGACCTCGCGGCTTCTCCCTGAAAACTGCCTCCCCCTCCCCATCCCGAATTCGCAGCCGTGGCCTCCAACTCCTTGTTTTTTCCCCAAATTTATAAAGAGGAAAAACTGGGGAAGGGGGAGACATCAAAATAAAAGAGAAAGCTAAGCGCTCAGGCTGGGGTTAGCGCGGCTCCCGCGTCCTCCTACTGCTAAAAAACGAGGATGAGAATTTATTCTTTTAAACCGGTTTTCCTCTATCATTTTTTTTGTTTTTATTTTTTTTTTTTTCCTTCAACGCCTTAAAGAGAGGAAAGGGAGGGGAGAATGAAAAAAAAAAAAAAAAAAAAAATGAAGAAACCACACAGGCAGAGCGGAAGGTTTGGAAGGTTTCCAGGCTGGGAAGAGCGTGGAGGTAGTTGGGATGGCGGCGAGTACCCAGCGGGCACCAGGCCGCGTTGGGCTAGTGGCCGAGCGGCACTTACGTGTGCGGGGAGGGAGGCGAAGGCGCAGGAGGAGACGATGGCGAGAGGATGCGGGACCAGAGGCGAAACGAGTTGTTGGGAGTCTCAGCCAGGGGAGCCCAGGTCCTCCCCCATCCCCCCCCCACCCCCTCATCCCCTCCCCTCCCCTCGCTCTCTCTGCAAACCCAGCTGGAGGAGCCATTGGCCCCAGCGCCGCGCGCACGTACGGACACGGACGGACGGACGGACGCGGGCCCCACGGCGCCCACCGAGGGGATGTGGGGGGACGTTGCGGGGCAGGGGGGTGCAAGATGGCAGAGATGGACACACACGGTTTGGAGAGATGCAGCAAAGGGACAGCAGCCCCCAGCTGGGTGGCCCTATAGATCTGCCGCCCTATAGGTCTGCCCCATAGAGCCCCCTGCCATATAGATCTGCTGCCCCATAGAGCCTGCTGCCCTATAGAGCTGCTGCCCCTTAGAGCCCCCTGCCCTATAGATCTGCTGCCCCATAGAGCCCCCTGCCCTATAGATCTTCTGCCCCATAGAGACATCTGCCTTATAGATCTGCTGCTCCATAGAGTCCCCAGCCCTATAGAGCCCCCTGCCCTATAGATCTGCTGCCCCATAAAGCACTCTGCCCTATAGAGCTCCTGCCCTATAGAGCTGCTGTCCCATAGAGCCCCTTGCTCTATAGATCTGCTGCCCTATAGAGCCCACTGCCCTACAGATCTGCTGCTCCATAGAGTCCCCTGCCCTGTAAAGCCCCCAGCCCTATAGATCTGCTGCCCTATAGAACCCCCTGCCCTATAGTACCCACTGCCTTATAGATGTGCTGCCTCACAGAGCCCCCTGCCCTATAGATTGTGCTACTCTTCTGCCCTAGAGAGCTGGTTGCCCTATAGATCCAGTGACCGACATCTCCAGCAACCTGCAAATTCAGCAACCGTATACATCCAGCAATCATAGAATCATAGAACAACCAGGTTGGAAGAGACCCATCAGATCATCGAGTCCAACCATTCCTATCAAACACTAAACCATGTCCCTCAGGACCTCGTCCACCCGTCCCTTAAACACTTCCAGGAAAGGGGAATCAACCCTCTCCCTGGGCAGCCTATTCCAATGCCCAATCACCCTTTCCATGAAAAACTTCCTCCTAATCTCCAGCCTAAACCTCCCCTGGTGGAGCTTGAGGCCATTCCCTCTTGTCCTGTCCCCTGTCCCTTGGGAGAAGAGCCCAGCTCCCTCCTCTCCACAACCTCCTTTCAGGTAGTTGTAGAGAGTAACGAGGTCTCCTCTCAGCCTCCTCTTCTCCAGGATAAACACCCCCAGCTCTCTCAGCCTCCTCTCAGCTTTCTCAGCCTCCTCAGCTCTCCTCTGCATCCAGCAATTCCAGATACTCAGGAACCTATAGCTCTGGCAGTCCTAGATCCTCAGGAACCTATAGATCTAGCAGCCTCATACACCTACCAGCCCAATAATCAGGAGTTTTGCACACCCGGCAACCCTCACGCTCAGTCATTCTGCATATTTAGAACTTCTTCATATCCAGTAACGTATCCATCCAGCAGCCCCACAGATCCCGCAGCCCCACAGATCCCGCAGCCCCATGGATCCAGCAACCCTACACAATCCATACCCCTGGAATCCTATAGATCCATCAAACTCCGCATCCCACGGCCCCAGAAGCTCCCACATCCCACATTCCACAGACCTATGAGTCAAATCACGACGTTCAACCTCAAGCCAACGCCACCCAAACCCCATAGAGGTGCAGGTTTAGCACCCTCATCCCCTCGAAACGCCTCAAAATTCCTCGCAGGAATATTCAGAGAGGTCATAAGAAGTTTTTTTGAGGAGCCAGACGGCACAGCTGCAGAGAAGGGAGCAACTCGACGCTCGGAAGACGCCGCACGGCAAAAAAACCCGCTCAGTGTGATGAAAATTGCAGAATTTAGGAGCTGGAGGAGAGCGGTGAAGGTCTGGACCCTGCTGCAGGGATGGTGACTCCTTGCTGGTGGCATCGGGGGACACAGCCGGGTGTGCTGGGCTGTGGGGTGCTTGGGAGGTCAGTGGTGCCGCTGCCAGCCGGCGGTACGGGCCGGCCAAGAGGCTCTTTGGCTGCCGGCCCCACGCGCGCCGGTGGAGCTCGGCCAGCCCCAGCGCTCCAGCTTGTGGTTTTCCTCCTCTGGCAGCGGCTCCAGGGGATCCTCGCTGGGATGAGGGGATGGGGGAACCACGGGGTCCGGACGGAGCACCCCGAGCAGGAGGCAACTGATAATAACCGACTGCCCAGCCGGTGCTGCCGAGGGGCTCGGAGACAGCGCCGAAATCAAATCTCCCCTGGGATTGATGCTCCTGGGGCATCACTGCAACCCCAACCCGCACCACAGACAATGCCGGGGAGGAGCTGAACGGGGCAGATCCCCAAATCCACCATCAACATCCGCAAACACGGAAAAAAAACGGAAATCTGGGAACCAAGCTGGAAGCACGATAGCTCTTGACTTTCCCCGTCTGGGGCACCTGTTGTCCTGGTTCATGGCCCTCACCACACCAGCTCATGGCACCCACTGTGCCGGCTCAGGTTACCTGCACTGGTTCACAGCCCCAGCTCACAGCACACACACCAGTTCAAGGCACCCACACCAGCTCATGGCACCCACAGCAGCTCCCAGCACCCACCACACCAGGTCACAGCACCAACCTCACCAGCTCACGCCACCCACACCAGCTCATGGCACTCATAGCAGCTCATGGCACCCACCACGCTGGCTCATGGCACTCACTGCACCAGCTCAGGTTACCTGCACTGGCTCACAGCCCCAGCTCACGGTACTCACACCAGCTCACGGCACCCGCCTCACTGGCTCAGGGTGCCTGAACCGGCTCACAGCACCCATGCCAACTCAAGGCACTGACACCAGCTCACAGCACCCACCTCACTGGCTCACGGCACCCACACCACTTCAAGACACTCACAGCAGCTCACAGCACCCAACACAACAGCTCACGGCACCCACCAAACCAGCTCAGGGTGCCTGCACTGGCTTACAGACTCAACTCACAGCACCCACACCAGTTCATGGCACTCACACCAGCTCTAGGCACCCACCACACCGGCTCATGGCACCCACACCAGTTCATGGCACTCATACCAGCTCATGGCACCAACCGAACTGGCTCAGGGTGCCTGCACTGGCTCACATACCAGCTCACGGCACTCACACCAGCTCATGGCACCCACACCAGCTCATGGCACCCACAGCAGCTCACAGCACCCACCACACCGGTTCACAGCACCCACCAAACCAGCTCAGGGTGCCTGCACTGGCTCACAGCCCCGGCTCACAGCACCCATGCCAACTCAAGGCACTCACACCAGCTCACAGCACCCACACCAGTTTAAGGCACTCACACCAGCTACCAGCACCCACCATACCAACTCAGGTTGCCTGCATTGGCTTACAGACCCAGCTCACAGCACCCACAGCAGCTCGTGGCACTCACCACACTGGCTCACGGCACCCACCACACCGGCTGAGGATGCCTGCACGGGCTCACAGCCCTGGTTCCCAGCACCCACACCGGCTCATGGCACCCACCTCACCAGTTCACAGCACCAACCTCACCAGCTCACAGCACCCACCTCACTGGCTCACAGCACCCACATCAGCTCATGGCACTCACACCAGCTCACAGCACCCACCTCACTGGCTTCCGGCACCCACACCAGTTCAAGGCACTCACACCACCCACGACACCGGCTCACGGCACCCACCATACCAACTCAGGGTGCCTGCACTGGCTTACAGACCCAGCTCACAGCACCCAAAGCAGCTCATGGCACCCACCTCACCAGCTCACAGCACCCACACCAGCTCATGGCACCCACCTCACTGGCTCAGGGTGCCTGAACTGGCTCACAGCCCCAGCTCACAGCACCCATGCCAACTCAAGGCACTCACACCAGCTCACAGCACCCACCTCACTGGCTCACGACACCCACACCAGTTCAAGGCACTCATACCAGCTCATGGCACCAACCAAATCAGCTCAGGGTGCCCGCACTGGCTTACAGACCCAGCTCACAGCACCCACAGCAGCTTGTGGCACCCACCTCACCAGTTCACAGCACCTACTGCACCAGCTCCCGGCACCCACACCAGCTCATGGCACCCACCTCACCGGCTCAGGGTGCCTGCACTGGCTCCCAGCCCTGGTTCCCAGAACCCACACCGGCTCCCGGTACCCACCTCACCAGTTCACAGCACCCACCGCACCGGTTCCCAGCACTCCCAGCAGCTCCCAGCACCCACCTCACGGTCTCCCGGCCCCACTAGGTCCCGGCCCTGCAGCCGCCCCAGCCGCCTCTCTGCCTTGTTTTCCAAGCTGTTTCCATGGCCCCGGTTGACCCCAGCGCTGGGGCTGAGCCGCTCGCTCCTGTCCTCATTTAGCCCTCAGAAAAGCCGGAATAGCGCCGATGCCAAGGGAGCTTGAGCTGATTTACGCCACGGGGAACCCAGCGCTGCTTTACGCCAGCCCTGGCAGCGAGTTCGGGGATCCCGGGAGCCTCAACCCTGCTCCGGAAGGCACTGGGGCAACTATTGCTGCTCCGGTTCCTTCTCATCGGGGTAGGATGAGCCCCGTGAATGCCATGTGGGGCTCTCAGCCAACATCCAACCAGGAGCACCCCAGGAACAAAGAATCATAGAACAACCAGGTTGGAAGAGACCCATCGGATCATCGAGTCCAACCATTCCTATCAAACGCTAAACCAAGTCCCTCAAGACCTCATCCACCCGTCCCTTAAACACCTCCAGGGAAGGGAAATCAACCACTTCCCTGGGCAGCCTATTCCAATGCCAAATGACCCTCTGTGTGAAAAACTTCCTCCTAATCTCCAGCCTAAATCTCCCCTGGTGGAGCTTGAGGCCATTCCCTCTCGTCCTGTCCCCTGTCCCTTGGGAGAAGAGCCCAGCTCCCTCCTCTCCACAACCTCCCTTCAGGTAGTTGTAGAGAGTAATGAGGTCTCCCCTCAGCCTCCTCTTCTCCAGGATAAACACCCCCAGCTCTCTCAGACGCTCCTCATAAGGCCTGTTCTCCAGCCCCTTCACCAGCTTCATTGCTCTTCTCTGGACTCGCTCCAGAGCCTCAACATCCTTCTTGTGCTGAGGGACCCAGAACTGAACACAGGATTCAAGGAGCAGCCTCACCAGTGCTGAGTAGAGGGAGAATCACCTCCCTGGCCCTGCTGGTCACACCATTTCTGATCCAAGCCAGGATGCCATTGATCAACGCTTCTGCGACATCACCACAACTACCAAAGCCAGGAGACGCAAACACCCACCCTGGACGCAAACCCACACCATGGGGGACACCAGAGAGGAGCCGAATGGCGCAGGTGCCCCAAATCCATGCCCAATGCACCTAAATATAGGAGAAAAAAAAGGGAAATCTGGGAAAGCTGAGTGCTGAGCTGGACCCATGAGAGCCCCTGACTTTCCCTGGCCAGGGCACCCACCACACTGGCTCAGAAAAATGGTTTTCCCTTTCAGAGGGGCTGCAGCAGGGAGGCTTAGGGAAGGAACACTGGGGAACGGATGCTTGGAGCAGGATGCAAAGGACAGGAATGCTCATGGAATCATAGAGTAATCAGGTTGGAAGAGATCAGCTCATCAGCTTCATTGCTCTTCTCTGGTTTCACTCCAGAGCCTCAACATCCTTCTTGTGCTGAGGGCCCAGAACTGACCCCAGGATTCGAGGTTCGGTCTCCCCAGTGCTGAGTCCAGAGGGAGAATAACCTCCCTGGCCCTGCTGGTCACACCATTTCTGATCCAAGCCAAGATGCCATTGGCCTTCTTGCCCCCCTGGGCCCCTACTGGCTCCTCTTCAACCAACACCCCCAGGTCCTTCTACTCCATGCACTTTCCAGCCAGACTTCTCCTAGTCTGGAGCTGCTCAGGGTTGTTGTGCCCCAAGGGCAGGATCCGTCATTTGATGAACCTCATCCAGTTGGTCTCAGCCCATGGATCCAGCCTGTTCAGATCCCTTTGGAGCCTCCCGACCCTCCAGCAGATCCAGCTTCCACCCAGCTCAGTGTTATCTGCAAACCTGCTCAGGGAGCACTCACTGCCTTCATCCAGGTCATTGATAAAGACATTGAACAGGGCTGGACCCAGCACTGAGCCCTGGGGACACCATTTGGAACTGGAAGGAGATGAAAGGGGACGCTCGGAGCAGGGATGCTCAGGTGAAGACGCTGGGGGTCGTGTCGCTCTGGGAAGGGATGCTCGGAGCAGGATGCTCAGGACAGAGATGCACACGGAAGGGATGCTCGGAGCAGGATGCTCACAGGCAAGTGAGGTGTCAGCGGATGCTCCCACTGGAGTAGCTTTTGGGAAAGAAGGTGCCGTGGCCAAGCCACAGCGTGCGTTCCCGCTCCGACGTCCCTTCCCACCGCGGCACCGAGCCCAGCCGGGAGCTGCCAGTTGGCACAGCACAGAGCTGTGTCAGCCTGCCGGCTCCGGCCGGGCAGGGAGGGAGCAGAGCCTCTTGAAAGGGGAAAAAAAAAGAGAGGTAAAAAAAACAAAAATCTCGCTGCTATTTTTGTTTCTTGGAGCAGTTTTTTTTTTTTTTCCTCAAACACAGCTGGTTCCTCTCGTGCCGGCGCTCGGCTACCAGATTGGCAATGGGGAGGGACAGGCAAAGCCAAATTGCTGGGAAAAAGGGGAAAGGAAAGGAAAAAAGGGGGGAAAGGAAAGGAAAGGAAAGGAAAGGAAAGGAAAGGAAAAGGAAAGGAAAGGAAAGGAAAGGAAAGGAAAGGAAAGGAAAGGAAAGGAAAGGAAAGGAAAGGAAAGGAAAAGGAAAGGAAAGGAAAGGAAAGGAAAGGAAAGGAAAGGAAAGGAAAGGAAAGGAAAGGAAGGAAAGGAAAGGAAAGGAAAGGAAGGAAAGGAAAGGAAAGGAAAAGGAAAGGAAAGGAAAGGAAAGAAGGAAAGGAAAGGAAAGGAAAGGAAAGGAAAGGAAAGGAAAGGAAAGGAAAGGAAAGGAAAAGGAAAGGAAAGGAAAGGAAAGGAAAGGAAAGGAAAGGAAAGGAAAGGAAAGGAAAGGAAGGAAAGGAAAGGAAAGGAAAGGAGAAAGTGGATAGGAGGAAGAAAGGAGAAAGTGGATAGGGAGGGAGTGGAAGAAGAGGAAGATGGGGATGTGGAGGAAGGGAAAGTAGGGGACAAAGAGGAGGGGGATGTGGAGGGAAGGGACAGAGCTGGGGAGGAAGAAGGTGCTGCTGCGAAGGAGAGGAAGGAAGGGGGAAGCGCGTGGGCCGCAGGAGAAAGTCCCAGGGCCTGGCCTCGCCCCACACAGCCGGCCTGGCAGCATCTGCTGTCCCAGCTCAGCCGCCCCCGCGGGGCTGGGCCACATCTCCCAGCCCCACAGCCACGGGATGGGGCGCAGGGCCCCCCACCCCCATCTGACATTCCCACCATCACTAACTAGGGGGGGGGGAGAACCACTTTTTGGGGAGAAAGGAGAAATCCAGCCACACCCAGGCACAAAGTAAACTGCACCCCAATAGTGAAGGCTTTGTTCCCCCCCCCCAGTTTAAGAAGGGGGGAGCCCCACACTCTCCTGGCCACCAGGTACAAGCTGGGGCTGTGCCACCCAGTACCCGCCAGCGCTCGGCTGCCCTCCAGCCCATCCCCATCGCATCCTACCTGGGGGATGCCGAGTTGTCCCCCAAGCCCAGGATCTGGGGGTCCTCACGCTGAAGTCGGCGCCGAAGCCACCCAGACCAACCTTCCAGCAGAGGAGAAGGAGGAGGAGAAGGGTGTGTGTCGCCGCCCTCTCACCCAACAAGCACAGACAAGTTGGCAGCGCCAGGGCCGCAGGCAGGAGCCGCGAGGCGAGTGGGAGCCCAGCCCTGCCCCGTCTGGAAGCAGGGAAAACGCCGGCTCTGCCAAACCCAGAGCTGGTTTCACCACCACAACCCGTCTCCCATGGGGAAAAGAATCTCGCGGCAGGTGGGAAACGCGACCCCTCTGGAGGAAACCCCTTCCCCAAGGAGAGAGGAAGAAGAACATTGTGGAAAGTGTGTGCTGGCAGCTCGGTAATGGCAAAAACATTTTCATAGAATCATAGAACAACCAGGTTGGAAGGGACCCATCTTCTAGCCCAACCATTCCTTTCAAACACTAAACTAAGTCCCTCAGCACCTCATCCACCTGTCCCTTAAACACCTCCAGGGAAGGGGAATCAACCACCTCCCTGGGCAGCCTGTTCCAATGCCCAATGATCCTTTCTGTGAAAAACTTCCTCCTAAAAACACTTTTTCTCCCCCAAAATTGTAAAGCGCCCCTCTCCACTGGGGAGACCGTTCCTCGAATCCTGGGGTCAGTTCTGGCCTCTCAGCACAAGAAGGATGTTGAGGCTCTGGAGCGAGTCCAGAGAAGAGCAATGAAGCTGGTGAAGGGGCTGGAGAACAGGCCCTATGAGGAGCGTCTGAGAGAGCTGGGGGGGTTTAGCCTGGAGAAGAGGAGGCTGAGAGGAGACCTCATTGTTCTCTACAACTGCCTGAGAGGAGGTTGTGGAGAGGAGGGAGCTGGGCTCTTCTCCCAAGGGACAGGGGACAGGACAAGAGGGAATGGCCTCAAGCTCCACCAGGGGAGGGTCAGGCTGGACATCAGGAAAAAGTATTTCCTGGAAAGGGTCACTAGGCACAGTCAGAGGCTGCCCAGGAAGGGGGTTGACTCACATTCCCTGAAGGGGTTTAAGGGACGGGTGGACAAAGTGCTGAGGTACATGGGTTAGTGTTTGATGGGAATGGTTCGACTCCATGATCTAATGGGTCTTTTCCAACCTGGTGATTCTATGATTCTATGATTCCATCCCATCTGCCTCCCCGGGGGCTGCTGCTGCTGAGTCAGCGCTGGTGCTGCTGAGTCACCACAGCCACCTCAGCCCCCACCGCCAACCGGCAATGAGCTCAGCTGCGGGGGCTTCGGCACCTCCACGCTCACTGGTGGTGCTGGCCCAGGAACTGCACCGCGAGGCTGTCACCAGCATCTCTGCCCACAGTTTGGGGTCTTGCTGGCTTCCCTTCTCGCTGGGGACCCCCAGAACCACATGGAACTCCCCAGGCTGTGGGGATGCTTGTGTTCCCGTTTATTCACAGAATCAGCAGGTTGGAAGAGACCCACTGGATTATCAAGTCCAACCATTCCTATCAAACACTAACCCATGTCCCTCAGCACCTCGTCCACCCGTCCCTTAAACCTCTCCAGGGAAGGGGACTCAACCCCCTCCCTGGGCAGCCCCTTCCAGTGCCCAATGACCCTTTCCATGAGGATTTTTTTCCTTATATAAAGCCTGAAACTCCCGTGGTGGAGCTTGAGGCCATTCCCTCTCCAAACATACCACCAGAGACCACCATGTGTCACCATATGCATCCTCTCCACCTCACTCACCAAAAGGATGGGAATGATAGAAAGAAAGGACTAAAAAAAAAAGAATTTTTATTTTCTTCCCGGTGCTGGGGTCATCAGCCTCCTGGGGGCTGTGCCCAGGGAGGTGGTTGATTCCCCTTCCCTGGAGGTGTTTAAGGGACGGGTGGATGAGATCTTGAGGGACTTGGTTTAGTGTTTGATAGGAATGGTTGGACTAGAAGATCCGATGGGTCCCTTCCAACCTGGTTGTTCTATGATTCTATGATTCTATGACACCACCTCCAGCTTCCTCGGGCCCCGGTGACGGGGCTGATGACTCACGGGGAAGGAAGGAGGGGGAGAGCGGCACGTGCGAGGGGCCGTCATGTTTGTAAACCTCAAAAAAGCCACGTGCGGGGAGGCAGCATGCTCCGGCCGGCCCTGCCGCCAGCGCCGTGGGCGAGGAGCGAGGGACAGGCAGCGGTTACCTTCACACCCTCATCCCCACTGGGAGAAGTCGCCGAGCTCGAAGGGCTTGGGCAGCGATGGTGTTAATTGGCGTTCAATGCAACGGGCTGGAAATGCAACGGCTTTAATCGCAACGGCTCTCATCGTGGCACCAAGCGGGGTCTGAGAGAGCTGGGGTTGTTTAGCCTGGAGAAGAGGAGGCTGAGAGGAGACCTCATTACTCTCTCCAATTACCTGAAAGGAGGTTGTAGAGAGGAGGGATCTGGGCTCTTCTCCCAAGTGACAGGGGACAGGACGAGAGGGAATGGCCTCAAGCTCCACCAGGGGAGGTTTAGGCTAGAGATTAGGAGAAAGTTTTTCACACAGAGGGTCATTGGGCATTGGAATAGGCTGCCCAGGGAGGTGGTTGATTCACCTTCCCTGGAGGTGTTTAAGGGACAGGTGGATGAGGTCCTGAGGGACATGTGTTAGTGTTTGATAGGAATGGTTGGACTTGATGATCCGATGGGTCTCTTCCAACCTGGTTGTTCTATGATTCTATGATTCTGTGATTCTATGAGGCTCAGCACCTTTACGACCCCTCATGTCATCACAGCTCATCCCCATCCTGCATCCCAGCGCTTTCCAGCTCCTGGGGTCAGTTCTGGCCCCTCAGCACAAGAAGGATGTTGAGGCTCTGGAGTAAGTCCAGAGAAGAGCAACGAAGCTGGGGAAGGGGCTGGAGAAGAAAGATTGTGAGGAGCGTCTGAGAGAGCTGGGGGTGTTTATCCAAGTTGGAGACTGTGGTGATGATGAACCCTCCGGTCACTCCACAGCATCTCCGGCCTCTGCGCCGACGGCTACAACAATCACAACTTGCTCAAAGCCCTTCTTTACACCTTTTTCCAAGCTTGGGGTGGTCAGGGTGGTTTTTTTTCCCCCCTCATTTGTGATGGAAACCACGGGCACGCGAGCTCACAGTCCCCAGCTCTCCCATTCGACAGCAACATCTCATTTAATCAAAAGATGCGGCGACTGGATGTGCAGAAGCACTTCTCTCTCCCTGTCTCTCTCTCTCTCTCTCTTTCTTTTTTTTTTTCTCCCCTTAAGAACTGCCATTTTAGCTGTAGCAAACAAACAGGCCGCATTGTCCCCGCGACACCACGAGCCGGCAGAGCCCACGCGCCACCCCCAGCGCCCGAGGGAAAGAGGGGTTCGGCCCTGGGAAAGAGAAGAAAAATGGGGGTTGAGCTGTTTTTTTGCGGTGTGGTGGGCAGATGTGGAGCCGCTCGCAGCTGTTTCACCTCCAGCCTCTTCCCATTTCATTTCATCTCCCCTTGGACGCCGGCCCGGGAAAGAAGGAGAGGAGGGGGGGTTGTTAAAAATAAAAAAGCTCTTTCATCCTCAAAAATGGTCTGGCACCCTCTTGAACCGAGATCAAAGCCGGGAGATTAAAGAGCTGGCAGAGGCCGGGAGCAGAGAGGGGGGATCGGTCTGCGGGAGGGGTGGGATTGGGGTGCATTGCTCTCATCTCGCTGGGGACAACGAGGAGATGGGGACAACGAGGAGATGGGGACAGCGGGTTTTGGCACCGTCCCCTTTGCTGGTGGCACAACAGAAAGGGTCCCTGCACACCCACGGAGTGAGGGAGATGGCAGGAACGCCACCACGAGCCGCAGAGAACCCCCAGTGCTGCAGGAATGGGGAGCAGGGATGCTGGTACCAGTAGGACACGGATGACATGGGGACAGGGACCAGGGGCTCTCACACATGCAGGGAGGGGATCGGGGACACTGATGCCATGGGGACAGGGATCCACAGCTGCTACAAACACAGGGAGGGGACCAGGGACATTGATGCCATGGGGACAGGGACCCCCAGCTCCCACACACACACAGGGAGGGGATTGGGGACACTGATGACATGGGGACAGGGACCCCCAGCTCCCACACACACAGGGAGGGGATCGGGGACACCAGTGATATGGGGACAGGGACCAGGGGTTCTCCCACATGCAGGGAGGGGATCGGGGACACCAGTGATATGGGGACAGGGACCAGGGGTTCTCCCACATGCAGGGAGGGGATCGGGGACACCGATGACATGGGGACAGAGATCAGGGGCTCCCTCACACGTAGGGAGGGGACCAGGGACATTGATGCCATGGGGACAGGGATCCACAGCTCCCCCACACGCAGGGAGGGGATTGGGGACACGGATGACATGGGGACAGGGACCAGGGGCTCTCCCACATGCAGGGAGGGGACGGGGGACACCAATGACATGGGGACAGGGACCCACAGCTCTCCCACATGCAGGGATGTGACCAGGGACACCAATGCCATGGGGACAAAGATCCACAGCTCTCCCACACGTAGGGAGGGGACCGGGGACACCGATGCCATGGGGACAACTCGCTCCCTACTTGCCGGGGACACTCCAGGACAGATTTTCAGGACACAGACCCTCAGCACAACCTTGCGTCCCCATCTCCATGAGGAAAAGCCAACGCGGAGAGGGACATTTTGCTTTCCCAAGGTGCCACCTCTCCCCTTAATGACCCGTGATAAAGAGTACAGGTCCCTAATCTGGAAAACAAACCTCATCACAGCTAATTAGGTGCGGAGGGGGTCATTTACGGGGCCACCAGAGCTACCTGTTGCCCAGTCCTCCCCCAGGTAACATCGGCGCTCGTCACATCCCAGCACCCACCACCCCAGCACCTCCGAAAAGCTTTGGGTTTGCAAAGCATCCGCAGATCCCGAAGCGGCTCTGGACTCAGGGGTGTGAGATCCGAAGCATCCCCCATCCCTTTGGAAAAACCACGTGGCAACGCTCACCGCCAACTCCAAACTTTCGGGGCAGCCGCGCGACCCTGGGGACGTCACCCGGTGCCACCACCAGCATCCGCGGAAGGATGGAGCCACCAGCATCCACAGGGATGGTGCCCGTATCCCAACCCGACTGCTCAGGGTACCGGGAGAACCCAAACCGGCACCTGCACAACAGCTGATTTTTCTCCTCCACCTGCGTCCGACCCCCTCCCGGAGTCAACCCCGATGTGACATCGCGGGGGTCCTCGTCACGGCGAGGGATGACAGTGGGTGACGTCAAGGTGACGTCACGCCCGAGGAGCCTCGTCGCCCTCTCGCTCGCATCACCCGCCGCCCCTCTGAGCTCAGCACATTTTGGGGAGGGAAGGGATAAAAATAACAAGCCAAAAAAAAAAAAAAAGCTCAAAAAGCAATGGGGTGAGAAACATGGAGGGGAAGGGGCAGCCGCCCCCCCTCCTCTCTCTCCTCTCTCCCACCCTAGCCCGAGCCGCTGGAGAGAAAGGAAAGGGATAAAAACAATCGGAACTGCCCCAGAAAGGGGGCCTGGGCGGGTGGTGCGTATCCCCCACCCCGACACTGCTTTGTCCTCCCACAGCCCCCGTCCCTGCACACACGCAAACCGACCCCCACGAGCAGGAGAAACGCAGGGGAACAGGGGGGGACACAGGGGTTTGGGGTGGCAGGGGATGTGGGGACGTGGGGGGATGTGAGGGGGATGCAGGAGGATGGGGGATACAAGGGAGATGCTCTAGGATGGGAATGTTGGGGGGCACAGAGGGGATGCAGCAGGATTGGGTATACAGGGGATGCAGTGGGGGGATGCAGGAGGATGGGGGATACAGGGGTGTAGGGGGGATGCAGGAGGATGGGGGATACAGGGGTGTAGGGGGGATGCAGGAGGATGGGGAATGCAGGGGTGATGCTCTAGGATGGGAATGTGGGGGAGCACAGAGGGGATGCAGGAGGATGGGGGTGCAGGGGGTGCAGGGGGGATGCAGGAGGAAGAGGGATACAGGGGATGTGGGGGGGATGCAGGAGGATGGGGGAGGCATGGGGGATGCTCTAGGATGGGAATGTTGGGGGGCACAGAAGGGATGCAGGAGGATGGAGGAGGCAGGGGTGCAGGGGGGGATGCAGGAGGATGGGGGATGCAGGGGGGATGCTCTAGGATGGGAATGGGGGGGCACAGAGGGGATGCAGGAGGATGGGGGATACAGTGGGTGCAGGGGGGATGCAGGAGGAAGGGAGATGCAGGAGGGATGCTCTAGGATGGGAATGTTGGGGGGCACAGAAGGGATGCAGGAGGATGGAGGAGGCAGGGGTGCAGGGGGGGATGCAGGAGGATGGGGGATGCAGGGGGGATGCTCTAAGATGGGAATGGGGGGGCACAGAGGGGATGCAGGAGGATGGGGGATACAGTGGGTGCAGGGGGGATGCAGGAGGAAGGGAGATGCAGGAGGGATGCTCTAGGATGGGAATGGGGGGACAAAATGGGGATGCAGAAGGATGGGGGGTGCAGGGGGTGCAGGGGGGATGCAGGAGGATGAGGGATACAGGGGTGCAGGGGGGGATGCAGGAGGATGGGGGATGCAGGGGGGATGCTCTAGGATGGGAATGTTGGGGGGCACAGAAGGGATGCAGGAGGATGGAGGAGGCAGGGGTGCGGGGGGGGATGCAGGAGGATGGGGGATGCAGGGGGTGCAGAGGGGGGATGCAGGAGGATGGGGGATACAAGGGAGATGCTCTAGGATGGGAATGTGGGGGGGCACAGAGGGGATGCAGGAGGACTGGGGATACAGGGGGTGCCGGGGGGATGCAGGAGGATGGGGGATACAGGGGGTGCAGGGGCGGATGCAGGAGGATGGGAATGTGGGGGAGCACAGAGGGGATGCAGGAGGATGGGGGAGGCAGGGGGTGCAGGGGGGGATGCAGGAGGATGGAGGATGCAGGGGTGATGCTCTAGGATGGGAATGTTGAGGGGCACAGAGGGGATGCAGGAGGATGGGGGATGCAGGAGGTGCAGGGGGGATACAGGAGGATGGGGGATGCAGGAGGGATGCTGTAGGATGGGAATGTGGGGGAGCACAGAGGGGATGCAGGAGGATGGGGGATGCAGGGGGTGCCAGGGGGGATGCAGGAGGATGGGGGATGCAGGGGGGATGCTATAGGATGGGAATGGGGGAGCACAGAGAGGATGCAGGAGGATGGGGATATAGGGGATGTGGGGGGGATGCAGGAGGATGAGGGAGGCAGGGGGGATGCTCTAGGATGGGAATGTGGGGGACACAGAGGGGATGAAGGAGGATGGGGGAATCAGAAGGTGTGGGGGGATGCGAGGGGATGCAGGGTATTGCATAGGAGGTGCTGGGAGGGTGTGGGGGTGCTGGGGGCAGGCAAAGGGGGTGTTCTGGGGTTTGCGGGGCTGCAATGGATGAGGGGGGTGCCTGTAGGGCTGTTCTGAGGGTGTGGGTGATGCAGGGGGAGGTTGCAGGGGGGACGTGGGGTTGCAATGAGAGCTGGGGGGTGCGGGAGAGGTGCAGTGTGAGCTGGGAGGTTGTGGGGGGGGATGTGGGGGGGTTGCAATGAGAGTTGGGGGGTGCAGGAGGGATGCGGGGGGGTTGCAATGATAGCTGGGAGGGTTGGAATGAGAGCTGGGGGGTGCAGCAGGGGGGCAATGGGAGCTGGGGGTGCGCATGGGGGTTTGCAATGGGAGCTGTGGAGGAGTGCAGAGGGGATTCAGAGGGGGTTGAAATAGGAGCTGAGGGGGGGTACAGGGTGGGTGCAGAGGGGACGCAGGAGGGGTTGCAATGGCAGCCGTGGGGTGCAGGGGGGTTGCAATGAGGGCTGAGGGGGTGCAGGAGGGGTTGTAATGGCAGCTGGGGGTTGCAGGGGAGATGCAATGGGAGCCAGGGGGTGCAGGGGAGGTGCAGGGTGGTTGCAATGAGGGCTGTTGGGGTGTGGGGGGGTTGTAATGGGAGCTGGGGGGGTACAGGGGGGGGTGCAGAGGGGATGCAGGAGGGGTTGCAATGGGAGCCGGGGGGTGTAGGGGGTTGCAGAGGGGTTGCGGTGGGGTTGTAATGGCAGGTGGTGGGTGCAGGGGAGGTGCAGGGGGTTGCAGTGAGTGCTGTGGGGGTGCGGGGGGGTTGCAGCGGGAGCTGGCGGGGGCGCAGGAGGGGTTGTAACGGGAGCTGGGGGATGCAGGAAGGTGCAGAAGGGGTTGCAATGAAGGCTGTGGGGGTGCGGGGGGGTTGCAATGGGAGCCAGGGGGTGCAGGGGAGGTGCAGGGGGGTTGCAGTGAGTGCTTGTGGGGGTGCAGCGAGGGTTGCAAGGAGGGTTGCAATGAGGGCTGTGGGGGTGCGGGGGGGGTTGCAGCGGGAGCTGGGGGGGCTCAGGGGTTGCAATGGCAGCTGGGGGGTGCAGGGGGCTTGCAATGGGGTCTGGAGGTGCGGGGGGGTGCAGGGGGGTTGCAATGAGGGCTGGGAGGGTGCAGAGGGGTTGCAATGAGGGCTGTGGGGGTGCGGGGGGGGGTGCAGGAGAGATGCGGGGGGGGTTGCAATGGGAGCTGAGGGGTGCAGGGGGGGATGTGAGGGGGTGCAGGAGAGGTGCAGGGGGGTACAGAGGGGATGCGGGAGGGTTGTAATGGCAGCTGGGGGGTGCGGGGGGGTGAAGAGGGGACGCAAGAGGGGTTGTAATGGCAGCTGGGGGGTGCAGGGGGATTGCAATGAGGGCTGGGGTGGTGCGGGGGGGGTTGTAATGGGAGCCGGGGGGGGGTGCAGGGTGGGTGCAGGGGGGTTGCAGTGAGGGCTGAGGGGGGTGCAGGGGGTTTGCGATGGCAGCTGGGGGGTGCAGGGGGGGATGCAGAGAGGGGTGCGGAGGGGTGCGGGGGGGTGCAGGAGAGGTGCAGGGGGGCTGCAATGAGCGCTGTGGGGGTGCAGGAGGGGTTGCAATGGCAGCTGGGGGGTGCAGGGGGGGTGCAGGTGCAGAGGGGACACAGGAGGGGGTTGCAATGGCAGCTGGGGGACTGCGGGGGGGTTGTAATGGCAGCTGGGGGTTGCAGGGGAGATGCAACGGGATCTGAGGGGTGCAGGGGGGTGCAGGAGGGTTGCAATGAGGGCTGTGGGGGTGCAGGGAGGGTTGCAATAGGATCTGGGGGGTGCAGGGGGGATGTTGGGGGGTTGCGATGGCAGCTGGGGGGATGCAGGGGAGATGCAATAGGAGCTGTGGGGGTGCAGGGGGGATGTGGGGGGTTTGCAATGAAGGCTGTGGGGGTGCAGGGGAGTCTCAGCGGGAGCTGGGGGGGGCGCAGGAGGGGTTTGTAATGGGAGCTGGGGGGTGCAGGGGGGATGTGGGGGGTGCAGGGAGAGGTTACAATGGCCGCTGGGGGGTGCAGGGGGGTGCAGGGGGAACGCAGGAGGGGTTTGTAATGGGAGCTGGGGGGTGCAGGGGGGGTGCAATGAGGGCTGTGGGGGGTGCGGGGGGGGTTGTAATGGCAGCTGGGGGGGGGGGTGCAGAGGGGTTCCTATGATGGCTGTGGGGGGTGCAGGGGGGGGTTGTAATGGCAGCTGGGGGGGGGTGCAGAGGGGTTGCTATGATGGCTGTGGGGGTGCAGGGGGGGGTTGCAATGGGAGCCGGGGGGTGCAGGGGGGGTGAAGGGGGGTTCCAATGAGTGCCGTGGGGATGCGGGAGGGGGTTGCGGGGGGGGTTGTAATGGCAGCTAGGGGTGCAGGGGGGGCTGCAATGGGATCTGGGGTGTGCAGGGGGGGTGCAATGAGGGCTGTGGGGGTGCGGGGGGGGGTTGCAGCGGGAGCTGGGGGGTGCAGGGGGGATGTGGGGGGGGGGGGTGCAGGAGAGCTGCAGGGGGGGTTACAATGGCAGCCGGGGGGTGCAGAGGGGACGCAGGAGGGGTTGTAATGGGAGCCGGGGAATGCGGGGGGGGCTGCAATGAGTGCTGTAGGGTGCGGGTTTGGGGGGCGGGAGCCGTGGGGGTTCGGCTGTCAGCCGCGGGGGGGAGGGGGGGGTGCGGGACTCACCTGTCCGCCGCCCCGCTCCGCTCGGCTCCCGCCGCCCCGCTCGGCCCTCAGGAGGAAGCCATCTTGTCTCCCTCACCGCCGCCCTGCTGCAGCCGGGGGGGGGCCGCCCGCCGCACACCTCTCCCCAGCGCCTCCTCCTCCGCCTGCGGCCCCCACACTGCGAGCAAACACACACACACACAAACACAGGGACCGCCCCGAGCGGGGACAGGGACAAGGGGACGGGGACATGGGGATGGGGGACAAGGGGACAACGATATGGGGACAGACATAGGGACAGGGACATGGGGACAAGGGGACAGGGGGACAGGGCTATGGGGATGGGGGACAGGGGGACAACGATATGGAGGCAGGGATAGGGTGACAGAGACAGGGATATGGGGACAGACAGGACAGGGACACAGGGGCATGGACAGGGATATGGGGACAAGAGGATAGGGGTACAGGGATATGGGGATGGGGGACAGGGATATGGACACAGGGACATGGGGACAAGGATATAGGGACAGGGATATAGGGATGGGGGACCGGGGGACAGGGAAATGGAGACAGGGACAGGGATATGGGGACAAGGACAGGGGGACAGGGGGATAGGGATATGGGGACAAAGGGACATGGACAAGGGGACAAGGATATGGGGACAGGGAGTCAGGGACAGGGATATGGGGACAGAGACAGGGACACAGAGAGGGACATGGACAGGGATATGGGTACAGGGGGACAACGATATGGGGACAGAGTGACAGGGACATGGATATGGGGACAGAGACGGGGATATGGGGATAGACATAGGGACAGGGACATGGACAGGGATATGGGGACAGGGGGACAGGGATAATGGGGACAGGGACATGGAGACAAGGATATGGGGACGGGGGACAGGGATATGGGGACAGAGACAGGGGGACAGGGAGAGGGATATGGGGACAGAGGCAGAGATATGGGGACAGACATAGCACAGGGACACAGGGGCATGGACAGGGATATGGGGACAAGAGGATAGGGGTACAGGGATATGGGGATGGGGGACAGGGATATGGACACAGGGACATGGGGACAAGGATATAGGGACAGGGATATAGGGATAGGGGACTGGGGGACAGGGAAATGGAGACAGGGACAGGGATATGGGGACAAGGACAGGGAGACAGGGGGATAGGGATATGGGGACAAAGGGACATGGACAAGGGGACAAGGATATGGGGACAGGGAGACAGGGACAGGGATATGGGGACAGAGACAGGGACACAGAGAGGGACATGGACAGGGATATGGGGACAGGGGGACAACGATATGGGGACAGAGTGACAGGGACATGGATATGGGGACAGAGACAGGGATATGGGGATAGACATAGGGACAGGGACATGGACAGGGATATGGGGACAAGGGGACAGGGGGACAGGGATAATGGGGACAGGGACATGGAGACAAGGATATGGGGACGGGGGACAGGGATATGGGGACAGAGACAGGGGGACAGGGAGAGGGATATGGGGACAGAGGCAGAGATATGGGGACAGACATAGCACAGGGACACAGGGGCATGGACAGGGATATGGGGACAAGAGGATAGGGGTACAGGGATATGGGGATGGGGGACAGGGATATGGACACAGGGACATGGGGACAAGGATATAGGGACAGGGATATAGGGATGGGGGGCCGGGGGACAGGGAAATGGAGACAGGGACAGGGATATGGGGACAAGGACAGGGGACAGGGGGATAGGGATATGGGGACAAAGGGACAGGGATATGGGGACAGAGACAGGGATATGGGGATGGGGGACAGGGGGACAGGGACAGGGATATGGGGACAGACATAGGGACAGGGACACAGAGAAGGACATGGACAGGGATATGGGGACAGACATAGGGACAGGGACACAGAGAAGGACATGGACAGGGATATGGGGACAAGGACAGGGGGACAGGGATATGGGGATGGGGACAGGGGGACAGGGATATGGAGACAGGGACATGGGGACAAGGATATGGGGACAGAGTGACAGGGACAGGGATATGGGGACAGAGACAGGGATATGGGGACAGGCATAGGGACAGGGACATGGACAGGGATAGGGGGACAAGGACAGTGGGACAGGGGGATGGGGACATGTGGACGGGGACCAGGGGCACAAGGACAAGGGGACATGGGGATAGGGATATGGGGCAAAGGGATATGGACAGGGGGACAAGGGGACAGGGGGACAGGGATATAGGGATGGGGGACAGGGGGACAGGGATATGGAGACAGGGACAGAGGGACAGGAAGATGGGGACAAGGATATGGGGACAGGGATATGGGGACAGAGACAGAGATATGGGGACAGACATAGGACAGGGACACAGAGAGGGACAGGGATATGGGGACAAGGACAGGAGGACGGGGATGGGGATATAGGGACAGGGTCAAGTGGACAGGGGGACAAGGACAGAGGGATATGGGACAGAGGGACGTAGACAGGGTGACAGAGATATGGGGACAGGGACATGGGGACAGGGACACAGAGGGACATGGACAGGGATATGGGGACAAGGACAGGGGAACAGGGGGATGGGGATATGTGGACAGGGACAAGGGGACAGGGGGACAAGGACAAGAGGACAGGGACAGAGGGACACAGAGACAGGGATATAGGGACACAGGAACAGGGATATGGGGACAAAGGGACATGGACAGGGGCACACGGCTATGGGAGGGGGGACAGGGATATGGGCACAGAGATGGAGATGGATGTGGGACAGGGACATGGGGACAAGGATATAGGGACATGTACAGGGATATGGGGCAAGGACAGGGCGACAGGGACATGGACGTGGGAACAGGGACACAGGGACATGGACAAGGGGACAGGGATGGGGGACAGGGATATGGGGACAGAGACAGGGATTTGGGGACAGGAATACAGGGACATGGACATGGGGACAGGGACACAGACATAGAGACAGACACAGAGATGGACATGGACACAAACATGGACATGGTCAGGAGTGCAGGGACACGGACATGTGCAGGGACATGGAAATGGACACAGGGACACGGACAGAGAGACAGACATGGTCAGGGACAGGGACATGGGGACATGGATATGGATATGGACACAGGGGCAGGGACACAGATGCAGGGAGGGATGCAGGGACAGGGACATGGGCTGGGACAAGGACACAGATGTAGAGACAGACACAGAGAGGGACATGGACACAGGAACATGGACACAGAGTGGGATACGGACATGGACCCAAAGAGGGCCATGGGGATAGGGACACGGACAAAGGGAAGGGGGACAGGGGACAAGGACACGAGGTCCTGGGTAACGGGACCCTTTAAACTGGGTCGTGTGCTGCCCCAGGAACCTGCGGCATCCGGAAAGTGGGAACAACGATACGAGGGCTGGAGCCCCCGGAGCAGCCAGAGCATCCCCCAAACCATCCCAGTATCCTGCTGATACACCCCCAGGGCCTTCATTAAATTGTGCTCCTTGTTAATTTGGGGACACCGTTAATTTGAGACCATCAGAGTGCTGAATCATAGAATCATAGAACAACCAGGTTGGAAGAGACCCATCGGATCATCGAGTCCAACCATTCCTATCAAACACTAACCCATGTCCCTCAGCACCTCATCTACCCGTCCCTTAAACACCTCCAGGGAAGGGGAATCAACCACCTCCCTGGGCAGCCTGTTCCAATGCCCAATGACTCCTTCTGTAAAAAACTTCCTCCTAATCTCCAGCCTAAATCTCCCCTGGTGGAGTTTGAGGCCATTCCCTCTTGTCCTGTCCCCTGTCCCTTGGGAGAAGAGCCCAGCTCCCTCCTCTCTACAACCTCCTCTCAGGGAGTTGCAGAGAGCAATGAGGTCTCCTCTCAGCCTCCTCTTCTCCAGAATAAACCCCCCCAGCTCTCTCAGACGCTCCTTGCAATCCTTGTTCTCCAGCCCCTTCCCCAGCTTTGTTATTCTTCTCTGGACTTGCTCCAGAGCCTCAACGTCCTTCTTGTGCTGAGGGGCCCAGAACTGAACACAGGATTCAAGGAACAGCCTCACCAGTGCTGAGTCCAGAGGGAGAAGAACCTCCCTGGCCCTGCTGGTCACACCATTTCTGATCCAAGCCAAGATGCCCTTGGCCTTCTTGGCCACCTGGGCACACTGCTGGCTCATGGTCAGTCGCTTTCGACCAACACCCCCAAGTCCCTCTCCTCCTGGCAGTTTTCTAGCCAGACTTCTCCCAGTCTGTAGCTCTGCATAGGGTTGTTGTGCCCCAAGTGCAGGATGCGGCATTTGGCCGTGTTAAACCTCATCCCATTGGACTCAGCCCATGGATCCAGCCTGTTTAGGTCCCTTTGCAGAGCCTCCCTACCCTCCAGCAGATCCACACTTGCACACAGCTTTGCGTCATCTGCAAACTTGCTCAGGGTACCCTCAATGCCTTCATCCAGGTCGTTGATGAAGACATTGAACAGGGCTTTAGTCTGGCTGCGCTCGGCTCTGCCACTCAACAGGTGCTGCAAGAAGCATGGGAAGATTTAATTAATGCAGACGCCTCCTTCCTCCTGTCCTCCTCCTCCTCCTGCTCTGGCTGGACCGGGCGGCACATCCGCTGGCAGCCAAATCGTTGCTCCTAAATCATTTTAGCCGTTAAACGCCGCAGCTGAGATGTGGAATATTTTCAGGGTAGGTATGGGAACAGCAGCTCCGGCAGCTCCATCCGAAAGTGAGACGATTCCCAGCGAGTCCTTCATCCCAACCATCACCCCTCTGGAGATGCCAGAGCTGGTCTGGGGGCTTCGCACACTGGCAAAAACCAAACCCATCCCACTAGAGAAATCCCATGAGGTGGACAAATTTAGTAACTTTTTATTAGTGATGCTTTAAATGAGATTATCCCTAATCTCCAGCGTTCGGCGCCGAGAGCCAGATTCAGTTTGAGGCTTTCATTTCCCAACACCGAAGACACCTCGAGGGGCATCCCACCAGCACCAGAAAGGTCTCGTGGTCCTGCTGTGACCACTACTGCCAGGAATGGATTTTCTTGTAAGTTTTGTCCCTTCTAGGCTGGGGAAGACAGAATGAAGTGTCCTTCCCTCCACCAGCTCCGAGCTTTGCTGAGTGGTTTGGGCGTCTCCGGTTGGAAACCGGTAGCTCCGTGGAGCTGAGGGAGGTTTTGCCATGCACAGCGGTAACGAGCGCCTTCCCAAGACGTTGACTAGTTATGCAAAATGGCAAAGGCAGTGAGAGCCACCCGAGGAGAGCAGGAATGAGTCTGGCAGCACCACAGAATGGGAAGTGGAGCAAAGAGTAAACGTCCAGCATCTTCTGAGAGTCCAATGGGATGAGGTTTAACACGGCCAAATGCCGCGTCCTGCACTTGGGGCACAACAACCCTATGCAGAGCTACAGACTGGGAGAAGCCTGGCTGGAAAACTGCCAGGAGGAGAGGGACCTGGGGGTGTTGGTCGACAGCGACTGACCATGAGCCAGCAGTGTGCCCAGGTGGCCAAGAAGGCCAATGGCATCCTGGCTTGGATCAGAAACGGTGTGACCAGCAGGGCCAGGGAGGTTCTTCTCCCTCTGGACTCAGCACTGGTGAGGCTGCTCCTTGAATCCTGGGGTCAGTTCTGGGCCCTCAGCACAAGAAGGATGTTGAGGCTCTGGAGCAAGTCCAGAGAAGAGCCACGAAGCTGGGGAAGGGGCTGGAGAACAGGCCCTATGAGGAGCGTCTGAGAGAGCTGGGGGTGTTTCTCCTGGAGAAGAGGAGGCTGAGGGGAGACCTCATTACTCTCTCCAATTACCTGAAAGGAGGTTGTAGAGAGGAGGGAGCTGGGCTCTTCTCCCATGGGACAGGGGACAGGACAAGAGGGAATGGCCTCAAGCTCCACCAGGGGAGATTTAGGCTAGAGATTAGGAGAAAGTTTTTCACACAGAGGGTCATTGGGCATTGGAATAGGCTGCCCAGGGAGGTGGTTGATTCACCTTCCCTGGAGGTGTTTAAGGGACAGGTGGATGAGGTCCTGAGGGACATGTGTTAGTGTTTGATAGGAATGGTTGGACTTGATGATCCAATGGGTCTCTTCCAACCTGGTTGTTCTATGATTCTATGATTCTCTGCTCCTGCTCCTCTCCCCAAACCATCATGGATGGAGACGCATCGCCCTGGGTGGAAATCCAACCCTGAGAGAGCCAGCATGACCGCAGCTCCCATGTGGAGGAGTGAGGGTGACGCCAACTTTCCCGAGCTCAGCAGAGCTGGAGGAACGAGCAGAACCGGTGTTGGGGAAATAGGCTGCCTCTGCTCCTCGTTTCACCTGCCAAACAACCCCTGGAGAGGCACCGGGATGTGGGAATCGTGGCATACCCCTCGCTTGGCCGCTGGAGCCACCAGGACCAGGTGGATTCCCGAGGGGATCGTAGAATCAGCAGGTTGGAAAAGACACACTGGATCATCGAGTCCAACCATTCCCATCAATCACTAACCCATGTCCCTCAGCACCTTGGCCACCCATCCCTTAAACACCTCCAGGGAAGGGGAATCAACCACCTCCCTGGGCAGACTCTGACATTGCCCAATCACCCTTTCTGGGAAAAAGTTTTTCCTAATGTCCAGCCTGACCCTCCCCTGGTGGAGCTTGAGGCCATTCCCTTTCGTCCTGTCCCCTGTCCCTTGGGAGAAGAACCCAGCTCCCTCCTCTCCACAATCTCCTCTCAGGCAGTTGCAGAGAGCAATGAGGTCTCCTCTCAGCCTCCTCTTCTCTAGGCTAAACACCCCCAGCTCTCTCAGACGCTCCTCATAGGGCCTGTTCTCCAGCCCCTTCCCCAGCTTCACTGCTCTTCTCTGGACTCACTCCAGAGCCTCAACATCCTTCTTGTGCTGAGGGGCCCAGAACTGATCCCAGGATTCAAGGAGAGGTCTCATCAGTGTTGAGTCCAGAGGGAGAAGAACCTCCCTGGCCCTGCTGGCCACACCATGTCTGATCCAAGCCAAGATGCCATTGGCCTTCTTGGCCACCTCGGCCCCTGCTGCCTTCTCTTCAACCAACCCCCCCAGGTCCTTCTCCTCCAGGCACTTTCCAGCCAGACTTCTCCTAGTCTGGAGCTGCTCAGGGTTGTTGTGCCCCAAGGGCAGGATTCGCCATTTGGCCTTGTTAACCCTCATCCCGTTGGTCTCAGCCCATGGATCCAGCCTGTTCCGATCCCTTTGGAGCCTCCCGACCCTCCAGCAGATGCAGCTTCCACCCTGCTCAGTATCCCCTTTGCCAACCTCGTCTCCGGCACCATCTCTACACACCCACCCTGGAAAAAGGCCAAAGCACAATTCCTGCTCGTTAACTGCTGGTGCCAGCGCCTCGCCGAGGGCAAAGTCCTTCCCCTTGCTGTGTGTAAGTGCCAGTGGAACCGCGTGTCCCCACCACCCATCACTCCACAGTCCATCCAAGCCCAAAACCTGCTGGACGCAACTCGGAGGCGGCTGCTCAACCCGCTGGTGCCACCAAAACCCCAAACTTTTTTAGGAAGCACAGTCCTAAAACTAAACCACAAGGAGATACTTGCCCTTCCCCACTTCTTCCCTTCGGAGAACCCCCATCCTGAGCCCCCCCCCCCTGCCCTGTCTCCCTGACTGCTTGGGTACGAGATCAGAAATCCTGGGTAGAACCACCCCAGCCGGTAGAACCAGCTGATCCAGAGGAAGGTTTTGCAATTCTCAGTGGAGAAAATGCCACAACTTGTTCGCTTGGCAATGCTCCCCAAGCCCTGCTCTCTCCCCCTTCCTCACCAACCCTTTACTTTCCACCCTCCCCCTCCACCTGGGTGGGTTTCGCGTCCCGTTTTGCTCTTTTCTATGAAGAAACCCCCCAAAAAAATTCATTTGAAAGGTGAGGTTTGTCCTGTGTGTGTGTGTGTCACCCACCCCATGGTGGTGGTTTGGGGGTCACCCAAGGGCTGAGGTGAATTTTTGGGGGTGTTTAAGGCGGCGAAGCAGCTTTCAAGGCGAGCAGAAAGGTCCTGTTTCCCGTGGAAATACCCTTCGCACCCCAAACTCCTCCAAGCAGCCACCAAGGGGTTTTCCCCGCGCTCCTCGGTGAGGCTGCAACACACCCCAAGAATCATAGAATCACAGAATCATAGAACAACCAGGTTGGAAGAGACCCACCAGCTCATCGAGTCCAACCATAAGCCACCAATCACCCCAAAAAGGTCCCAGAAAAGGGAGGGGCGGACGGGATGTGACAGAGGGGTTGGGGGAGCACTCACCTCCCAGCGCAGCCCCCTCACCCCTCTCCATCTCTCAATTTCAGATGTTAGGGGCTCCCTGACTTTTAATATTCAGAATTTCCACCCTCCCCACCCCTTCTGCCACCCAACGTCTCTCAAAACCGGGTGGTGACACCCCCTCCACCTTAATCCCACCCTCTTATTTTATATATGAGGTTTAACACGGCCAAATGCCGTGTCCTGCACTTGGGGCACAACAACCCTATGCAGAGCTACAGACTGGGAGAAGTCTGGCTGGAAAACTGCCAGGAGGAGAGGGACCTGGGTGTGTTGGTCGACAGCGACTGACCATGAGGCAGCAGTGTGCCCAGGTGGCCAAGAAGGCCAAGGGCATCTTGGCTTAGATCAGACACGGTGTGACCAGCAGGGCCAGGGAGGCGATTCTCACTCTGGACTCAGCACTGGTGAGACCTGTCCTTGAATCCTGGGATCAGTTGTGAGCCCCTCAGCACAAGAAGGATGTTGAGGCTCTGGAGTGAGTCCAGAGAAGAGCCACGAAGCTGGGGAAGGGGCTGGAGAACAGGCCCTATGAGGAGCGGCTGAGAGAGCTGGGGTTGTTTATCCTGGAGAAGAGGAGGCTGAGAGGAGACCTCATTGCTCTCTCCAACTCCCTGAAAGGAGGTTGTAGAGAGGAGGGAGCTGGGCTCTCCTCCCAAGGGACAGGGGACAGGACGAGAGGGAATGGCCTCAAGCTCCACCAGGGGAGATTTAGGCTGGAGATTAGGAGGAAGTTTTTCACACAGAGGGTCATTGGGCATTGGAATAGGCTGCCCAGGGAGGTGGTTGATTCCCCTTCCCTGGAGGTGTTTAAGGCACAAGTAGATGAGGTCTTGAGGGACATGGTTTAGTGTTTGATATGAATGGTTGGACTCGATGATCCAATGGGTCTCTTCCAACCTGGCTGTTCTACGATTCTATATTTTTCCTTCGAAACACACACCTTTGCACAACTCCAACTCCTTTGCACAATGCTGACAACTTTCCGCTCCCTCCTCAGCTTAAATATTGAGCTATAAAGAAATTCCAGGAAAAAAAAAAGGGGTGCACCCCCCTTGGAAACGACATTTTGTGGGGGGTTGAGCTGGAGAGAGGTGCCCGCGTGGGTTTTTGGGGGTGGTGGCCCCACAGCCCCCAGTCCCCCCCCACCTGCCCCACAGCCCCCAGTCCCTGCCCCATCAACCCCCAATCCCTTCCCCCACCCCCCAACTCTCACAGCCTCCTATCTCTGCCCCACAGCCCCCCCAGTCCCTGCCCCATCGACTCTGAATCCTTGCCCCGCAGCCCCTCAACTCCCATAGTCCCCCAATCCCTGCCCCACAGCCCCCAATACCTGCCCACAGCCCCCCAACTCCTATAGTCCCCCAATCCCTGCCCCATCATCCCCCAATCCCTTCCCACATCCCCCCAACTCCTATAGTCCCCCAATCCCTGACCCACAGCCCCCAGTCCATGCCCCATCGTCCCCCGACTCCTTCCCACAGCCCCCCAACTTCCCCCACGGTGTCGCCCTCCCCCCCCCGGTGCCCCCCTGCCCCCCATCATCCCCAGCCCCAAACCCCCCAGAATCAGTGGAACCGCTCGCGGGAGCCCCCTCCCAGCCCCCAACCCCTCCGGCCCCGGTTCAAGAGGGATCCAAACTGCTTTGACTTCATTTTAAGTGAAAAATACATCAAACAGTCAAATCTGGGGGTTGGAGGAACTTAAAACACGAACCTCGAGGAATATTTTTTGGTTGGAAATGAGAATCCGCCTTATGGAGCATCCCTGGCTCCGGCACTGCCGGGTGGGGAGCCCAGGGGAGGGGGAGGGGGGCGAAGAGGTGAGCTGGTGCCCCAAGGGAACCATGTGGGGTACAGGGGAGCATTGGAGACGTTTTGGGGGCACAGGGGAGTGTTGGGGGGAGGAGGAGAGCATCAGGAGCAAGGGGAGCATGTTGGGAGCAAAGGAATCCTTGAGGATGTGGGGAGCACGTTGGGGTCACAAGATGGTTGGGGCAAGGGGGAAGAGTTGGAAGTGAGAGGGAAGAGTTGGGGGTGAGAGGGAAGAGTTGGGGGCAACAGGGAAAGAGTTGGAAGCAACAGGGGAAGAGTCGGGGGCAATGGAGAAGAGTTGGGGGCAATGGAGGAAGAGTCGGGGTCAATGGGGGAAGAGTTGGGGAACACAGGGAAGAGTCAGGGTCAATGGGGGGCGTCCTTGGGGATGCGGGGAGCACGCTGGGGTCACAAGAGGGTTGGGGCAAGGGGGAAGAGTTGGAGGGATGAGGGGAGAGTTGGGAGAGGGAAGAGTTGGGGGCACAGGGAGAAGAGTTGGGGGCACAGGGGGAAGAGTTAGGGGCAACAGGGAAGAGATGGGAGTGAGAGGGAGGAGTTGGGGTCAATGGGGGAAGAGGTGGGGGCAATGGGAGAAGAGTTGGGGGCAATGGAGGAAGAGTTGGGGTCAATGGGGGAAGAGGTGGGGGCAATGGGGAAAGAGTTGAGGGCAACAGGGAAAGAGTTGAGGGCAACAGGGAAGAGATGGGAGTGAGAAGGAGAAGAGTTGGGGGCAATAGGGAAAGAGTTGGAAGCGATGGAGGAAGAGCTGGGGACAATGGGGGAAGAGCTGGGGACAATGGGGAAGAGTTGGGGCACATGGGGAAGAGTCGGGGGCACAGGGGGAAGAGTCAGGGGCATGGGGGAAGAGTTGGGGGTAATGAGGAAGAGTTGGGGGCAATGGAGGAAGAGCTGGGGGAAAGAGGAAAGTGTTGGGAGCATGGGGGAAGATTTGGGGACAATTGGGGAAGAGCTGGGGACAATGGGGGAAGAGTTGGGGGCAACGGGGGAAGAGTTGGGGGCTATGGGGGAAGAGTTGGGGACAATAGGGAAGAGTCAGGGGCATGAGGGAAGAGTTGGGGGACACAGGGGGTAGAGTCAGGGGGCACAGTGGGAGAGCTGGGGGCACGGGGAGAGCAAACTGGGGGTGCTAGGGGTACGAGGATCCCGTTGGGGGTGCCTTGGGAGCATGGGGAGAGCCCTGGGGCCAGCGGGAGGGCCCCCACTGCCCTGAAGCCCCTCACCCCTCCCACTATTGGCCTTCAAACCATCCTGCGCTGTGGGCGCCTTCAACACTCCCTTGGCCCAAAATAAAAGGGCAGGTGGGGAGCCGGATTTGTCCCTTGTCCTTGAAACCAGAGCTCCCGGCGGTGCCGTCCCTTTCCCAGCTCTGTCACCCGGCGCAGCGATCAGCGAGGGTCAGGGCTCGAGGGCAAAGCTTCATCTCGCAGCTCGGCCGCAAACGCCTCCACCTGAAAGAAACCAACTCAAACTGGGACACCTCGACAGTGCCAGATGGGGCTGAGGTTGGACCAAAGGGGCGGGAATTATTTTTCCATGGAAAATTGAGGAGGGGATGGAGGCTCCGGAGGTCAGCACGACTCCTGGAGCTGCTGGAAGCGGGATGATGACTCGGTTGCTGGACGAGGGAAAGGCTGGGGATGTGGTCTACCTGGACTTCAGTAAAACCTCTGACATAGTTTCTCCCAGCATCCTGCTACGGAAACTGTCACCTCTGGGCTGGACAGGTGACACTCTCCTTGGTAGAAAACTGACTGGATGGCCCAGAGAGTGGTGGGAAATGGTGTTAAGTCCAGCTGGAGGCCAGTGACAAGTGGGGTTCCCCAGGGCTCAGTGCTGGGTCCAGCCCTGTTCAGTGTCTTCATCAAGGACGTGGATGAGGGCAGTGAGGGTACCCTTAGCAAGTTTGCAGATGACACAAAGCTGTGTGGAAGTGTGGATCTGCTGGAGGGTAGGGAGGCTCTGCAAAGGGACCTAAATAGGCTGGATCCATAGGCTGAGTCCAATGGGATGAGGTTTAACACGGCCAAATGCCGCGTCCTGCACTTGGGGCACAACAACCCTATGCAGAGCTCCAGACTGGGAGAAGTCTGGCTGGAAAACTGCCAGGAGGAGAGGGACCTGGGGTTGTTGGTCGACAGCGACTGACCATGAGGCAGCAGTGTGCCCAGGGGGCCAAGAAGGCCAATGGCATCTTGGCTTGGATCAGAAATGGTGTGACCAGCAGGGCCAGGGAGGTGATTCTCTCCCTGGACTCAGCACTGGTGAGACTGCTCCTTGAATCCTGTGTATGGTTCTGGGCCCCTCAGCATGAGAAGGATGTTGAGGCTCTGGAGAGAGTCCAGAGAAGAGTAACGAAGCTGGGGAAGGGGCTGGAGAACAGGCCTTATGAGGAGCGTCTGAGAGAGCTGGGGGTGTTTATCCTGGAGAAGAGGAGGCTGAGAGGAGACCTCATTGCTCTCTACAACTACCTGAAAGAGGTTGTGGAGAGGAGGGAGCTGGGCTCTTCTCCCAAGGGACAGGACGAGAGGGAATGGCCTCAAGCTCCACCAGGGGAGATTAAGGCTAGAGATTAGGAGGAAGTTTTTCACACAGAGGGTCATTGGGCATTGGAATAGGCTGCCCAGGGAGGGGGTTGAGTCACCTTCCCTGGAGGGGTTTAAGGGACGGGTGGATGAGGTCTTGAGGGACATGGTTTAGTGTTTGATAGGAATGGTTGGACTAGATGATCCGATGGGTCTCTTCCAATCTGGTTGTTCTATGATTCTATGATGGTGGATGGTGCCACTGTGCTCACCTGTGCCATGAGGACGCTCTGCCCGGCCGCGTCGTGCTCGAAGTCCTTGTTCACATCCAGCACCAGGACAGGTGTGTCCTTCATGTCCTCGATGTGGACTCTGAAGAAGAGAGAGAGTGAAGGGGCTAAACCACATCACCCAAGGCTGGGGCGGACGCCGAGGGAATCATAGAATCATAGAACAACCAGGCTGGAAGAGACCCATCGGATCATCGAGTCCAACCATTCCTTAGCGCAGGGGGATGGATTCGGACTCACTCTGTGGTCTTCTCCACCAGCCACTGTTCATGCTGGGCATGGAGCTGCTGCAGGTACCCCAGCTGGATGCCCCCCTCCTCGCTCCTCGCTCGCCGCCGCAGCCGCTCCAGGCACGTCTGCACCCACAGGGGACACAGCAGGATAGAGGGAGGCAGCCAGAGAGGAAAGGGGAATGGGAGAGATGGGAGAGGGAGGTCAGTGGGAGGCAAGGAGAGATGGAAATCAACAGGAGAAGGAGGTGAACAGGATGCAGGGAGATGGGAGGTTGAGGACAGAATCATAGAATCATCAGGTTGGAAAAGACACAGTGGATCATCCAAGTCCAACCATTCCCATCAATCACTAACCCATGTCACTCAGCACCTCGTCCACCCGTCCCTTAAACCCCTTCAGGAAAGGTGACTCAACCCCCTCCCTGGGCAGCCTCTGACACTGACCAATCACCCTTTCCATGAAAAATTCTTTCCTGCTGTCCAGTCTGACCCTCCCCTGGTGGAGCTTGAGGCCATTCCCTCTTGTCCTGTCCCCTGTCCCTTGGGAGAAGAGCCCAGCTCCCTCCTCTCCACAACCTCCTCTCAGGGAGTTGCAGAGAGCAATGAGGTCTTCCCTCAGCCTCCTCTTCTCCAGGATAAACACCCCCAGCTCTCTCAGATGCTCCTCATAGGTCCTGTTCTCCAGTCCCTTCACCAGCTTCGTGGCTCTTCTCTGGACTCACTCCAGAGCCTCAACATCCTTCTTGTGCTGAGGGCCCAGAACTGAACACAGGATTCGAGGTTCGGTCTCACTAGGGCCAAGCCCAGAGTGGAAAAGTCAACAGGAGAGGGAGGTTAAAGGGACACGGGGAGATGAGAGGTTATCGGGATGCAGGGGAAGATGGATGCTGCACCCTCCCTCCCTCTAATCCACTCTAGGATCATAGAATCATAGAACAACCAGGTTGGAAGAGACCCATCGGATCATTGAGTCCAACCATTCCTATCAAACACTAAACCAAGTCCCTCAAGACCTCACCCACACATCCCTTAAACCCCTCCAGGGAAGGTGAATCAACCACCTCCCTGGGCAGCCTATTCCAATGCCCAATGACCCTTTCCGGGAAAAACTCCCTCCTAATCTCCAGCCTAAATCTCCCGTGGTAGAGCTTGAGGCCATTCCCTCTTGTCCTGTCCCTTGGGAGAAGAGCCCAGCTCCCTCCTCACTACAACCTCCTTCCTCTCAGTGAGTTGTAGAGAGCAATGAGCTCTCAGTGACATTCCCACAGGAACAGGACTGGTGGCTGCTCCTCCAGACCAGTACTTGTGGTGAAAACCCAACCTTTGGGCAACTCCAGGAGCTGGTTGGGCTCCCAGCCGAGCCGGCCGCGGCCGCAGCCCCCTCCCCGCTGCACAAGGGTCTGTGGACACACATACCTGCGGGGCGGCTCGCAGGTAGAGGAAACCATGGAGGGTGGTGCGAGGCCCCAGTTGCCGCAAGAGGAAGCTGTGCCAGTCCTGGTAAATGGCCCATTCCAGCGGCTGCAGGTGCCCGGCCTCAAAGAGGTTCTTGGCAAAGACGTATCTGGGAAGGGACAGAGAGAGGGGACAGGGCAGCCGGCACCTCCGGCATCTGGACCTCTGAGCCACCCCCAGGGGCTCCATCGCCATTCATTCTGCTTTTTTTTTTTTTTTTTGCACCCACTGGGAATCACATGTGTTAATTAAGGTGAGGGGAGAGCTCATTGCTCTCTGCAACTCCCTGAGAGGAGGTTGTGGAGAGGAGGGAGCTGGGCTCTTCTCCCAAGGGACAGGATGAGAGGGAATGGCCTCAAGCTCCATCAGGGGAGGGTCAGGCTGGACATTAGGAAAAAATATTTCCCAGAAAGGGTGATTGGGCAGTGTCAGAGGCTGACCAGGGAGGCACTAACCCATGTCTCTCAGCACCTCGTCCATCCATCCCTTAAACCCCTCCAGGGAAGGGGAATCAACCCCCTCCCTGTTCCAGCGACCAATGACACTTTCCATGAAATAACTTTTCCTGATGTCCATCCTGACCCTCCCCTGGTGGAGCTTGAGGCCATTCCCTCTCGCCCTGTCCCCTGTCCCTCAGGAGAAGAGCCCAGCTCCCTCCTCTCCACAACCTCCTCTCAGGGAGTTGCAGAGAGCAATGAGGTCTCCCCTCAGGCTCCTCTTCTCCAGGATAAACACCCCTCCATCCCCTGCCTTGACTCAGGGTGTTGGGTACCTGTCGCTGTACACCGAGCGCTCAAAGACCCTCACGGGTTGGGGGGTCCCGGGGAGGCCCTCGGGTGGTGTTTCCAGCATGGCCTTCAGGCGGCTGAGGCAGGAGAATGTCTGGAAAGTGTAGGACCATCGCGCCGGCTCCTGGTACATCATCTGGAGAAGGTTGGTGGAGCCCTCGGATGCCTGTGGAAGGAAGCACTGAAGGAATGTGGTTTCCCCGGTGTGGTTTGGTGCCGGGCGGTGCCGCCAGCAGCTGGTTCTCACCGTTCCCTGTGCCGGCACCTTCCGCCACTGTGCCACGGGCTCGGTCACCAAGTGCCACTCGGGGAAGGTGGCAGCCAGCAGCCTCAGGAAGGTGGATTTGCCAACGGCTGCAGGAGCAAGGAGGGCCCAGGGTGAGCCTCAGGGCCCCCCAGGCAGGCAGGAAAACCCATTAACTACAGATGGAATTCCAGGCAGGCTGCAGGGGGAACCCCAAGTCAACCCCCACCTCCACCGCACCCCGAACCCTCTGCCCCAGCCCTACCCTGGGCAGCATCCTCTCCCCAAACTGCTTCTCCGACCGTCCCCCTGGCCCCTCACGTCACTGTGTCCTCCCTCTCCATCCTCCTCTCCATCTCTCTCCTTTCCCTCCCCTCTCTCTCCCCATCTCCTCTTCCTTTGCCCCCTTCTCTCTCCCACATCCCTTTCCCTCTCCTGTCCCTTTCCCCCTCTCCTTTCCTTCTCTCTCCCTCACTCCTCTCCCCTTTTTCCCTCTCCTCTCCATCTCTTTCCTCTCCCTTCTCCTCTTTCCCATCTCTCCCTCTCTACTCTCCATCTTTCCTCTCTCCCCTCCATCTCTCCTTTCCCTCTCTCCCCATCTCCTCTTCCTTTCCCCCTCCTCTCTCCCCTCTATCCTTTTCCTTCTCCTTCTCTCCTCTCCCCTCTATCCCTTTACCTCTCTCCTCACCTTCCCTGTCCCTCTCCCTCACTTCTCTCCCCTCTCCTTCCCTTCTCCATCCTCCTCTCCTTCTCCCCTCCTCCCTCTTTCCCTCTCCTTCCCTTTCCTTCTCCCCTCTATCCCTTCCCTCTCTCCTCTCACTCTCTCCTTCCCTTTTCCTCTTCCCTCTCCTCTCCCATCTTACTCTCTCCTTCCCTTTCCCTCTTCCCTCTCCTCTTCCATCTCACTCTCTCCTTCCCTTTTCCTCTTCCTTCTCAATCCCTCTCTCCCTCTCGTCTCCCTTTCCCTCTTCTCTCTATCCCTCTCCCACTCCCCTCCCTCCCCCTTTCCCTCTCCTATCCCTTTTCCTCTCTCCTCTCCTTCACTTCTCTCCTTTCTCCTCTCCATCCTCCTCTCTCCTCTCCATTTCTCTTCTCCCTCATCTCCTCTTCCTCTTCTCCTTCCTCTCTCTCCTCTATCCCTCTCTTCTTCCCTTTCCCTCTCCTTCCTCCTTCTCCCCTCTATCCCTCTCTCCTCTCCCATCTCACTCTCTTCTTCCCCTTCCCTCTTCCTTCTCAATCCCTCTCCCTAATGTCTCCCTTTTCCTCTTCTATCTCTCTCCTACTCCCCTCCCTCCCCCTTTCCCTCTCCTATCCCTTTCCCTCTCTCCTCTCCTTCACTTCTCTCCTTTCCACTCTCCATCCTCCTCTCTCCTCTCCCTCTCCTCCTCTTCTCCTTCCTCTCTCCCCTCTCCCTCATCTTCTCTTCCTCTCTCCCTCATCTCCTCCCTCTCTCCCCTCTATCCCTCTTTCCTTCCCTTTCCCTCTCCCTTTCCTCTTATCCCTTTCCCCCTTTCCTCTCCTTCGCTTCTCTCTCCTTTCCCTTCTCCATCCTCCTCTCTCCCCTCCATCTTTACTCTCCCTCACCTCCTCTTCCTCTTCTCCTTCCTCTCTCCCCTCTATCCCTCTCTCCTCTCCCTCTCTCCCTCAACTCCTCTTTTCTCCTTCCCCTCTCTCCTTCCCTTTCCCTCTCCTTCCTCCCTCACCCCTCTATCCCTTTCCCTCTCCCCTCTTTTCCTCTCCTCTCCTTCACTTCTCTCCTTTCCCCTCTCCATCCTCCTCTCCCTCATCTCCTCTTCCTCTTCTCCTTCCTCTCTCCCCTCCCTCCCTCATCTCCTCTTACTCTTCTCCTTCCTCTCTCCCCTCTATCCCTCTCTCCTCTCCTTCACTTCTCTCCTTTCCCTTCTCCCTCCTCCTCTCTTCTCTCAGTCTCTCCTCTCCCCCTCTCCCTCATCTCCTCTTCCTCTCCCCCTCTCTCCCTCATCTCTTCCTCTTCTACTTCCTCTCTCCCCTCTATCCCTCTCTCCTCTCCCTCATCTTCTCTTCCTCCCTCCCCTCTCCTCTCCCTCATCTCCTCTTACTCTTCTCCTTCCTCTCTCCCCTCTATCCCTCTCTCCTTCCTCCCTCGCCCCTCTATCCCTTTCCCTCTCCCCTCTTTTCCTCTCTCCTCTCCTTCACTTCTCTCCTTTCCCTTCTCCATCCTCCTCTCTCCTCTCAGTCTCTCCTCTCCCTCTCTCCCTCATCTCCTCTTCCTCTTCTCCTTCCTCTCTCCCCTCTTCTCCTCTCCCTCTTCTCCTTCCTCTCTCCCCTCTCCTCTCCCTCATCTCCTCTTCCTCTCACCCCTCTCTCCCTCATCTCCTCTTCCTCTTCTCCCTCCTCTCTCCCTCTCTCCTTTCCCCTCACCCCTCTATCCCTTTCCCTCTCCCCTCCTTCCCTCTCCCTCTCCCCTCTCTCCCTCATCTCCCCCCCTCCCCTCCCCCCCCCCCCCCAGTACCGATGTTTCCCTCCAGCGCGAGCCTGAGGGCGCCCCCTCCCCGCCCCATCCCTCCTTCCCGCGTCATATGCTAATGAGCGCCTGACGTCAGCGCGCGGGAAAGGGCGGGGACGCCGCTGCGGAAGTCGGCGGGAGACTGGGAGGGGGAGGGTCTGTGTGATGAGGAGGGGATTGACTGGGGGCAGCGTCATTGACAGAGGGTTGGGGACATCAGTGTGGGGTTGGGGGCATGGCTGGGGTCAGGGACATGGACACAGGGTTGGGGCATCAACAAGGGTTGGAGGCATCAGCCTGGGGTTGAGGATATCAACTGGGGTTGGAGGCATCAGTGTGGGGTTGGGGGACAACTGGGGTGGGGGACATTGACTCAGGGTTGGGGACACCTAGGGGTTGGGAACATCAGTGTGGGGTTGGGGGACGACTGGAGTCAGGGACATGGACAGAGGGCTGGGAACATTAGCGTAGGGTGGGAGGACAAGGCTGGTGTCAGGGATGTTGACACAGTGTTGGGGACATCAATAGGTTGGAGGCATCAGCATGGGGCTAGGGCGACAGCTGGTGTCAGGGACATGGACATGAGGTTGGGGACATCAGCAGGGGTTGGGGGACAACTGGTGTCGGGGACATGGACAGAGGGTTGGGGACATCAACAGGTGTTGGGGACATCAGTGTGGGGTTGGGGGCATGGCTGGGGTCAGGGACATGGACACAGGGTTGGGGACATCAATGGGTTGGAGGCATCAGCCTGGGGCTAGGGCGACAGCTGGGGTCAGGGACATGGGGTTGGGGACATCAGCGTGGGGTTAGGGACACAGCTGGGGTCAAGGACATTGACACAGGGTTGGGAGCATCAACAGGGGTTGGGGACATCAGCAGGGGTTAGGGACACAGCTGGGGTCAAGGACGTTGACATAGGGTTGGGAGCATCAACAGGAGCTAGGGACATCAGCAGGGGTTGGGGGGATGGCTGGGGTCAGGGACATGGACATGGGGTTGGGGAGATCAGCATGGGGTTAGGGACATTGACACAGGGTTGGGAGCATCAGCAGGGGTTGGCGGACAGGTGGTGTCGGGGGCATGGACAGAGGGTTGGGGACATCAACAGGGGTTGAGGACATCAGTGTGGGGTTGGAGGATGGCTGGGATAAGGGACATGGACAGAGGGTTGGGGACATCAATGGGTTGGAGGCATCAGCCTGGGGCTAGGGTGACAGCTGGTGTCAGGGACGTGGAGTTGGGGACATCAGCAGGGGTTAGGGACACAGCTGGGGTCAAGGACATTGACACAGGGTTGGGAGCATCAACAGGGGTTGGGGACATCAGCAGGGGTTAGGGACACAGCTGGGGTCAGGGACGTTGTCACAGGGTTGGGAGCATCAACAGGAGTTGGGGACATCAGCAGGGGTTGGGGGACAACTGGTGTCGGGGACATGGACAGAGGGTTGGGGACATCAACAGGGGTTGGGGACATCAGTGTGGGGTTGGGGATGGCTGGGATAAGGGACATGGACAGAGGGCTGGGGACATCAATGGGTTGGAGGCATCAGCCTGGGGCTAGGGCAACAGCTGGTGTCAGGGACATGGACATGGGGTTGAGGATATCAGCAGGGGTTAGGGACACAGCTGGGGTCAAGGACGTTGACATAGGGTTGGGAGCATCAACAGGAGCTAGGGACATCAGCAGGGGTTGGGGGGATGGCTGGGGTCAGGGACATGGACATGGGGTTGGGGAGATCAGCATGGGGTTAGGGACATTGACACTGGGTTGGGAGCATCAGCAGGGGTTGGCGGACAGGTGGTGTCGGGGGCATGGACAGAGGGTTGGGGACATCAACAGGGGTTGAGGACATTAGTGTGGGGTTGGGGATGGCTGGGATAAGGGACATGGACAGAGGGTTGGGGACATCAATGGGTTGGAGGCATCAGCCTGGGGCTAGGGCGACAGCTGGTGTCAGGGACGTGGAGTTGGGGACATCAGCGTGGGGTTAGGGACACAGCTGGGGTCAGGGACGTTGACACAGGGTTGGGAGCATCAACAGGGGTTGGGGACATCATCAGGGGTTGGGGGGATGGCTGGGGTCAGGGACATGGACGTGGGGTTGGGGAGATCAGCATGGGGTTAGGGACATTGACACAGGGTTGGGAGCATCAGCAGGGGTTGGGGGACAGGTGGTGTCGGGGGCATGGACAAAGGGTTGGGGACATCAACAGGGCTTGGGGACATCAGTGTGGGGTTGGAGGATGGCTGGGATAAGGGACATGGACAGAGGGTTGGGGACATCAATGGGTTGGAGGCATCAGCCTGGGGCTAGGGCGACAGCTGGTGTCAGGGACGTGGAGTTGGGGACATCAGCATGGGGTTAGGGACACAGCTGGGGTCAAGGACATTGACACAGGGTTGGGAGCATCAACAGGGGTTGGGGACATCAGCAGGGGTTAGGGACACAGCTGGGGTCAGGGACGTTGACACAGGGTTGGGAGCATCATCAGGGGTTGGGGACATCAGCAGGGGTTGGGGGGATGGCTGGGATCAGGGACATGGACGTGGGGTTGGGGACATCAGTGTGGGGTTAGGGACACAGCTGAGGTCAAGGACATTGACACAGGGTTGGGAGCATCATCAAGGGTTGGGGACATCAACAGGGGTTGGGGACATCAGTGTGGAGTTGGGGCATGGCTTGGGTCAGGGACATTGACACAGGGTTGGGGACATCTGTGGGTTGGAGGCATCAGCATGGGGTTGGGGGGACGGCTGGTGTAAGGGACATTGACACAGGGTTGGGGACATCAACGGGTTGGAGGCATCAACATGGAGTTGGAGGCATCAGCATGGGATTGGGGGGGTGGCTGGGGTCAGGGACATGAACACAGGATTGGGGATATCAACAGGGGTTGGGGACATCAGTGTGGGGTTGGGGGACAACTGGGGTGAGGGACATTGACTCAGGGTTGGGGACATCAGCGTAGAGTTGGAGGACAAGGCTGGTGTCAGGGATGTTGACACAGTCTTGGGGACATCAATGGGTTGGAGGCATCGGCATGGGGTTAGGGGGATGGCTGGGGTCGGGGACATGGACACAGGGTTGGGGACATCAATGGGAGTTGGAAGCGTCAGTGTGAGGTTGGGGGGACAGTCGGTGTCAGGAACATGGGCACAAAGTTGGGGACATCATTGGGTTGGAGGCATCAGCCTGGGGTTCAGGATATCAGCATGGGGTTAGGGACACAGCTGGGGTCAAGGACATTGACACAGGGTTGGGAGCATCATCAGGGGTTGGAGACATCAGCAGGGGTTGGAGGCATCAGCATGGGGTTGGGGGACGGCTGGGGTTGGGGACATTGACACAGGGTTGGGGACATCAATGGGTTGGAGGCATCAGCATGGGGTTGGGGGAATGGCTGGGATCAGGGACATGGAGACAGGGTTGGGGACATCATCAGGGGTTGGGGACATCATCAGGGGTTGGGGTTCAGCTGGTGTTGGGGACACGGACAGAGGGTTGGGGCTGGGGCTCCACCATCCACCAGCTTCTCCCCACCTCCTCCCACCCTTGAGTGGCCCTGATCCTCCAGAAGATGGACGGAGCCTGGAGAAAAGGCTTTAATGCGCAGTGGGCAGCAGGGAGGAGCAGCAGGGGCCGAGGAGGAGGAGGAGGAGGGGGACGCCCCGACCCGGGGACAGGGAGAGGCCGCGGGGCAGGGACGGGGCTTAGAAGCATTTTCGGTGGACGATGGATGGTCCGGCCTCGTCGTACTCGGGTTTGCTGATCCACATCTGCTGGAACGTGGAGAGGGAGGCCAGGATGGAGCCACCGATCCACACCGAGTATTTCCGCTCTGGGGGGGCGATGATCTGCAAGAGAGACACCAGGCGTTGGGACGCGATCCTAAAGCTCCACCAGGAGAGGACGCGGGAGGGGGTTGGCGGCCACGGTTTCCACCAGCGCCGGCACCTACTTTGATCTTCATGGTGCTGGGAGCCAGCGCCGTGATCTCCTTCTGCATGCGGTCGGCGATGCCGGGATACATGGTGGTGCCGCCCGACAAGACGTTGTTGGCGTAGAGGTCCTTGCGGATGTCGATGTCGCACTTCATGATGGAGTTGTAGGTGGTCTCGTGGATGCCGGCAGACTCCATGCCTGGAGGAGGAGGAGGGGCCCTCAGCATCCTGACCCCCGGCTCTCCCTCCGCAGGGCTCCCCAGGAGAACCTTGGGGTCACCCATGGGTTTGTCTCCCTCGGTTGGGGTGCAGAGCACCAAAACGTCTCAGCAGAGCAGCCACAGGAGCTGAGGGGAGACTTCGTTGCTCTCTGCGAGTCCCTGAGAGGAGGTTGTGGAGAGGAGGGAGTTGGGCTCTTCTCCCAAGGGACAGGACAAGAGGGAATGGCCTCAAGCTCCACCAGGGGAGGCTCAGGATGGACATTAGGAAAAAATATTTCATGGAAAAGGTGATTGGGCACTGGCAGAGGCTGCGCAGGGAGGGGGTTGAGTCCCCTTCCCTGGAGGGGTTTAAGGGACGGGTGGACGAGGTGCTGAGGGACATGGGTTAGTGTTTGATGTGAATGGTTGGACTCCATGATCCGCTGGGTCTCTTCCAACCTGCTGATTCCATGGTTTCCCACTGGGGGGGATGAGGATCAACCACCGAAGGGCCTGGCAGGACAATTCGATGCGGACTCACCGATGAAGGACGGCTGGAAGAGGGTCTCGGGGCAGCGGAAGCGCTCGTTGCCGATGGTGATGACCTGCCCGTCGGGGAGCTCGTAGCTCTTCTCCAGCGAGGAGGAGGAGGCGGCTGTGGCCATCTCGTTCTCGAAGTCGAGGGCCACGTAGCAGAGCTTCTCCTTGATGTCGCGCACGATTTCCCGCTCGGCTGTGGGAGCAAACCGGCTCAACCTGGTGCTGCGGTGGCGGCTGCGCAGGGTCCCCACCGCCCCGTCTCCCCCTCCCCGGCCGCCTACCGGTGGTGACGAAGGAGTAGCCCCTCTCGGTGAGGATCTTCATGAGGTAGTCGGTGAGGTCGCGGCCGGCCAAGTCAAGACGCATGATGGCGTGGGGCAGCGCGTAGCCCTCGTAGATGGGGACGTTGTGGGTGACGCCGTCCCCAGAGTCGAGGACAATGCCTGGGAAGAGACGGAGGAGGTGAGGGATGGGGCTGGAAGCCGTCTCGACCCTTTCCCCGTCACAACGGGTCCCTGCGGCGTGTCCTACTCACCGGTCGTGCGGCCGGAGGCATAGAGGGAGAGGACGGCTTGGATGGCAACGTACATGGCAGGAACATTGAAGGTTTCAAACATGATCTAGGAGGAGGGTGAATCATGGAATCATAGAATCATAGAACAACCAGGTTGGAAGAGACCCATCGGATCATCGAGTCCAACCATTCCTATCAAACACTAACCCAAGTCCCTAAGGACCTCATCTACCCATCCCTTAAACCCCTCCAGGGAAGGGGAATCAACCACCTCCCTGGGCAGCCTGTTCCAATGCCCAGTGACCCTTTCCGTGAAAAACCTCCTCCTAATCTCCAGCCTAAATCTCCCCTGGTGGAGCTTGAGGCCATTCCCTCTTGTCCTGTCCCCTGTCCCTTGGGAGAAGAGCCCAGCTCCCTCCTCTCCACAACCTCCTCTCAGGGAGTTGTAGAGAGCAATGAGGTCTCCCCTCAGCCTCCTCTTCTCCAGGATAAACACCCCCAGCTCTCTCAGACACTCGTCATAGGAACTGTTCTCCAGCCCCTTCCCCAGCTTTGTTGCTCTTCTCTGGACTCGCTCCAGAGCCTCAACATCCTTCTTGTGCTGAGGGGCCACAACTGACCCCAAGATTCAAGGAGCGGCCTCACCAGTGCTGAGTCCAGAGGGAGAAGAACCTCCCTGGACCTGCCTGTGAGAGGGGTAGAGGGTTAAGGGACGTTCCCCCCTGACCCAGAATGTCCAAGCCCAGGGGTCCCCATACCTGCGTCATCTTCTCCCGGTTGGCTTTGGGGTTGAGGGGCGCCTCGGTGAGCAGTGTCGGGTGCTCCTCGGGGGCCACGCGCAGCTCGTTGTAGAAGGAATGATGCCAGATCTAAGGGGAGTCATAGAATCATAGAACAACCAGGTTGGAAGGGACCCATCGGATCATTGAGTCCAACCATATAAAAGGAGACGAATTTGATGGTCCTTCTGTTCACAAAGTCTCTTAGGTGGGACTGGAAGCTCTGCCCAGGCCCAGGTCAGCGTCTCAGCCCAAAGCGCAGCCGCGGCAGCACCCGTTCCCCGCCCCGGGGTGCCCGGCGAGGCTCTCACCTTCTCCATGTCATCCCAGTTGGTGATGATGCCGTGCTCGATGGGGTACTTGAGCGTGAGGATGCCTCTCTTGCTCTGCGCCTCGTCACCCACGTAGCTGTCCTTCTGCCCCATGCCTACCATGACCCCCTAAGGGCAGCGAGAGATACGGCCTCGTTAGCCTCACCCCGGCGATTAATCATAGAATCATAGAATCATAGGACAACCAGGTTGGAAGAGACCCATCGGATCATCAAATCCAACCATTCCCATCGAACACTAAACCAAGTCCCTCAAGACCTCATCCACCTGTGCCTTAAACACCTCCAGGGAAGGGGAATCAACCACCTCCCTGGGCAGCCTATTCCAATGCTCTCTGTGTGAAAAGGAAAGTGAGGAAAGGGGGCGGCTGGGGGGGCTGGTACCCACCTGGTGCCGGGGTCGCCCCACGATGGAAGGGAAGACGGCGCGGGGGGCATCGTCCCCGGCAAAGCCGGCTTTGCAGAGCCCGGAGCCGTTGTCGCAGACCAGGGCTGTTGTCTCCTCCTCGCACATGGTGGGACTGGGAGCTGCTGGCGTTCGGGGGGGACCTGGGGGAAAAGCTGGGGGTGCAGGGGGAAACAGCATTAAAAGTTGGGTGGGGAACGGGGTTTGGCTGCTCCGCGGCTGCTTGGGCTGGTAGCAGGGTTGGTTGGAGTCCCATAAAATCCTCCGTGGGTGCTGGTCCTGCTATGGCGATGCCAGGAGGGGCTCATCTCTGGTAGGTTCTGCTCACACCGATGTGGCTTCTCCATCGTCAAGAAGAGGAGGAGATGCCTCTTCTTGAGGCATCAAGCAATGCCCTCTCCTCTGGTCCCATCTCAGCAACCTCTTGCAGCTCTGCCCTCGCATCCTTTCCCAAAAATGGGAAAAAATAGCCCTACCCTGGTCTGTGTGTGTGTGTATATGTGTGTGTGTGTGTGTGTGTGTGTGTGTCCCTGCTCTGCTGGCAGATGCTCTCCCGAAGCTGGTGAAGAAAACCTCGCAGGAGCCCAAAAAAGAATCAACCCCCAAGTCCCAGGGATTTCTGGAAGAGCACGACCTGCTTTGGCTGCAGCCCAACTCATGTCGCCTCCGCGGGAGCTCCTGGCCGTGGGGTCACGTTTGGCTCGGGGCCCACCCTGAGCCACCCCATAAGCCCCAAATCCCCCCTGGGGTGTTTTCCCTTCCCGCTGTCCTGCGAAAAAACTAAAAGGGAAAGCTGGGCTGTACTCACCGCAGCGGCGAGGGCTCCTTTCCTCTGGGACCCAGTCCCGATGAGCCTTTGGTATAAATACCAGCGAGTCCGTGAAACCTCAGAGGCGGATCCTCTCTAAACAAAGACCCTAAATAGGCTAAGTGATGGTGTGGTGGCCATATGGCCATATAAGGTGTTTTATTTCATTAAATTGACCTTGGACTGGTGGTAGGACCCGGCACGGTTAATTATTGTAAGAAAAATCGCTGCGAGGGATGCTTTGGGAGGCAACACCCCAGTTATGACTTCTGTTCCTTTTACGCTCTGAGATGATAAACAAGTGAGACACAAGTCCTTATAAGCGACGGTGAAAACTATGTGGAAGCATCTCTGGGGCCTGGGGAGAGCGTGGGGGTCAGGCTGTGCTGGGGGGGACACCCCGGAGCCCGGAGATGGTGGGAAGGCAGCGGGTTGGTGCGTCGCATCCTCCCAACCTCCCTTCTCCAGCCTTTCCCTGGCATCTGGCACCTTGGGGACGGCTCCCCCTGGGGTTCTTTGGCGTTGACCCCACTTGTGGTCCCAGAATCCTCAGCTGGAGGGGAGATAAAACTCAAAGCCAAGCCCTGCATGGGCACACGCACCTCTCACCCTCTCCCCAGGAGGATTTTGGAGGCAGGAGCACAGGCCCATGCGGGTGATGCCACCAGGACCCCAACCCGAGCACAGCAATGGGGGCTGGAGCTGCAGGGCCTGTGGCCCTCAAGGCTGCCTTTTCATAGAGTCATAGAAGCACCAGGTTGGAAAAGACCCATCGGATCATGAGCCCAACCATTCCCATCAATCAATAACCCATGTCCCTCAGCACCTCGGCCACCCGTCCCTTAAACCCCTCCAGGGAAGGGGAATCAACCCCCTCCCTGGGCAGCCTCTGCCACTGCCCAGTGACCCTTTCCATGAAATATTTTTAACTAATATCCAGCCTGACCCTCCCCTGATGCAGTTTGAGGCCATTCCCTCTCATCCTGTCCCCTGTCCCTTGGGAGAAGAGCCCAGTTCCCTCCTTTCTACAACCTCCTTTCAAGTAGTTGCAGAGAGCAATGAGGTCTCCTCTCAGCCTCCTCTTCTCCAGGATAAACACCCCCAGCTCTCTCAGACGCTCCTCTTCTTCTCCAGCCCCTTCACCAGCTTCGTTGCTCTTCCCTGGACTCGCTCCAGAGCCTCAACATCCTTCTTGTGCTGAGGGCCCAGAACTGACTCCAGGATCTGAGGAGTGGTCTCACCAGTGCCGAGTACTTTTTAAAGGAAACAATCCCACAGCACAGACACTCCTGAGCACCAGGTCAAGGGTTGGCAGGAGCGATGCGCTGGTGTCACCCCCTAGAGCTACAAGGACTCTGATGCAGAGAGGGAAACTGAGGCACGGGGTGTGTGGCTGTCCTACATCAAGATGTGGGCTCAGCAATCATAGAATCATAGAACAACCAGGTTGGAAGAGACCCATCGGATCATGGAGTCCAACCATTCCTATCAAACACTAACCCATGTCCCTCAGCACCTCGTCCACCCGTCCCTTAAACCCTTCCAGGGAAGGGGAATCAACCACCTCCCTGGGCAGTCTATTCCAATGCCCAATGAGGACCAAGAGCTGCAGGGAACCCACCTGTCACCAGAAGCGACCCGAATCATAGTGTCACCCCATGGGGCAGGTCAGGGACACGGTGTCCCCAGCCTGCTCGCACCTCCAGCAAGGTGGAGGTGTTTAAGGCACAGGTAGATGAGGTCCTGAGCGACATGGTTTAGTGTTTGATAGGAATGGTTGGACTCAATGACCCGATGGGTCTCTTCCAACCTGGTTGTTCTATGATTCTAAGGTCTGCAGGCTCTGCCCAGTCCTCCAGAGAAACCTAAGTGCTTGGGAACAGGGTTTGGCCCCTGGTTGTGCATTTGGTGTCTCCGCCACACGCCCCAAGTCCCAGAGATGCTGCCGCCTTGCGTCCTATCCCAGTTCCCTTGGGCTGCTGCCAGCCATGAGGTCACCGAGGCATAAAGGTTGCCATATATGACATGGTGCAGAAGAAAAAAACATAACCCCAACCCCAGAACGGGGCAAAAACGAAGGGATTGGACGGAGGCAGCAGCCTGCGTGGGAGCTGGGAGAGCCCTGGGTGGAGAGAGCAGAGCGTGGAGCTCCCCGGGAGCTTGTCCAAGCCCAGCGTGGGGTGAGCCCAGAGCCACCTCCAGCCCCGGGTTGGTGCAAAACCTTGTGTCGCAGCCCCAGAGCTTCGCCAGCTCTGCAAAGCTGGGCTGGCTCTGAGCTCCCCGTCCCCACAGGAGCCCCAAGCTGCCCTGGGCAGCCAGGTCGCGATGCTCGGGCACGGCTTTTTTGAAGCTGGGACCACGGCAGCACAGCCCGGAGCCTGAGCAGGCGTGCAGCCTAAAAAGGAAAGGTTTGGCCACCACAGCCAATCCAGCCGCTGGCTCTGCCAGCGCTCGCAGCGTGGCCCATGGCCTGGGATGCTGCAGGAACGCCAAGCATCCCATGGAACAGGCAAGGCAGGCTGGGGCTGGACTGAATGTGGCATGAGGAAGGGTGTAATCCCTGTTTTGCCATGGATTTCAAACCTCCCGGTGCACCGGCACCTCCGTATAAGGGTAATATTCACACTTTAAACCTCTCCGGCTGCCGCTGAAGATGGAGGAGCTGGCACTGGGAGCTTGGGCAGGGAGATTTAGGGCTGTTCCCATCACTAGGGGAGAGCGAAGCATCACTCGCTGCCTGCAACCCCCCCCCACCCCCCATGCCCCCTCAGCCACACACCCTGCGTCGCTGCAGAAAATAAAACTCTTAGAATCATAGAAACATAGAATCACCAGGTTGGAAGAGACCCATTGGATCATCGAGTCCAACCATTTCCATCAAACACTAACCCATGTCCCTCAGCACCTCGTTCACCCGTCCCTTAAACACCTCCAGGGAAGGGGACTCAACCCCGCCCCGGGCAGCCTATTCCAATGCCCAATGACCCTTTCTGGGAAAAATTTCTTCCTGCTGTCCAGCCTGACCCTCCCCTGGTGGAGCTTGAGGCCATTCCCTCTTGTCCTGTCCCTTGGGAGAAGAGCCCAGTTCCCTCCTCTCCACAACCTCCTCTCAAGGAGTTGTAGAGAGCAATGAGGTCTCCCCTCAGCCTCCTCTTCTCCAGGATAAACACCCCCAGCTCTCTCAGATGCTCCTCACAATCTTTCTTCTCCAGCCCCTTCACCAGCCTCATTGCTCTTCTCCGGACTCGCTCCAGAGCCTCAACATCCTTCTTGTGCTGAGGGGCCCAGAACTGACCCCAGGATTCAAGGAGCGGCCTCACCAGTGCTGAGTCCAGAGGGAGAAGAACCTCCCTGGCCCTGCTGGTCACACCATTTCTGATCCAAGCCAGGATGCCATTGGCCTTCTTGGCCACCTGGGCACACTGCTGCCTCATGGTCAGTCGCTGTCGACCAACAACCCCAGGTCGCTCTCCTCCTGGCAGTTTTCCAGCCAGGCTTCTCCCAGTCTGTAGCTCTGCATAGGGTTGTTGTGCCCCAAGTGCAGGACCCGGCATTTGGCCGTGTTAAATCCCATTGGACTCTGCCCATGGTTCCAGCCTGTTTAGGTCCCTTTGCAGAACCTCCCTACCCTCCAGCAGATCCACACTTCCACACAGCTTTGTGTCATCTGCAAACTTGCTAAGGGTACCCTCAATGCCTTCATCCAGGTCATTGATGAAGACATTGAACAGGGCTGGACCCAGCACTGAGCCCTGGGGAACCCCACTTGTCACTGTGCTCCAGCTGGAGTTAACTCCATTTCCCACCACTCTCTGGGCCATCCAGCCAGTTTTCTACCCAGGAGAGTGTCGCCTGCCCAGGCCAGAGGTGACAGTTTCCACAGCAGAATGCTGGGAGAAACTGTGTCAAAGGCTTTACTGAAGTCCAGGTAGACCACATCCACAGCCTCTCCCTCGTCCAACAGCCCTCACGACCCTCCCGCTGCCAGGACCAGCCTGGTGTCCCAAACTGACCACAAAAATGAAGGAAGCAGCAGTTTCAGAGGCAGGAGTCAAGGAGGCGGCTGTTAGAAACAATCACAAGCCCAAAAATGACTCGATTCCCACCACGTGCTCAGCCACTCTGGACCACTCCGACCCCCTGAGCTAGACGTAAGAACACGAGTGGCAAAGAAACCCAGGCAAGGTGAGATAATCCCTCGGTGTTGAGTGGACACCGAGGGATTTTGTGTGTGGAAGAACACAGAACATGCATGTAGGTGTGCGAGGGTGGAGAGCAGCTCCGACCCCTTCCTCGCACGGCCCCGTGGGCATCATCGCAACATCCCAAGAGCTGATGGAGCTCATGGGTCGCGCTCAGCCCACGGAGACCAGACGCCTTCCACCTCTCCATACGGCTTCTTCCCTCTCAACGTTGGCAGAGGCGAAGGAGGACGCTTGACCCGGAGAGCGCAAGGAAGGAAAACCACTGCTCAGTGTCCAGTGAGAGGATTTTGGAGGAGCTTCCCGGTTATACTGCGTAACGGCAACGCCAAGAGCGCTTGGTTTTGGCAAGGAAAGGCTTCATGCCGCTTTGAGAGGTGCAGAGGAGATCAGGGGTGGAGATGATCGATGGAAGCGGTGGAAGGTGCTGGAATCCTGCCTCAGAGAGGCCTTGCAGTGCTGCAGCCAAGAAACCCAAAGCCTCCTCCGTGCTAACAGCAGCAACCCAAACCCTGGCTGGGCCGGAGCCAATCCCCCAGCCAGGAAAAGGCATAAAAAAACCAGAGGTGCCCCTCACCGCTTCTGGGATGAAGCAGCTGGTGCAAAGCAGCGTCACATCCAGGACCTTCTCCGCTGAAAAAGGGGTTTGCAAAGGAGGCTGAGGCCTTTCTCACCTCACCAGGCCTCTACCCAAACGCCAGCAAGCAAGACTCACCCTGGCTCAGCAGTGGTAACTCTTGCATGGGATAAGAGAGGTTAAGAAGGTTTAGTCGTAAAGACTCATCTACTCCAGCTCTAGGAACACCCAGCAGCCCAGAGAAGCAAAACAAAACATGAGTTAATCTGCGCGATCTCGCTTTGGAAAGCACTTGAAGAGGTTTCCAGACTCCACGGTTGCAGCAAATCACGGGGAACCCTCTCAAGCTGTTCGAGCTACAGATTAGAGCATTAAACAATTGCTTCAGTGTTAACTCCTGGTTTTGAGTTTCCAGTTAGCTTCTCCCCACACCCTGAGCCCCAGCAGAGCGTCACCAGCCCCGCGGCAGGCACTGAGGTGTCACGAGCTCGCGCTGAGGTCAGGGCACCGATCCCACCGCGATTATTGGAGGAGGAAGGGGAAGGATCACTACGTGGTAGAAATCATCTGCTACAGGAGGACAACAAACTCCCCAGGCCAAGAGGGAAGGTGGATGGTTTTCTGTAAATGGTTAAGGCAAGAGGCCTATCGGAGATCCAGCAGGACCACATCTCTCTCGACGACCGACACGTGATTGCAGGTCTGGAAGGAAAGAGAAGAGAAAGAGGCTCCTTTAATCCTGTGTTCAGTTCTGGCCCCTCAGCACAAGAAGGATGTTGAGGCTCTGGAGAGAGTCCAGAGAAGAGCAACAAGGTTGGTGAAGGGGCTGGAGAACAGGCCCTGTGAGGAGCGGCTGAGAGAGCTGGGGGGGTTTATCCTGGAGAAGAGGAGGCTGAGAGGAGACCTCATTGCTCTCTACAGCTACCTGAAGGGAGGTTGTAGAGAGGAGGGAGCTGGGCTCTTCTCCCAAGGGACAGGGGACAGGACAAGAGGGAATGGCCTCAAGCTCCACCAGGGGAGATTTAGGCTGGAGATTAGGAGGAAGTCTTTCATGGAAAGGGGTCACTGGGCATTGGAATAGGCTGCCCAGGGAGGGGGTTGATTCCCCTTCCCTGGAGGTGTTTAAGGGACGGGTGGATGAGGTCTTGAGGGACTTGGTTTAGTGTTTGATAGGAATGGTTGGACTAGAAAATCCGATGGGTCCCTTCCAACCTGGTTGTTCTATGATTCTAAGTCAGAAAGTTCCTGCACCTCAAACTCTAGGAGGGAGAAGCCTCTGCCAGGCTGACCCTCCTCCTCCTCCTGTCCTGGGTCAGGGCCTCACACCTCGGTATAAATCCAAGTGAAGTGCGTAACATGCTGACTCGCACTCCTACAGCCCCTGCTGCCTCCTGGGGGGACTTACGGTGAAGAGAGGAGGGTCTTTGGAGTGTGGGTGGAATCCTTTCTGTCGGCACGAAGAGATCTCCTCGAGGCCATGCTCTGTCAGCTTGAAAAAACCCGTCCTGGAGCAAATAAACACAAACTCTGTGTAGCTGAGTCACCTTTCCTGGAGGGGTTTGAGGGACGGGTGGACGAGGTGCTGAGGGACATGGGTTAGTGATTGATGGGAATGGTTGGACTCGATGATCCGGTGGGTCTCTTCCAACCTGGTGATTCTATGATTTTAAACAGCCCTTCTGGAGAGGCTAGACCCACTGTTCACTTTTTTAGGTAGACAGAGCCAGAAAGGCCTTCCCTGCCCCAAATTCATACTTACTCCTGGTATTTTGGAGAACACACAATGGCAATGGACTCCGGTAACATCATCTGGTAGGAGCAGTGCGTGTGCAGGTCGACGCTGGAGAGGAAGGCTGTCTGTGTGGGGTGAGTCTGAAACACAGGGGAGAAGAAAAGAGAGGAAGCCACAGCAGGGCCAGGATTAGCCAAAGGGACTGCAACCACCCAGAGAATCACAGAATCATAGAACAACCAGGTTGGAAGAGACCTATTGGATCATCGAGTCCAACCATTCCCATCAATCACTAACCCATGTCCCTCAGCAACACCTTGTCCACCCGTCCCTTAAATACGTCCAGGGAAGGGGACTCAACCCCCTCCTGGGCAGCCTCTGACACTGCCCAGTGACCCTTTCCATGAAATATTTCTTCCTGATGTCCAGCCTAACCCTCCCTGGTGGAGCTTGAGGCCATTCCCTTTCATCCTGACCCCTGTCCCTTGGAAGAAGAGCCCAGCTCCCTCTTCTCCACAACCTCCTCTCAGGGAGTTGCAGAGAGCAATGAGGTCTCCTCTCAGCCTCCTCTTCTCCAGGATAAACACCCCCAGCTCTCTCAGACGCTCCTCACAATCCTTGTTCTCCAGCCCCTTCACCAGAGGAGGCTGAGGGGAGACCTCATTGCTCTCTCCAACTCCCTGAAAGGAGGTTTAGAGAGGAGGGAGCTGGGCTCTTCTCCCAAGGGACAGGGGACAGGATGAGAGGGAATGGCCTCAAGCTCCACCAGGGGAGGGTCAGGCTGGACAGCAGGAAAAATATTTCATGGAAAGGGTCACCGGGCAGTGGCAGAGGCTGCCCAGGGAGAGGGCTGAGTCCCCTTCCCTGGAGGGGTTTAAGGGATGGGTGGACAAGGTGCTGAGGGACATGGGTTATTGATTGATGGGAATGGTTGGACTCCATGATCCGGTGGGTCTCTTCCAACCTGGTGATTCCGACTGTCCCTGGATGTGGTGGGGCTGCCACTGAAGAGTTAACACCCAGAGCAGACAGCCGCACACATCAGGCACACAGGCAGCAGGCATTGATTTCTCAAAGCTTGCGAGGCAGCTGCTGCTTTCGAGAGATTACTCAGCAGCACCGAACGTTTTGCTTGGCGCTGCTCCGAGTGCCAAAGGCTCCGCAGGGACATCAGGGCAGCGCTAAAGCCAGCGCAGGAATCTGGAACTGGCACATCCCACACAGAGCAGCGTGTGGCTGGCTGCAAAGAGCTACTACAGGGACACATGGTGGGAGACGCCCTGCGCTGGCAGTAGGAGCTGGGGATGCCCTGACGGTGCTCCTGGAGTCAGCTTTTAGCTGGATGAAACGAGCAACACACCCAATATTCCACTTTTAAAGGGGCTGATGCTTTAAGAAGGGAACCAAACTTAGAACGGGCCTGGATTTCACCAGCGCTGTGAGTAATCATAGAATCATAGAATCATAGAACAACCAGGTTGGAAGAGACCCATCGGATCATCAAGTCCAACCATTCCTATCAAACACTAAACCATGTCCCTCAGGACGTCATCCACCCGTCCCTTAAACACCTCCAGGGAAGGGGAATCAACCACCTCCCTGGGCAGCCTGTTCCAATGCCCAATGACTCCTTCCGTAAAAAACTTCCTCCTAATCTCCAGCCTAAATCTCCCCTGGTGGAGCTTGAGGCCATTCCCTCTTGTCCTGTCCCCTGTCCCTTGGGAGAGGAGACCAGCTCCCTCCTCTCCACAACCTCCTTTCAGGTAGTTGTAGAGAGCAATGAGGTCTCCTCTCAGCCTCCTCTTCTCCAGAATAAACGCCCCCAGCTCTCTCAGATGCTCCTCATAGGTTCTGTTCTCCAGCCCCTTCACCAGCTTCATGGTTCTTCTCTGGACTTGCTCCAGAGCCTCAACATCCTTCTTGTGCTGAGGGCCCAGAACTGAACACAGGATTCAAGGAGCGGCCTCACCAATGCTGAGTCCAGAGGGAGAAGAACCTCCCTGGCCCTGCTGGTCACACCATTTCTGATCCAAGCCAAGATGCCATTGGCCTTCTTGGCCACCTGGGCACACTGTTGGCTCATGTTCGGTCGCTGTCGACCAACACCTTCAGGTCCCTCTCCTCCTGGCAGTTTTCCAGCCAGACTTCTCCCAGTCTGTAGCTCTGCATAGGGTTGCAGCCAATGACTGAGGCTGCACCAGAAGGAGAAATCTAACCAGAGGATGCTCCATGTTACCTGCTCCAGTAAATTCCCTTCCACCAGCCTTGCTCCATGCAGCCCTTGCCCTCCTGCCTGAACGCACAACCAGTTGGGAACTGAAAAATAATGAGACTCACGTGGATCCAGCCTAGCGTAACCAGGCCGTGCTGATCCTGGATCATAAAGAGCTCCTCTTCGTTCTCCGTGTTGCAATAATCGGGGCCTCCGTGCTGCTTGGGAACGATGACGTGGGTTATCGTGAACTCATTCCTCATCTGCAAGGAGGCACAGGGAGGCTGTTACCCACCGGACACTCCCAGGCAGGAGGCACTCCTGCTGCCCACTGGCACTAAAGGGATTTCCCAAAGCTTTGGGAATGCAGCACTTGTGCATTCACCACTCAGAGGATCAGTCAGAGGAGGAACAGCTCTGGAAACAAACCATGGATGCATCGACCGTCCATGTACAAGTCACAGAAATGGTAACTGCAAGTTACTGACAGAAGAGATACAGGATTGAGTACGAGCATGATCCACAGCTTCCTATTTAGGGTAGGGAGGCTCTGCAAAGGGACCTAAACAGGCTGGAGCGCTGGGAAGAGTCCAATGGGATGAGGTTTAACACGGTCAAATGCCGCATCCTGCACTTGGGGCACAACAACCCTATGCAGAGCTACAGACTGGGAGAAGTCTGGTTGGAAAACTGCCAGGAGGAGAGGGACCTGGGGGTGTTGGTCGACAGCAACTGACCATGAGCCAGCAGTGTGCCCAGGTGGCCAAGAAGGCCAAGGGCATCCTGGCTTGGATCAGAAATGGTGTGACCAGCAGGGCCAGGGAGGTGATTCTCCCTCTGGACTCAGCACTGGTGAGGCTGTTCCTTGAATCCTGTGTCCAGTTCTGGGCCCCTCCGCACAAGAAGGATGTTGAGGCTCTGGAGCGAGTCCAGAGAAGAGCCATGAAGCTGGGGAAGGGGCTGGAGAACAGGCCCTATGAGGAGCGTCTGAGAGAGCTGGGGGTGTTTATCCTGGAGAAGAAAAGGCTGAGAGGAGACCTCATTACTCTCTACAACTACCTGAAAGGACGTTGTAGAGAGGAGGGAGTTGGGCTCTTCTCCCAAGGGACAGGGGACAGGACGAGAGGGAATGGCCTCAAGCTCCACCAGGGGAGATTTAGGCTGGAAATTAGGAGGAAGTTCTTCACACAGAGGGTCATTGGGCATTGGAATAGGTTACCCAGGGAGGGGGTTGATTCCCCTTCCCTGGAGGTGTTTAAGGGACAGGTAGATGAGGTCCTTAGGGACATGGTTTAGTGTTTGATAGGAATGGTTGGACTCCATGATCCGATGGGTCCCTTCCAACCCTGTTGTTCTGTGATTCTATGATTGTATGAAATCCTAGTCATCAGTGGGACAGCAGCTCTGTGAGAGAAACCGGAAACCTCTCGCCATTTCCAAAGCTCTCGCACCTTGACAAAAGGTCCCTGCGCCACTTCCAGGGAGTTAACTAGGATTATCACCTTACCAGCTTCCCGCAGAGGATCCCACACGTCTCCACAGCCCGGACCGTGTTGGCATCAGCCAGCTGGAGGAATTTCTGGCACAGCTCCCTGGGGACGATGACCTGACGCAGGATTTCTGTGCTGGCATCTGGGGAGAACGGGAGCGAAATGAGCGGCGACAGTGGAGGAGACGGGAGAAATATTCCCTCAGGTGGGTATCTGAATGGATTAGACTAAAAAAAAAAATCCAGCCTGAAAACATTAACTCCTGTCTAATACCTCCCCTCCCCGTGTCAGTCACAGATAAACGAGGTCACTGTGACACTCACAAAACTCAGTCACTACCTCTTTCATATCAGGGAGAAAGGCACCTCTAGCGTTTTGCCAAAACCTGGTATTTTGTTAATTAAAATGAAAGCCCAAACAATTAGAAAATGCCATTTAAAGCACAATGTGTCCCTGGCAAAGAACCAGCCATTTGGAAACGTCCAGATTGGTGTTTCGGAGCCGTATTGAGCAGAAGAGAACTGGGTCAGCCCAGGCAGGAACTAAACCCTCATCTCCGACAAGCATTTGGATCTTGGGAGATCAAAAACCACATAAGGTGGAGGTTCCAGCTCAGCAGACAGACTGGGCTGGAGAAGCACAAGTGATGGATTCCCAAGAGGAGACAGAGGATCTCTGCTCTCCTCAGCCCTGCAAACCTGTACTGGACAACAGGGAGAACATCCAGTGACTTGGAAGGCCAAACCCCTAGGAAGGGATCCAGTCAGGAGCCTCAGAGAACTGGGTCAGCCCAGGCAGGAACTAAACCCTCATCTCTGACAAGCATTTGGATCTTGGAAGATCAAAACCCACATAAGGTGGAGGCTCCAGCTCAGCAGACAGACTGGGCTGGAGAAGCACAAGTGACGGATTCCCAAGAGGAGACAGAGGATCTCTGCTCTCCCCAGCCCTGCAAACCTGTACTGGACAACCGGGAGAACATCTTGGAAGGCCAAACCCCTAGGAAAGGATCCAGCCAGGAAGAGATACTTCCAAGAGCCTCAGAGAACTGGGTCAGCCCAGGCAGGAACTAAACCCTCATCTCCAACAAGCATTTGGATCTTGGGAGATTAAAAAACATGTGAGGTGGAGGCTCTAGCTCAGCAGACAGACTGGGCTGGAGAAGAACAAGTGACGGATTCCCAAGAGGAGATAGAGGATATCTGTTCTTCCCAGCCCTGCAAACCTGTACTGGACAACAGGGAGAACATCTTGGAAGGCCAAACCCCTAGGAAGGGATCCAGCCAGGAGCAGACACTTCCAAGAGCCTCAGAGAACTGGGTCAGCCCAGGCAGGAACTAAACCCTCATCTCCAACAAGCATTTGGATCTTGGGAGATTAAAAAACATGTAAGGTGGAGGCTCTAGCTCAGCAGACAGACTGGGCTGGAGAAGAACAGGTGACTGATTCCCAAGAGGAGACAGAGGATCTCTGCTCTCCCCAGCCCTGCAAACCTGTACTGGACAACAGGGAGAACACCTTGGAAGGCCAAACCCCTAGGAAGGGATCCAGTCAGGAGCAGATACTTCCAAAAGCCTCAGACATATCAGCTCCTCGGCTGCGTTAGGCTCAGCCCCAGCAAGGGAGAAGGTACTAACTGTTTTCCGTGCTCCCCAAAGCACTAGGTTTCAAGGACCTGTCCACAACGGGAGGTCTGGAGGAGACAGTCCCTGCTGATGGACTTGCAGGTTGAACTGGAGAGACGGGAACCTTTGGGATCAAATCAGTCGGGGGCTTTTCCACGCCAGGAATGAGAGGTCCGTCCAGAGGCTCGAGGTTCTGCTCCGGTTTCCCAAATTCCTGCACTATCCTCAGACGTTCCTTCTCCAGCTCCTGGCGTCGAATCATCTCCTCAAAGGCATGAAACTGCTCTTGCTCTGCCTGCTGCTGCTTCATCAGGGCTACCCGATTCCTCTCCTCCTCCAGCTGCTGCTGCAAAGACAAATCGGGTGCAAATTACTTTTTCTCCTCCTCCTGCAAGGAATAACAGCAGCAAAGAGGGGAACACCAGCCTGAGGCAGAATACAAAGCTACAAACTGCAAATCCCAAGCTTCCTCTAAAGGGTCTGCCAAGGGTCATCAGCAACCACCACTCCCTGCAAGGAAAGGGTCATTGGGCATTGGAATAGGCTGCCCAGGGAGGGGGTTGAGTCCCCTTCCCTGGAGGTGTTTAAGGGACGGGTAGATGAGGTCTTGAAAGACTTGGTTTAGTGTTTGATAGGAATGGTTGGACTAGAAGATCTGATGAGTCTCTTCCAACTTGGTTGTTCTATAATTCTATGAAGCTTTAGAGAGATCTGCATTTCTATAAGGAGAACCAGCTAGACCAGGGCAGTAAAACTGCTGCTGCCTTGCCCTCCCTCCATCAGAGATATATCATTCCAGGTTGATTTCCCTTTATCCTGTCTCTAAAATCACATTTGCCTGCAGCAAAGCTGACTGCAGAGTTTTCTGCTTTGCCAAGAGAACCCCAGGTCCCCACCTGCACTGTCACCAGCCGTGTGCTGAGTTTCTGGAGCTTAAAACCTACAGCTCATGCTGAGACAAAAGGGAAAAATAAACAACGGTCCCAGCTCAGTTGCATCCAGGATGTGCACTGAAAAGAATCGCAAGGATGCCTGTGACAGATTCATCTACTTTTAGCAGCAGACACAGTCAGGACAGGCTCGTGGCTGGAAAACTGCCAGGAGGAGAGGGACCTGGGGGTGTTGGTTGACAGTGACTGACCATGAGCCAGTAGTGTGCCCAGGTGGCCAAGAAGGCCAATGGCATCCTGGCTTGGATCAGAAACAGTGTGACCAGCAGGGCCAGGGAGGTTCTTCTCCCTCTGGACTCAGCACTGGTGAGGTCGCTCCTTGAATCCTGTGTTCAGTTGTGGGCCCCTCAGCGCAAGAAGGATGTTGAGGCTCTGGAGCGAGTCCAGAGAAGAGCCACGAAGCTGGTGAAGGAGCTGGAGAACAGAACCTATGAGGAGCGTCTGAGAGAGCTGGGGGTGTTTATCCTGGAGAAGAGGAGGCTGAGAGGAGACCTCATTGCTCTCTCCAATTACCTGAAAGGAGGTTGTGGAGAGGAGGGAGTTGGGCTCTTCTGCCAAGGGACAGGGGAGAGGACAAAAGGGAATGGCCTCAAGCTCCACCAGGGGAGATTTAGGCTGGAGATTAGGAGGAAGTTTTTCACAGAAAGGGTCATTGGAACAGGCTGCCCAGGGAGGTGGTTGATTCCCCTTCCCTGGAGGTGTTTAAGGGACGGGTAGATGAGGTCTTGAGGGACATAGTTTAGTGTTAGATAGGAATGGTTGGACTAGAAGATCCAATGGGTCCCTTCCAACCTGGTTGTTCTATGATTCTATGGTTCTATGATTCTATGTATGAGGTGAGACGAGGCTGCACCCTGCAAGCTGAGGCTACCCAGACCTTGCATTTCAGAGCACCTAAGTAAAGCCTTGGAGACCTGCCCTCTTCCAAACCCTTTGGGCCCGAGGGTCTTGTGGGGAGCACAGGCCTCCAAGCCTCCTCGCACTCACCTCCTGCTCCTTGTGCTTCGCATAGTCCTTGGCGTATCTCTTCAGCAGCTCCTCCTTGAGCTCCTCAGCTCTGGGGAAGGCTACTTCTTTGAGTTTCTGAAGGAGATAAAACAGTCATGAGAACATCTGCCCCCACGGCACGAAAAACAAGACTTGAAGAGATGGGAGGCTGAACGGATGGGCAGGAAGGACCTAGAGACTATAAGCTTGTTCCTGATGCTGGAAAGGCCAAGAAGGTCCAAGATAATGTGTGGATGTTGTAACTGTGTAGGACAGACAGCATCGCAAACAACACCAAGTAAGAGCTTTAGCAGCTTTGTCCTTCGCTCTTTTTTTGATCAGAGCAGTGGTAGCTGGTGGCTGTGACCAGTCTCCAAAGCCCTTGAGGGCCACCATGGGCATCCAGCTACCAGAGATGGAAAAGCCAGGTGGTATTTAAAAAGCAAGGAGTTTAATGGGAAACAAAGCCCAGCCCAGCACTCAATGGAAAGTAAATTGGGCAACCACAGCCAACAGGATAAGAACCCTCTGCAGTGCTACAGACTAGGAGAAGTCTGGCTGGAAAACTGCCAGGAGGAGAGGGACCTGGGGGTGTTGGTTGAACAGGAGCCAGCAGGGGCTCAGGGGGCCAAGAAGGCCAAGGGCATCTTGGCTTGGAGCAGACACGGTGTGACCAGCAGGACCAGGGAGGTTCTTCTCCCTCTGGACTCAGCACTGGTGAGGCTGCTCCTTGAATCCTGGGGTCAGTTGTGGGCCCCTCAGCACAAGAAGGATGTTGAGGCTCTGGAGCAAGTCCAGAGAAGAGCAATGAAGCTGGGGAAGGGGCTGGAGAACAAGGATTGCAAGGAGTGTCTGAGAGAGCTGGGGGTGTTTAGGCTGGAGAAGAGGAGGCTGAGGGGAGGCCTCATTGCTCTCTGCAACTCCCTGAAAGGAGGTTGTGGAGAGGAGGGAGCTGGGTTCTTCTCCCAAGGGACAGGGGACAGGATGAGAGGGAATGGCCTCAAACTGCATCAGGGGAGGGTCAGGCTGGACATTAGTAAAAAATATTTCATGGAAAGGGTCACTGGGCAGTGTCAGAGGCTGCCCAGGGAGGGGGTTGAGTCCCCTTCCCTGGAGGTGTTTAAGGGACAGGTGGACGAGGTCCTGAGGGACATGGGTTAGTGTTTGATAGGAATGTTGGACTCGATGCTCCAGTGGGTCTCTTCCAACCTGGTGATTCGATGACTCTATGAACCCAAACCATAACTCCTAGAGGGTGAGGACTGCCTGGTCAAGCCAATGCTTCTCAGTGTGTGTGTGCATCTCCTCCCAGAGCCATGAAAACCAAGGCTAATGACACCAAAACACTTTCGACCACAGACATTAATGATTCGGCAATGTCACTACTTACCTTCACAGTCTCCCTCTTTTCAGGTATGACAGCAGTTTTGTAATCCCGGTGCTGGGGCAGCTTCTCGATGAAGAGCCTGTAAGCACAGGAGAGAAACCGCCTTTCGGAATCACAGCAGAAAGGGAGGACAAGCAGGGGACAGTAAGTAGCATTTTGGGAGTATGGATCATCCAGCACTGTCCCCTTGCTCCACCACCTCCCTGTGCAGTCCACAGCACACAGGAGCTCTCGTTCATTCCCAGCAGGGTACCACACAGGAGGATTTTATTCCATCTGTGCTCTGAACATGATCCTCAAGGATAATTACATTTGTTTCGGACAGAAATATCAATAAGCTGGTCTAAACCGCCAAGGACGCTGGCAGCGATTCCAAATGTTCCTTGGGCACCTGCCGGCACCTCTGGGAACATCCAAGGGGATGACAGACGAGCTCAAGGACTCGGCTGACTCAGGGTTCACATCGGGGAATAAAGAGCTGCAAGAGGTGAGGAAACTAACTCAGACCTTGAAAAGAAAACTCCGAGGTAAGCGAAAAGCAAGTTCCCAACATCCCCAGCTGCATCATCAGAAGCCTTCTGGCTCCATGGCCCGACTGCTCTCTAGAAGATAAGGACAATCATAGAATCATAGAAAAACCAGGTTGGAAGGGACCCATCGGATCATCAAGTCCAACCATTCCTATCAAACACTAAACCATGTCCCTCAGGACCTCATCTACCTGTGCCTTAAACCCCTCCAGGGAAGGGGAATCAATCCCCTACCTGGGCAGCCTATTCCAATGCCCAATGACCCTCTGTGTGAAAAACTTCCTCCTAATCTCCAGCCTAAATCTCCCCTGGTGGAGCTTGAGGCCATTCCCTCTCGTCCTGTCCCCTGTCCCTTGGGAGAAGAGCCCAGCTCCCTCCTCTCTACAACCTCCTTTCAGGGAGTTGTAGAGAGCAATGAGGTCTCCCCTCAGCCTCCTCTTCTCCAGGATAAACACCCCCAGCTCTCTCAGCTGCTCCTCATAGGGCCTGTTCTCCAGCCCCTTCCCCAGCTTTGTTGCTCTTCTCTGGACTTGCTCCAGAGGCTCCAGAGCCTCAACATCCTTCTTGTGCTGAGTGGCCCAGAACTGACCCCAGGATTCAAGGAGCAGCCTCATCAGTGCTGAGTCCAGAGGGAGAATCACCTCCCTGGCCCTGCTGGTCACACCATTTCTGATCCAAGCCAGGATGCCCTTGGCCTTCTTGGCCACCTGGGCACACTGCTGGCTCATGGTCAGTCGCTGTCGACCAACCCCCCCCAGTCCCTCTCCTCCTGGCAGTTTTCCAGCCAGACTTCTCCCAGTCTGTAGCTCTGCATAGGGTTGTTGTGCCCCAAGTGCAGGACGCGGTATTTGGCCGTGTTAAACCTCATCCCATTGGACTCTGCCCAGCGCTCCAGCCAGTTCAGGATATTTCAGGCCACGGGGTTGTTTCTAAGCAGATTTCTGGGAAGGAAATCAAAACTGGGCTCAACATCACCCCACTCCCAACATGATTATGAATAGGTCCATCCCTACTGTGCCCACCCTTCCAGGGAGCCCTTGCAGGATGCAGGGGGGAAAATGCAAAGAGAGCACTAGAACAAGGCAAAAATGCCTGAAGACGTGAACAGTTGACTCAGGCTTGAGGTGTCCCCAAGTTAGCACTGCAACCAAGTCCCCAGAGGTGCCCTAGCAGAACACACACTCAGGGTGAGCTCACAGGGAGCTCAGCGAGGTCCTTGTCTCCTGCAAGTGGAGCTGAGCTTGCTCTGAGCATCCACAAAGCCTGTGGGTACAACACAAAACCCTGCTCTCCTTCATGGCTCTTGGCTAAAGCACTTCAGCATCCAAAGGAGGGACCAGAGTGTGGGAAACGGAGTGAACTCCAGCTGGAGGCCAGTTCCAAGTGGTGTCCTCAGGGCTCAGTGCTGGGTCCAGCCCTGTTCAATGTCTTTATCAATGATCTGGATGAAGGCAGTGAGTGCTCCCTGAGCAAGTTTGCAGATGACACTAAGCTGAGTGGAAGCTGGATCGGCTGGAGGGTCAGGAGGCTCCGAAGGGATCTGAACAGGCTGGATCCATGGGCTGAGACCAACGGGATGAGGTTCATCAAGGCCAAATGGCGGATCCTGCACTTGGGGCACAACAACCCTGAGCAGCTCCAGACTAGGAGAAGTCTGGCTGGAAAGTGCCTGGAGGAGAAGGACCTGGGGGGGTTGGTTGAAGAGGAGCCAGTAGGGGCCCAGGGGGGCAAGAAGGCCAAGGGCATCTTGGCTTGGATCAGACCCGGTGTGACCAGCAGGGCCAGGGAGGTTCTTCTCCCTCTGGACTTGGCACTGGGGAGACCGAACCTCGAATCCTGGGGTCAGTTCTGGGCCCCTCAGCACAAGAAGGATGTTGAGGCTCTGGAGTGAGTCCAGACAAGAGCACCGGAGCTGGGGAAGGGGCTGGAGAACAAGGATTGTGAGGAGCGTCTGAGAAAGCTGGGGCTGTTTATCCTGGAGAAGAGGAGGCTGAGGGGAGACCTCATTGCTCTCTGCAACTACCTGAGAGGAGGTTGTGGAGAGGAGGGAGCTGGGCTCTTCTCCCAAGAGTCAGGGGACAGGACAAGAGGGAATGACCTCAAGCTCCACCAGGGGAGGGTCAGGCTGGACATTAGGAAAAAATATTTCACAGAAAGGGTGATTGGTCAGTGTCAGAGGTTGCCCAGGGAGGGGTCGACTCCCCTTCCCTGGAGGGGTTTAAGGGGTGGGTGGTCGAGGTGCTGAGGGACATGGGTTAGTGATTGATGGGAATGGTTGGACTCAATGATCTGGTGGATCCTTTCTAACCTGGTAGTTCTATGATTCTATGTTCTTCAGCCCCTTTGGAGAGAGCCTCGTGCCCAGTCACATTGAGGAAGGGTAGTAAGACAGCAAGGAACCTTGTCCCACAGAGCAGCACAAACCTACCAATAAGAGCCAAGCGGAAGAAGCCCAAGGGGGACAGAGAGAATGCTCTTCAGGCTGAGAAGCCCTAATGTGTGCAGTAAACAAACCCAGCTGCTTCAAACCTTCAGTCCTCTGGGAAAAGAAAGGACTTTTTTAGAACCCCAAATGCTTCTGGTTGCCATGGAGAGCGCGAGGATGCTCTCGCCAGATCCCACAGGATCAGAATAGCTGCACCCCAGCCTGGAGCCACGGAGAAGCCATCGCTTCATCCAAAACACCCAGTAAGGTCCCCACTCCCGGCTGGTGGCTGCGAAGTAGGTCACTGTGTCGAGAAGACAAAACAAGGCTGTGATCATTGCCAGCAGCTAGCAGATTAAAACGGAAGGGATTAATTAAGAAGGATTAAGAGCAGATGCTGGCCTGGGGAGGATGGAAAAAACCAGCAGAGACAGCCAGGCTTCCACAAGTCAGGAAAGGGGGAAAAGCGAGCAGTGGGGTGTAAGGAGGACTCGGGGTAGCCAGAGGAAAACTCTGGGACCAAGCAGCGGGAGGCTGGGGATGAGGCAGAGGACAAGCAGAAATAGTCTGTGGTTCCTATCAAGGGCCCAGCTGAGGCTTGGCAAGATAGAGCCCTGCAGGAGCTCTGGGCTTGTCCAAACCTCCGCCTGCTCCCAAGTCCACTCCAGCAGGAGCTGCTTGGCACTGAGCAGCCACAGCACAGACTATTTTTAAGCAGTGCTAGGGCTCACACGCCAAGCCGACACCTCTTGAGTCCCTTGCAACGCCCCCGCAAGCCCCCACAGCCAATCCTAGCAGGCAAACCAAGAGCCCAAACACCACGTGAGGCTCATGTCTGTCTCTCTCTATCCTCCTTATTTGTCTCCGGCAAAATCAAGGCTGGTGTGCCTGATGGTGGTGGAAGGAAAGCATCCTCTCCATTTGAATAGAATCATATCATAGCACCATAGAATCATAGAATCATAGAATAACCAGGTTGGAAGAGACCCATCAGATCATCAAGTCCAACCATTCCTATCAAACACTAAACCATGTCCCTCAGGACCTCATCTACCTGTGCCTTAAACACCTCCAGGGTGATCATATAATCATCAGGTTAGAAAAGACCTTTGAGATCATCAACTCCAACCGTACCTGTTCACTACTAAATCGTATCCCCAGGCATCTCATCTACCTGCCTTTTAAAAACCTCCAGGGATGGGGACTCAACCACCTCCCTGGGCAGCTGCTTCCGTGCCTGAGAACCTTTTCTGTGAACAAATCTTTCCTAATGTCCAATCTAAATTTCCCCGATGCAGCTTGAGGCCATTCCCTCTCATCCTACTGCCTGTCACTTGGGAGAAGAGACCAACACCCAACTCTCTACAACCTCCTTTTAGGTAGTTGTCGAGGATGATAAGGTCGCTCCTCAGCCTCCTCTTCTCCAGGCTGAATGGCCTCAAGCTCCACCAGGGGAGGGTCAGGCTGAGCATTAGGAAAAAATATTTTCATGGAAAGGGTCATTGGGCAGTGTCAGAGGCTGCCCAGGGAGGGAGTTGAGTCCCCTTCCCTGGAGGGGTTTAAGGGACGAGTGGACGAGGGGTTAGTGATTGATGGGAATGGTTGGACTCCATGATCTGGTGGGTCTCTTCCAACCTGGTGATCCTAGGATTCTATGATCACAGACCTCATGGCATAATTCAGGCCTGGAGATCAGCCTTGGGGAGAGCTGTACAGGGAAATAAAGAGAAATCCAGCTTCCTAGAGTCACACAGACCACGCAGCCCTCCTGAGGATGATGTACTCACTCCTATCAAACAAGGCCACCTAAAATTCTCTTGCATCCTTCTTGGGGCTGGAGTCCTCTTGTTCCTGAAGGTGCAGCCTGACTTGGAAAGTTCCTGCGCTAGTCCATACACTGTGGAGGGGAGCTGGGCTCTGGGAATCATAGAATCACGGAATCGACCAGGTTGAAAGAGACCCACCGGATCATCGAGTCCAACCATTCCCATCAATCACTAGCCCATGTCCCTCAGCACCTCAGCCACCCGTCCCTTAAACACCTCCAGGGAAGGCGACTCAACCCCCTCCCTGGGCAGCCTCTGACGCTGCCCAATCACCCTTTCCGTGAAATACTTTTTCCTGGAAGAAGGGCAGCCCCGACTGCAGACGTGGGCTGAAACGCCACAGGAAGAATTTGGGTTCCATTTTCAGAACGAGGTGAGCAGAGCAAGGCCCATGGGAGGCTCCAGTTACCAGGCTCTTGCCTCCTGGATCAGGCCCTTGGGGAGGGAAACACTTCAAGCCTTGGGCCCCTCACCACAAGAAGGATGTTGAGGCTCTGGAGAGAGTCCAGAGAAGAGCAACGAGGCTGGGGAAGGGGCTGGAGAACAGGCCCTATGAGGAGCGGCTGAGAGAGCTGGGGGTGTTTATCCTGGAGAAGAGGAGGCTGAGGGGAGACCTCATTGCTCTCTACAACTACCTGAGAGGAGGTTGTGGAGAGGAGGGAGCTGGGCTCTTCTCCCAAGGGACAGGGGACAGGACAAGAGGGAATGGCCTCAAGCTCCACCAGGGGAGATTTAGGTTGGAGATTAGGAGGAAGTTTTTCACAGAAAGGGTCATTGGGCATTGGAACAGGCTGCCCAGGGAGGGGGTTGAGTCACCTTCCCTGGAAGTGTTTAAGGGACGGGTGGATGAGGTCCTGAGGGACATGGGTTAGTAGGAATGGTTGGACTAGAAGATCCGATGGGTCCCTTCCAACCTGGTTGTTCTATGATTCTAAGCCTGTCGCTTTAGCTACAGCTTCACATCTGGATTTAAAGAAATGAGATGGTGATGTTCAGCTTGCACCTTCAGATAAATCCAGCTTGACAGCTTCTATTTACCAGCACTGGAGAAAACACAGCACTGAGGAGCAGTTCCTCCACCTTCACCTTCCTGGCAAAGCAGCAAACGTAAATTCCACAAGAGAAAACACAACCAACACCACACAGAACAGTGAAGGTGCTTTTAGTTCCTTTGTTTAGTTGAAGAGTTGCTCCTTTGGCCCAGCGACGTAACCGGTCTGGAAACCTTCCCAAGGGTTTTACACTTCCCAGCTCCCCGTGAGCCTCCCAGGGCACTCGCTACGATGCCCATAAAAGCTCAGGAAGTGCAAAGCGGGAAGAAAAGCTAATCAGAGAAAAATGTGTTGGATTTAAGGGGCAGGAACAGAAAATGCCCACAGAGATGCCAACCACATTGTGGATATGTAGGTAGTGTGGGCTCAGCAAAGGTCACATCAGAGTGGCACCAGGTGACAGTGGGAGGGACAGGCTTTTGGCCTGAAAAACCACAGGAATGGGTCACTGTGCCATCAGGATGATTTCTGAGGATTATAGATTTCAGCCCTTTAAACAGCAGCGGGCACAGCTACGCGGAGGCAGATGTTGGCTCCACGCGTACTCCGTGATGCTCAGACACAATCCAGACCTGCCACCACGTCACCGCGTTAGCGCGGAGCACGCTCCAGCTCGGCTCGGGGGGTTTCAGACCCAAGATGGCTCGATTGAGGGCAGCTGCGGAGACGATGGCAAGAATACACGGCTCTGCGCTTTTCTACATGGAATGTTGACTCTGCAGCTGGAGACCCAGTGGTTAAAACACCCAATAGGGTGTTGGCTGGGTTTGTACATGACCCAGGACTTTATGGAAAGGTGCTCAGCACCCACGAAAGTAATAGAATCACCAGGCTGGAAAAGACCCTCCGGAGCATCGAGTCAAACCATTCCCATCAATCACTAACCCATGTCCCTCAGTGCCTCGTCCACCCGTCCCTTAAACCCCTCCAGGGAAGGGGACTCAACCCCCTCCCTGGGCAGCCTCTGACACTGCCCAATCACCCTTTCTGTGAAATATTTTTATCTAATGTCCAGCCTGACCCTCTCCTGGTGGAGCTTGAGGCCATTCCCTCTCGTCCTGTTCCCTGTCCCTCGGGAGAAGAGCCCAGCTCCCTCCTCTCCACAACCTCCTCTCAGGGAGTTGGAGAGAGTAGTAAAAATTCTTCTGGAAACCATGCTCATCTTGTATCCTATCAGGGTATCCAAGGGACAGGGAACAGGATGAGAGGGAATGGTCTCAAGCTCCACCAGGGGAGGGTCAGGCTGGACATTAGGAAAAAGTTTTTCACAGAAAGGGTGATTGGGCATTGACAGAGGCTGCCCAGGGAGGGGGTTGATTCCCCTTCCCGGGAGGGGTTTAAGGGACGGGTGGACGAGGTGCTGAGGGACATAGGTTAGTGATTGATGGGAATGGTTGGACTCCATGGTCCAGCGTGTCTTTTCCAACCTGGTGATTCTACGATTCTACAGACCTACAAAGAAGTGAATGAAATTTATGGACAGGTACCTCTCACGTATGAAAAAAAAAATCTCCTGGTCAGTCCAACCAGCCGTATTCTCACCTCTGAGGTGGCCAAAACCCAAAAGCTCTGCCCAGAACCCAGTTCTTCCAGTTCAGCAAGGCCTCACGGTGTCTAAACATGCTCAACATACACAACGCCAAACCCACAACCCCCTGTAGAGACGCAGGTTGCTCGCAAGCAAAGCCACAGGGCTCTTACGTGATGTATTTGTTGTAGAGGATAAAGGCATGCTCGATGTTGCCTTCCTCCAAGTAAATGGTCGCCATGCGGAGGATTTCCACTCCGGAGCGGTAGTAGCGTCGGGGAGGGATGTCCTCGTTCACTTCCACAGCGCTTCCCACCTGGATCAGTCTCCGGACTCGCTCCTCCGGCGGGAGGCTGGCGTTGGCGTGGTCGGGCATAACAAATCACATCCAAGCTGCCGTGAGGCCGAGGAACTCTGGTGGGAGGAGAAAAGTCAAGCGCATCAAAGTCAGTGTAAACCTGGTAACTCCTCTGGTTTCCTCAGGAATCACAGAATCACCAGGTTGGAAAAGACCCACCGGATCATCGAGTCCAACCATTCTCATCAGTCACTAACCCATGTCCCTCAGAACCTCGTCCACCCATCCCTTAAACCCCTCCAGGGAAGGGGAATCAACCACCTCCTTTCCTCAACAGAAATCATCCCTCCCAGAGGAAAAATATGAAATAAATGAGCCAAGCTAGGTGCTAAGGGAGGAACCTGAGAGAAATCCATCTCTTTTCGGGCACAGAGCTTGGATATTTCTCTTTGTGACTTGAAACACAACCACAAATTCAAGACTCATCCTTCTTAATTGATTTCAAATGAGAGTTTGACCCATCCTCATCCCACCCCAAGTCAACGCTTCCTTCCCAACTGTTTCCACACACAAAACTAGCGCCGGTCACCGGTCTGGGGTGAGCTGGCCAAAGCGCTTCACTCAGGCTTGAGCAGAAGCAGCTTCACGTAAGCACACTCTCCTGGGTAGAAAACTGGCTGGATGGCCGGGCCCAGAGAGTGGTGGGAAATGGTGTTATGTCCAGCTGGAGGCCAGTGACAAGTGGGGTTCCCCAGGGCTCAGTGCTGGGTCCAGTCCTGTTCAATGTCTTCATCAATGACCTGGATGAGGGCATTGAGGGTACCCTTAGCAAGTTTGCAGATGACACTAAGCTGTGTGCAAGTGTGGATCTGCTGGAGGGTAGGGAGGCTCTGCAAAGGGACCTAAACAGGCTGGACCCATGGCCTGAGTCCAATGGGATGAGGTTTAACACGGCCAAATGCCGCGTCCTGCACTTGGGGCACAACAACCCTATGCAGAGCTACAGACTGGGAGAAGCCTGGCTGGAAAACTGCCAGGAAGAGAGGGACCTGGGGGTGGTGGTCGACAGCGACTGACCATGAGGCACCAGTGTGCCCAGGTGGCCAAGAAGGCCAAGGGCATCCTGGCTTGGATCAGAAATGGTGTGACCAGCAGGGCCAGGGAGGTGATTCTCCCTCTGGACTCAGCACTGGGGCGGTTGCTCCTTGAATCCTGTGTTCAGTTTTGGGCCCCTCAGCACAAGAAGGATGTTGAGGTTCTGGAGTGAGTCCAGAGAAGAGCAACGAAGCTGGTGAAGGGGCTGGAGAACAGGCCCTATGAGGAGCGTCTGAGAGAGCTGGGGGTGTTTATCTTGGAGAAGAGGAGGTTGAGGGGAGACCTCATTGTTCTCTACAACTACCTGAAAGGAGGTTGTGGAGAGGAGGGAGCTGGGCTCTTCTCCCAAGGGACAGGGGACATTTAGGCTGGAGATTAGGAGGAAGTTTTTCACACAGAGGGTCATTGGGCATCGGAACAGGCTGCTCAGGGAGGTGGTTGATTCCCCTTCCCTGGAGATGTTTAAGGGACGGGTGGATGAGGTGCTGAGGGACATGGTTTAGTGTTTGATAGGAATGGTTGGACTTGGTGATCTGGTGGGTCTCTTCCAACCCGGTTGGTCTGTGATTCTGTAAGGTTTCGTCACTGCAGCCTTCACTATTTTGCTTACACAGTGTCGCAACAAGGATGGAGCCAAGGGCCACCGTTCCAGCTGCTGCTGCTCAGCAGATCCATCTCAATCCAACAAGCTTGATCCCAAATTGCTCTTGCCCGAGCCCAGACGTAGTGTCTCTCTCTCCAGTGCTGTGGGAGGCACACCCAACACCCCAGGAATGCACTGAAACTCCATCCAGGCGACTGCAAACAAACCCCTTCTCACCCACAAACCCAGGTTACAAGCTGGTAATCTCAAAGCTGAGACTGTTTGAGGGGCAGAGAGCCCAGGAAGCCTCCACAACATTCTACCTCTACACCAAAGGCAGTTTTTCCTGGAAAGGCCACCCTGGAACAGTAGACAGATTAAAATCCCTGTGGCTCCAGAACAGCTCAAAAGCCTTGCAGTAATGTGATTGTCACACACTCCATGTCATGAGTCACTGTGGATCCTCCCTAAACAGGGGAAAGATCCTGAGCAGAGCTGAGCACAGCTGGAGGATCTTGAGCAGCACAGGAGCTGCAGTTCTGGAGTTAGCTCAGAGCTGGAGCGACTATTTAAGGCAGGCAGGGCCCCAACCTGCATCCTGGAGGAACTTTCATGGGCCTCTTGCCTGAAATAAGGGCTGTGGGACCTCACAGAATCGTCAGGTTGGAAAAGAGCCACCGAATCATGGAGTCCAACCATTCCTATCAAACACTAACCCATGTCCCTCAGAAACTCGTCCACCAGTCCCTTAAACCCCTCCAGGGAAGGTGACTCAACCCCCTCCCTGGGCAGCCTCTGACAGTGACCAATCACCCTTTCCATGAAAATTTTTTTCCTCATGTCCATCCTGACCCTCCCCTGGTGGAGCTTGAGGCCATTCCCCTTCCTGTCCCTTGGGAGAAGAGCCCAGCTCCCTCCTCTCCACAACCTCCTCTCAGGCAGTTGCAGAGAGCAATCAGGTCTCCCCTCAGCCTCCTCTTCTCCAGGATAAACTCGAGGTTCAGTCTCCCCAGTGCCGAGTCCAGAGGGAGAAGAACCTTCCTGGCCCTGCTGGCCACACCGGGTCTAATCCAAGCCAAGATGCCCTTGGCCTTCTTGGCCCCCTGGGCCCCTGCTGGCTCATATTCAACCAACACCCCCAGGTCCTTCTCCTCCAGGCACTTTCCAGCCAGACTTCTCCTAGGCTGGAGCTGCTCAGGGTTGTTGTGCCCCAAGGGCAGGATCCGCCATTTGGCCTTGTTAACCCTCATCCCGTTGGTCTCAGTCCATGGATCCAGCCTGTTCAGATCCCTTTAGAGACTCCCGATCCTCCAGCAGATCCACGCTCCCCCCCGGCCCCCCCAGAACAGAGCAGCGGGACCCCGGGCAGAGCCCTCCCAGGGCAGCCCCGCCCCAGGCCCTCCCCGAGGGGCGATTCCCGCACCAGCCTCCCCGAGGGATCCCCGCTCACCGCCTCCCGCCGCCGCTTCCGGGTTCTTCCCTACGCGCTGGCCACGCCTCCCGCCCCGCAGCCAATCGGGAGGAGAAGCAACATCCGGGCACAGCTCAAAGCCCCGCCCACTCCACCTGCCTTTAGCAGCGCGGAGACAGCCCAACGTCAACACGAGCTCGCGGCTCTTAAAGGGGCCGCGTCCCATATCCGACCCGCTCGCAGCTATAACTCCCCCGAGTCCCAACACCAGCCCTCCTCTTTCCATCCCGCTCAACACCAACTCTGCTCGCTACCCAGCACCAGCTTGGATCCTGCAGGACCCATCAACAGGTTCAGGGAGGTTCTTCTCCCTCTGGACTCAGCACTGGTGAGGCTGCTCCTTGAATACTGCATCCAGTTCTGGGCCCCTCAGCACAAGAAGGATGTTGAGGCTCTGGAGCGAATCCAGAGAAGAGCCACGAGGCTGGTGAAGGGGCTGGAGAACAGGCCCTATGAGGAGCGGCTGAGAGAGCTGGGGGTGCTTATCCTGGAGGAGGCTGAGAGACCTCATTACTCTGTACAACTACCTTAAGGGAGGTTGTAGAGAGGAGGGAGCTGGGCTCTTCTCCCAAGGGAAAAGGGGACAGGACGAGAGGGAATGGCCTCAAGCTCCACCAGGGGAGATTTAGGCTGGAGATTAGGAGGAAGTTCTTCACAGAAAGGGTCACTGGGCATTGGAATAGGCTGCCCAGGGAGGTGGTTGATTCCCCTTCCCTGGAGGTGTTTAAGGCACAGGTGGATGAGGTCTTGAGGGACTTGGTTTAGTGTTTGATAGGAATGGTTGGACTAGAAGATCCGATGGGTCCCTTCCAACCTGGTTGTTCTATGATTCTATGATCGTGCCAGATGCCTTCTGCAGGGCTCCAAGCTCCCGCAGCACCAGCAGGTGTAGGAAAGAAGGGAAACCATCAGGTTTCTAGTTCTGTATTAAGGAAATCAGAGAAAAGCCCTTTTTTTTTTTTTTTTTTTTGCAGAGGTTGCTCCTGAGGATGTTCCTTTAGGGCAAACCTAGCTCCACACAGCATTCCCTACTCCGTCCCAGCAGGTTTCCAGCGCCGGCGCCGCTGTTTGTGGGTCACTGGGGTTTCCTGGGGCAAGTAGAGCCGGGGGTTGTGCAGGGGATAGGAGAGTCCAGAACGCCACGTGGGAGCAGTTGAGGAGAGCCAACAGTTCCTGGCTGCCAGACCACGGGGCCACCGCTCCTCAGCTGTCATCGCTGGGGGAAGTGTCTGCACCCAACCACCTCGCCTGCTGGGAGAAAACACAGAGGCCAGTGCCAAATGGTGTCATAGAATTAAAGAATCATAGAACAACCAGGTTGGAAGAGACCCATTGGATCATCAAGTACAACCATTGTCCCCAGGGCTCAGTGCTGGGTCCAGCCCTGTTCAGTGTCTTGGGGCACAACAACCCTGAGCAGTTCCAGACTAGAAGTCTGGCTGGAAAGTGCCTGGAGGAGAAGGACCTGGGGGTGTGGGTTGAAGAGGAGCCAGCAGGGGCCCAGGGGGGGCAAGAAGGCCAAGGGCATCTTGGCTTGGATCAGACACGGTGTGGCCAGCAGGGCCAAGGAGGTTCTTCTCCCTCTGGACTCAGCACTGGTGAGACTAAACCTCGAATCCTGGGGTCAGTTCTGGGCCCTCAGCACAAGAAGGATGTTGAGGCTCTGGAGAGAGTCCAGAGAAGAGCAACGAAGCTAGGGAAGGGACTGGAGAAGAGGAGCGACTGAGAGAGCTGGGGGTGTTTATGCTGGAGAAGAGGAGGCTGAGGGGAGACCTCATTGCTCTCTGCAACTCCCTGAGAGGAGGTTGTGGAGAGGAGGGAGCTGGGCTCTTCTCCCAAGGGACAGGATGAGAGGGAATGGCCTCAAGCTCCACTAGGGGAGGGTCAGGATGGACATCAAGAAAAAATATTTCCTGGCAAGGGTGATTGGTCAGTGTCAGAGGCTGCCCAGGGAAGGGATTGATTCCCCTTCCCTGGAGGTGTTTAAGGGACGGGTGGCTGAGGTGTTGAGGGACATGGGTTAGTGATTGATGGGAATGGTTGGGCTCGATGATCCAGTGGTTTTTTTCCAACCTGGTGATTCTATCATTCTTTGCCTATTTGGCTGCAAGGCACACAGCAGACACCCACCTGGGCATCACAAAGGGAGCTGGATCCCATCGACGGGGGTGAAGTGTGGCTGTAAGGTTTGGTGCAGCGCTGGCTCTTTCTCTGAAGGGATCCGAGTCCAAATTATTTTGTCTGCAGCTGCTTAAAAAGAATGCTGGATGTCTTAATGGTGTCCACAAACCATTCACCAACTGATACAACAGCTCTTACATTTAAACTCCTCCCTGCTTTGCAGCACTCCCCCCACCAAAATCCACGTCCAGCATTTGGCTCCATGGCCAGGAAAGACATGGAGCTATTGGAGTGAATCCAGAGGAGGCCACGGAGATAATCCGAGGGCTGGAGAACTTCCCATATGAGGATGGGCTGAGAGAGTTGGAGTTGTTCAGCCTAGAGAAGGCTCCAGGGAGACCTTAGAGCAGCTTCCAGAACTGAAAGGGGCTGCAGGAGAGCTGGGGAGGGGCTCTGGATCAGGGAGGGCAAGGAGAAGACAAGAGGGCCGGTTTTCAGCTGAAAGATTGAGATGAGATCTTAGGAAGAAATGTTTGCTGGGAGGGTGGGGAGGCCCTGGCCCAGGGTGCCCAGAGCAGTGGTGTCTGCCCCATCCCTGGAGGGGTTCAAGGGCAGGTTGGATGGGGCTTGGAGCCCCTGATCCAGCGCGAGGTGTCCTTGTCCATGGCAGGGGTGGAATTGAAGGGGCTTTGAGGTCCCTTCCAACACGAACCATTCCATGATTCTATGAAAAGGGGAGCACAGCAAAGCTGTGAGTGTTAAACCCAGGACTCCAGCTGCCCTCCTCCTCCGTGCCTGTTGTTTTTAACCTCCATCATCCGACATGCATGCTCCCTCAGCACGCTCAGACTTACTTCTGGGGAGACCTCTTCTGAAGATCTTGGATGTAGTTGATTCTCTCTATGGGATGTCCTCGGGCCCTGTTGAACACTGCAGAGAGACAGGTCCCAGTTAAAACAACACCCTCCACGCAGAGTTGTTTGGGCTGCAGAGCAGGGAAACCCTTCAGAAGGGCTTCCGACCCTCTCTCCGAGAAGGGCTTCCGACCCCCTCTCCGAGAAGGGCTTCCGACCCCCTCTCCGAGAAGGGCTTCCGACCCCCTCTCCGAGAAGGGCTTCCGACCCCCTCTCCGAGAAGGACTTCCGACCCCCTCTCCGAGAAGGGCTTCCACCCCTTCAGTCACCAGGCCCAGACTCGGTCACAGTGGAAACTCCACACAACATCCTGCCCTTCGCATGACACGAGAGACGCAGGCAAGCACAGCACTTTCTGATCCATATTTGCTGCCCCCAGGCTCACCAGCCCTGCTCAGCTCCACAGCCAGGCCAGAAACTTAATTCCTTCTTAATTCCTTCCTCCTTAATTTTCTTCTCAGAGCCTCCACAACATCTCCTCCTCCAGCTCCCGCTCCACCCAGCAGGAAAGCACAAGCAGTCAGTTCCCCAGCGCCAACCCAGAGCTCTGAACATCGAAAGCTTCGAGATCGGGGCAAACATTTCACCTCTGTCCAAGAAGAAGGTTTGCATACGTACACTCTATGGCAGCGTTTGGCTCCAGGCCTTCGACATCGATCAGGTACCTTAAGAAATCACAGAATCACCAGGTTGGAAAAGACCCAACTGGATCACCGAGTCCAACCATCCCTATCAGCAAGAAAGCTCCAATTAGACCATTAACTATGGGAACACGGAGAGGTTAGTGACGATTCAAAAAAGAAAAGAGTCACCAGGAAGTTTTCAGAGCATCTCTTTACAGGCCAGAATGGAAAATCAGCACGTGGTCTGCTGAAATCGGGAATAAAAAGTGTCCCTAATAAAAACTTCTCTAACAGCTTTAAATCCTTGCGATTGCGCAGGTCACACTGGTTTCAGTGCCAGCACTTCAACTCACCGACAGACCAGGTAGCCGGTTCTGTTTAAGCCGTGGGTGCAATGAACTCCGATGAGTTTATCTGTAACACAGGAGAATCGGGTTCTAAGCACTCTTTCCCCAAATCATAGAATCACCAGGTTGGAAGAGACCCACTGGATCATCAAGTCCAACCATTCCCATCAAGCACTAACCCATGTCCCTCAGTACCTCATCCACCTGTCCCTTAAACCCCTCCAGGGAAGGGGAATCAACCACCTCCAGAACCAAGCAGATTATTCCAACCAGAACGAGCCCATTTGCACTCGTCCTCAAACGCCAACACCCGTCCCCTCCCTGCCCTGGCTCTCAGGCGCTTCCTTCCAGCTGTGTTTTGCTTCCCTGGGCTTAGAGTTCTCTTGCACTTGTCTCACAGCCTTTGGGTTCGTTAGTGGGGGTGAAGGGACCATCTAAAAGGGTTGGGGGTGTTTAGCCTGGAGAAGAGGAGGCTGAGAGGAGACCTCATTGCTCTCTACAACTACCTGAAATGAGGTTGTGGAGAGGAGGGAGCTGGGCTCTTCTCCCAAGGGACAGGGGACAGGACAAGAGGGAATGGCCTCAAGCTCCACCAGGGGAGGGTCAGGCTGGACATTAGGAAAAAGTTTCTTTCAGAAAGGGTCATTTGTCACTGGCAGAGGTTGCCCAGGGAGGGGGTTGATTCACCTTCCCTGGAGGGGTTTAGGGCACAAGTTGATGAGGCCCTGAGGGACATGGTTTAATGTTTGATAGGAATGGTTGGACTTGATGATCCAATGGGTCTCTTCCAACCTAATGGTTCTATGATTCAACAACTCCCTGAGAGTAGGTTGTGGAGAGGAGGGAGCTGGGCTCTTCTCCCAAGGGACAGGACGAGAGGGAATGGCCTCAAGCTCCACCAGGGGAGGGTCAGGCTGAACATCGGGAGGAAGTTTTTCACACAGAGGGTCATTGGGCATTGGAACAGGCTGCCCAGGGAGGTGGTTGAATCACCTTCCCTGGAGGTGTTTAAGGCACAGGTTGATGAGGCCCTGAGGGACATGGTTTAATGTTTGATAGGAATGGTTGGACTTGATGATCCGATGGGTCTCTTCCAACCTGGCTGTTCTATGATTCTATGAAAACATCATCATTGTATTTAAATCTGCTCAGGGCCACTGATTCAAGTTGGTATTTACAGCCAGAGTGAAGATGGGATCCCAAACTCCAGGAGAACTCTACTCGCTGCCAAATTATCGGAGCAGCAGTGTGACTCCCTTTACCCTAACAAACTGATCTTATTGCCTAGACATTCACGTGCCAAGAGAAGGGAAAGAAATTCCTGCTGTTCGTTAAAATATCACTGCCCTCCAAGCCTGCAGAGCCCCTCCTAACAGCAGCCACCTCAGGGAAACCCACACCTACCGTTATCTCTGTTGTCTCTCAAAAACTTCTTTACAACACATCTGAATTGAAAGACAGTCTGTCTGTTGGGAATTTCGTGTCCCACTGTTGCGATCTTTGAGTAGGAGAGTGTGGCTGGGAGTTCCTACAAAGAAAGTCAATAATTTCTAGGAAAAGCAGGATTTGTATCAGTAGGGAAGCGCAGACAAGTCAGAAGAAGCCAAGCTTTGCAACTCAGCCCAAAGGAAAAGCAAAACGGTTTCTGGTAAAAAAAAAAAAAAACACTTCACTCCCTCGACAAAGCCTCAAAATCCCTGTGCGGCCTGTGTGGGGTTTTATTTCTTATGCCTGTGCTCCCTCCTCCCAGGGGAAGAGGAAGAACATGCAGAGCACGAAATGCCCTCCCAAGCCAATATCCACCTGTTTGGTACCACGAGCAAAAGCTGCTTTTGATCAGCGACTCACTCAGGAGAGCCCACAGGATGCTCTCTTGGGGCATCCCAAACCTCCTGCTGGTTGAACCGAGAGGATCTGCATGATGAGGGTTTGAAGACCTTGGGTTTATGCTTAATCAAGGATGAAGAGCCCACCCCGATGGACCTACCACGCTTCACTCTGCCAGAGGGTTCGAGTGCCTCATGCTCTTCAGAATTATCTCCTCGTAAAGAACATCTACTTTATCAGCAACATAAGAGTTTACACCGAGCTTTACTTCCCTGGCAACGAGGCCAGGACTGACCTCTGGCCTGTAGTAGCGAGTTGTGTGTGTCAGGTCAATGATCAGGCCCAGTTCTTCTTTCTGCTCCCGGATTTTCCTAATGAGGTCATGGGGCGAAAATCTCTCTTCTGGACGAAGGTTCAGATCAAAGCTCTGAGGGGAGATATTGTTAAAGAACAGACATTGAGACCTGGTGCACTGTGAGTGGTGGGAGAAAGCCTGTTCTGCAGACTGTCCCTTCAAAATAGAAAGATGTAGGCATACAAGTTACCCCAAGTCAACCCTGATGACACTCGGGCCATCAGTGCTCTGGGACTGCCCCACCAGGAGTGACTGAAGACTCCATACTGTGACAACACTCTGCAGCCTGACAAACACCCCTAGAAACCACAGTTTTCACTTGGTGAAAGTTATAAAATAGACTGCCTGGACGAGAAGGACCTGGGGATGTTGGTTGAACAGGAGCCAGCAGATGCCCAGGGGGTCAAGAAGGCCAAGGGCATCTTGGCTTGGATCAGACACGGTGTGGCCAGCAAGGCCAGGGAGGTTCTTCTCCCTCCGGACTTGGCCCTGGGGAGACCAAACCTCAAATCCTGGGGTCAGTTCTGGCCCCTCAGCACAAGAAGGATGTTGAGGCTCTGGAGCGAGTCCAGAGAAGAGCAACAAAGTTGGTGAGAGGCTGGAGAACAAAGATTCCAAGGAGCGTCTGAGAGAGCTGGGGGTGTTTATCCTGGAGAAGAGGAGGCTGAGAGGAGACCTCATTGCTCTCTGCAACTGCCTGAGAGGAGGTTGTGGAGAGGAGGGAGCTGGGCTCTTCTCCCAAGGGACAGGATGAGAGGGAATGGCCTCAAGATCCACCAGGGGAGGGTCAGGCTAGACATTAGTTAAAAATTTTACACAGAAAGGGTGATTGGGCAGTGTCAGAGGCTGCCCAGGGAGGGGGTTGATTCCCCTTCCCTGGAGGGGTTTAAGGGACGGGTGGCCAAGGTGCTGAGGGACATGGCTTAGTGATTGATGGGAATGGTTGGACTCGATGATCTGGTAGGTTTTTTCCAACCTGGTGATTCTGTGATTCCAACTTGAATACAGGTGAACAAACAGCACTGTTCCCTGTTGCAAGTCCCACAAGCCATGGCTGTGACTCACAGCACTTGTTTTAGGCGTAACTGCTGTGCTCAAACCCTCTGGAGCACACAGTGGCAGAGACACCTCCCTGAAGGTGTTTAAAGGATGAGTGGACGAGGTGCTGAGGGACATGGGTTAGTGATTAATGGGAATGGTTGGACTCCATGATTCAGTGACTCTTTTCCAACCTACTCCATGATTCTAGCACCCAGCACTGCCAACAGGCCCCAGACGCTGCTCCTGGTCCCCCCTAGTGTGAAACCCCGTCACAGCTCTGTACAATCAGCAGGGTTGTAACCTGCTTCCCCAACACAAGCAGCAACATGTCCTGCTCCCACACTGCTCCACAGAGGGTGGAATTCACTTGGTGACATTCCACAAACCCACCCATTCCCACAGCCCCTTGGCATCCGTGGGCACTTACCTCCTTCAGGGGGACCTTGAAGGCGATGAAGCGAGTGCCTCGTATCCTCCTGCCCAGTGGGATATAGTCTGTCCACCTGAATCACAGAACAACCAGGTTGGAAGAGAACCATCGGATCATCGAGTCCAACCATTCCTATCAAACACTAAACCACGTCCCTCAGGACCTCATCCACCTGTGCCTTAAACACCTCCAGGGAAGGTGAATCAACCACCTCCCTGGGCAGCCTATTCCAATGCCCAATCACCCTCTGTGTGAAAAACTTCCTCCTAATCTCTAGCCTAAATCTCCCCTGGTGGAGCTTGAGGTCATTCCCTCTCGTCCTGTCCCCTGTCCCTTGGGAGAAGAGCCCAGCTCCCTCCTCTCCACAACCTCCTCTCAGGGAGTTGTAGAGAGTATTGAGGTCTCCTCTCAGCCTCCTCTTCTCCAGGATAAACACCCCCAGCTCTCTCAGATGCTCCTCATAGGGCCTGTTCTCCAGCCCCTTCCCCAGCTTCGTGGCTCTTCTCTGGACTCGCTCCAGAGCCTCAACATCCTTCTTGTGCTGAGGGGCCCACAACTGAACACAGGATTCAAGGAGCAGCCTCACCAGAGCTGAGTCCAGAGGGAGAATCACCTCCCTGGCCCTGCTGGTCACACCATTTCAGATCCAAGCCAGGATGCCATTGGCCTTCTTGGCCACCTGGGCACACTGCTGGCTCATGGTCAGTCGCTGTCGACCAACACCTCCAGGTCCCTCTCCTCCTAGCAGTTTTCCAGCCAGACTTCTCCCAGTCTGTAGCTCTGCATAGGGTTGTTGTGCCCCAAGTGCAGGACCTGGCATTTGGCCGTGTTAAACCTCATCCCATTGGACTCTGCCCATGGATCCAGCCTGTTTAGTTCCCTTTGCAGAGCCTCCCTACCCTCCAGCAGATCCACACTTGCACACAGCTTTGTGTCATCTGCAAACTTGCTAAGGGTACCCTCAATGCCTTCATCCAGGTCATTGATGAAGACATTGAACAGGACCCAGCACTGAGCCCTGGGGAACCCCACTTGTCACTGTGCTCCAGCTGGACTTAACACCATTTCCCACCACTCTCTGGGCCCTCCAGCCAACCAGTTTTCTACCCAGGAGAGTGTGCGCCTGGCCAGGTCAGAGGCTGACAGTTTCTGCAGCAGAATCCCATAATGTGGGGGCGTTCATCAGCAACCAAAGCCCGTGCCCCAGGACCCTCGTCCTCTCCTCTGCCGCCCCAGGCCCCTTGTCCTTCCACCCACCGTCCCGGGAACCCCCGTCCTTTCCCCCTCTGCCCCGGAGGCCTCATTCCCTCTCCTCCCCCAGACTCCCAGCACCCTCCAACCCTCGAGGCCCTCTCAGTCTCCCCAGTCGTGGGATCCGCATCCCTCTCCCGGTTTCGGGGACCCCCTCCCCCCGAATCCCTCCAGGACTCCGGCCGCTCCGGGACCCTCATCCCCCTCTTGTCCCGTGACCCCCGCCCCGGGCCGGGTAGCGCCGCGGGTTCCCGGTCCCCGCTGCTGCCGGTAGCGCCAGGGAGGCCCTAGGGTGGCATTAGGGTGAGGAGGGAGCCGCACTGACCGCTCCGGTACGCGGGAGGCCCCTTTGCCCACCATGATGGCGCCAGCGCCGCAAACGCGGCGCCACTTCCGGTTCCGCCCACGCTTCCGGCTCCGGTGCTATCAGCGCAGGCGAAGCCGCCTGGAGGCCACGCCCCCTAAAGGCCGCGCCCC